>VZTY01006803.1:0-329861 GCA_013400935.1 Turnix velox | reverse complement strand
GGGTGTGGGGAAAAGGAGGGAGAGGAGAGAGGGGCGGGGAGCAGACCCGAAGGGGCAGAGAGAGCGGCGAGGGGAGCGGGGCTGAGAAGGGAGGAGAGGATCCCCCGCGGGGTCGGGGTTACCTGATAGCGGTGTCAGGGAGCGGGACGGAGCCGCTGGTAGAGAGGAGGCACCCACGAGGTACAGAGGGAAAGCGGGGCACCAGAGCCGGGGACAGAAGAGAGTAGTGGTCGGGAGAAGCAGCTGGTAGGGTGAAGAGTAGGGTGAAGCTGGGGATGAAGCAGGTCGGGGGTGGGGGAAGCGGGGTGTAGTGAGTTTTGGGGCCAGAGGGAGTGGGGAGCTGNGGCCGAGGGAAGCAGGGAACCAGGAGAAGAGGGTCTGGGGTGTGTGTGGGGCTAGCGGGGAGGCTGTGCTAGAGGATCCCGGCTCCGGGGGGAGCGGGTTCCGGGGAGCGTGTCCGGAGCCTCGGAAACCCGGCGCCAGCCGAGCGCTGTCCGCGGTGCTGAAGTCGGTGCTGTCCGCGGTCCTGAATCGGGAGCTGCCCCGACGGCCGTTCCGCCTCGGGTTTAAGGCGGGCTGCGCGGTGTCCCCCGCGCCGGCTTCCTCTCCATGTCCCGCCGCGGATCCCTCCACTTCTCCGCCTGGCTCCCCTGCTTCTGTCAGCCTCTGAGCATCTTCCCCCGCCGCCCAGCCCCTGAAATACTCCAGCTGCCGAGCCTCCCGCCGTCACTCATGCGCAGACGAGCGGCTGCGAGGCAGAGGCTCAGCCAGAGTCAGTGCGGAGTCGGTCTTACCCACTCGCGGACCAGCAGGCGAGAGCAACAGGAAGCCCAACTTTGGGCTAATTGCGCATCTGAGGGAGGATCAGACCTGCCGACGGGTTGCCGGTAGTTTGGTCCCTGCACACACCGAGAGCACTGTCTGCATCTAGAGTTCCTGGAACCTGTGGAAAAGCTTGCGTCTGTGCCCCTTGGAAGGCTCCCTCCCACCTTCCCCCCCCCCACCGTCTCCATATGAGGTATTACTTCTCCTTTCTCCTCCTCGTATTTCACGCCGCCTAGAGCGGGTACGCTTGTCCTCAAGGTATTCAGAGTGTCCCTGTCAGCCAGCAGTGAGGGTTGTTGCTTGGTTAGAGACTTTACTTTAGCTGGTTGGACTGACACTTTTAAAGCCACAGCTGGGTGATCAAGTGCCCAGATAGTGTGGTGCTGGCACATTCTTTGGAAGACTAAAGTCTCTCCTTTTCTGTTATCCATTTATGCCGTAAGGATGACAGTGAAGTAGAAAGAAGGATGGTTGGACTTGAAGAACTGGAAGGTCCCTTCCAACCTAGGTGATTGTTAGTATTATTTCTCTCATTTACCACATCTTGGCACAGACATGAAAGAGGCCAGAAGTTCTCTCTCTGCACCTGTCAGCAAAGTGAATTCCACAGCTCATTCCCAAAGACGGCAAGAATCTTTATCTTAGATTAAGAAAAAAAAAGAAAAGGAAAAAAAAAAAGAGGGAGTAAGTTTTGGTGCATCAAAACACTGCTACAGAAAAAAGCTGCCATGTCTAATTACTGTCACATTTTACAGTTGATTGCCAGAACTCACACAAAGAAAAAGGACAGAAAAAGGTAGCTTTCTCTCTTTCCAAAATGACCATTAATATCCTTAGGAAATGCTGCGTTGTGTGTAGTGCTCCTGCATTTAAGAGTCTTGTCACGCAACTGTGAATAATGACACATAAAGCTGCTTGAAAGAGCCTGAAGGAAATGGTTTGGAGTTTTTTTTTCCAATAGCAGTTACAAGTTTTGGATCAGGCCCCAATTGAAAAGCTTGCTATGGTAAGTTATGTGTCTTAAGCAAAGAGCAAAGCAACAAGACATGAGTTGTGTTACTTGGAAGAAAACCAGTGTCTTATTATTCCCAAGTATGGAAAGAAAATTAATGTTTTCTTTCACCAGAGTGCAGATTCATTTGATAGAGATTACGTTTGACAAAGAAAACTCCTCTCTCTATATATGTATGTGTAAGTATTTGAGAAAAAAAAAATCTTTGAATCCATGGCAGTGTCAGCTATATCAGAGTTCAAATTGTTGCATTTCTGTCATCAGGGGAACAACACTCTGGAGCCAAACATGGCACGGATTTCTGGTAAGAACCAAATCATCATGAGAAAAACTGGCTGTATCCAGAGCAGGGGTCCCACAGTTCCTCCATTTCTTACAAGCAGCAATTCTCCTGGTAGTCAGAATCCATCTATAAATTGCTTCTCATTGAATAGTATCATAAAGACGTGGAGCTTTTATGTTAACTATCTGGGATTAAAGGCTGTCTGTGCAGTGATGTTAGGTGGGGTAGGTGCTATTTTATGTCATCGCTGAGATAAGCTAGATATGCTGTTCTCTTACTGTGATAGCTACTTCAGAAGCTATTTTCTCTTGGATACAGACAGAAGACAGCTTCTGTCTCTTTCTTGCTCTCTCTTCTACACATCATTTCTTTCACATGACCCTTTCAAATGAGGAATGGATGGTTTCAGAAAATTAATGTTGAGAGAACATGTCAAAATAAAAAGGTGGCAAGTAGCAGAAAGCCAGGAAAGAAAAATAATTCCACTTTTTCACACGTGCTAAAACAACCCAGTTGGGATGGTATTGTTGGATTTGTCCCTTTGTTTTCAGGAGATCTTTGCCAACACTATGTGTTAAATGTATGTACAACTTTCTGAGGAGTAGGAGTCCTCTGCTGACGTTTTCCCATCAACAGGCAGCAACCCATAACACTTTGTATCAGTCACATTTCAGCTTTATGTTATAAAAGTCCATCTACACAGCATATGAAGCTGAAAACTCTCACCTGTGTGAGACCAGAAGACTTGAACTTGCACTTGCAAAAGTAGACATCAGCCTCCTTACCCCTGAAAACACATAGACCTGTGCTGGATTCTGGCAGATAAACAGATGTACAGAAATCACAGCAAATGCCTACAGTGGTCCTATAATAAGAACATTTCCCCCCCCAATCAAAATCTTAAGAGTGTTTTCTATTAGAATCGAGGATGCAGCCTTGATTGAAAAAGGGGTTCTGGAGGCTGCTGCAGTACAACATAGAAAGGGAAAATAAAGAAAGAAAAAAAAAGATTCTTGTCATGAATTATCCTTTAATAAACATAGACTATTCAGTTAGCATTGAATTAGTTAGATTAGGTAAGTACTTGAGACTTTTATTTTAACAGTTGCATCATTCATTAAATCTATGCATTCATCTGTTCTAAATATTGACCACAAGTTATTGGATTTAATGGTTAATGGACTGTGCTCATTGGAAAGTAATAGTGGATGATTCAAATTCCCTTTTAGTTTCACTCCAGGAGAGATGTGTCATGCAAATTTCAATACAGATCACAACTGAGCATAATTCAGCTCTAATCAATGTATTCTGCGATGGCTAGGAACACATTTAATTTGGTGCCATTTTAAGAAAGCACCATGAAAGAGGGAGAGCTCAAGCAAATCATATCAAATAATTTGCAAGTACAGAGAAAAGCAGCCCTTTCCCCTGGATTCTCTCATGACAGGTGGAGAGAGGGAAATTAAATCATATTAACCAATACAGGGGGCAATGGAATGACTCACCAAAGTGATGTTAAGAACAAAGCTTTTCCTTTCCAGGCCACTTGCTAAAAAGTGAGCCATTTCAAAAGTGAAAAAGAATACCTCTTTCAGTATAAAGAGCTGTGGTAATCATGGCTGCAAAGCTGCCAAGCTCACGGAAATACCTTCTCACCACCACAGTGGCTGCAAGAGTCTTATAGATTTCAAAGGGACCTTCAAAGGCCACCTAGTCCAACCCCCCTGCAGTGAGCAGGGACATCCTGCACTAGATCAGGTTGCTCATGGGTAGGGACATCTCCCACTAGATCAGGTTGCTCAGAGCCTTGTCCAGCCTGGCCTCAAACACCTCCAGAGAGGTCTCCAGGGATGGCACCTCTTAATGTTGTCACATTAGTTTTAGTTAATGAAGCTTTGATGATGTTCAAGTCCTTCAGTCCATTAAGGCACAACAGCAACTTCATGTTTTTTCTTCATGCCCAGAGATGTTGTGGAATCTCCTTCTCTGGAGATCTTGCCTGGACATGTTCCTCTGCGACCTGATCTGGGTGTTCCTGCTCCGGCAGGGGGATTGGACTAGATGATCTTTGAGGTTCCTTCCAATTCCAATTCTGTGATTCTGTGATTCATCCTTCATTTCTTTTTATTCCCATTCTCTTCTCAAAGTCTTGCTATTATTTTGATTTGAACTCTAGGGTCTTCAAGCAAACAGGGCATCCTTACCTGGTAGACTAACACAAGTTTTACTCTTTGTGGAGCAGTACAACACATAAGCAAGTGATGAGGAGTAACATAATACCTGACAAGCTGTTAGTCTCTTCAGCAGAGAGGCAAGGCCTGACTCATCAGTCTAATGCAATTCTGCAAGTCTCTTCCTGTGGCAGAATTCCAGTGGGCATATTTGCACCTGTGGAATAGCTTTGTCATAATGATCTTCTTAACATGGAGTAAAGCCAAACTGAAAGGTCTACACACTCCTCTCGTAGACTCTGTAGGAAAAAAACCCCAAAAACCAACAAACCTAGATCATTAAGAAGCTTGTGTGCATGTTTGTCACAGCTACCTGGGAAGGAAGAAAAGTAAAAGTGTGAAGATGAAATTACTTCAGAATTGCTCAAAAATCTTTCAACTACATTAAAACTACAAACCTGCAAAAATTTTTCAGTTCATGTTTGTGGAAAGTAGACATGTTCCCGAAGCTGACAAAAAAATTATCTCAAAGAATTCAAATAGAAAATACTTGATTTTGGAGGCTGGATGGAGGTGAGATTTGAAGAAATAGGTAAAATTACCTTAAGAGTAACTAATGAGACCACATCTTGAACAATGTGTTCTGTTTTGGGCCCCTCACTACAAGGAAGAGGTGCTTGAGAATGTCCAAAGAAGATCAGCAAAGCAGGTGAAGGGTCTAGAGCACATGTATTTTGAGAAGCAGCTGGGAGAAATGGATTCATTTGGCCTGAAGAAGAAGAGGAGGCTGAGGGGAGACCATATTGTTCTTTACAACTACTAGAAAGGAGGTTTCTTTTGACAAATACCGAGTGATAGGAAAACAGCCTCAAGGTGCACCAGTGGAGCTTTAGACTGGGTACTAGCTAAAATTTCTTCACCTAAAGGGTTATCAAACATTGAAACAGGCTGTCCAGGGAAATGGTTTAGTCACTGTCCCTGGAGGATTTTAAGAGATGTGTGGTGCTCAGGGACACAGTTTAGTGGTGAACTTGGATACTGTGATCTTAAGGGCCTTTTCCAACCTGAAGGATTCTATGATTCTATTTCTTATATTCCTTAAGAGAAATGAGAGTGCACAGATACTAGAGGATGAGAGGAACACAGTAAAATATTCACAGAATTCAAATCAGTTTCAGCTGAGACACAATTCCAAAAGCAGATATATATGGATAAATTTCCCTGCTTCGCCTTCCTCCCACCACTTCATTTTGCCTTCTTGAGAAACAACAGGTAGCAGGTAGAATCAGAGGTCTGGATGGCAGGATTCAGCTTTGGAAATGAAGCTGCCCAGATTTTCCTAGAGTACAATGCAAAAAACGTGAATGCAAAAATTACACTGTACTGCTGAGCAGCAAAATATCTTGATTTCAGCAAAGTTTTTGTCAGGAGATAAAAAAAAACACTAACCAGCTTTTACAGCCAACAGCTCTGTGGCCATAATACAGGCCTGAAATATTAATGGGGTAATACAAGGAAATGGCACAAGGATCATACGATCATTTGGGTTGGAAGAGACCTTAAAGATTATCTAGTTCCAACCCCCCTGCCATGGGCAGGGACACCTCCCACTAGACCAGGTTGCTCAATGCCTCATGCAGCCTGGCCTTAAATACCTCCAGGGGGGGCATCCACAATCTCTCTGGGCAGAGAAATCTTGAATCTCTGGCTTCCATAACACAGTGTAAAGTGCTTCAAAATACCCAGGCTATGCCAGTGCTTTCCTTGGACTAGTTCTATGAAAGAGTTACACCTGATTTAATGGAGTATTCAGGACTTGGGCCTTAAGCAGGGGCTTTCATTTTACACAGGTGCAATTCTTCTGCAGTTTTGAGAAAAAATAAAATTGTGAGTGGATTCCTGTTGAATCCCAATTTAAGAGCACATGTAGCCTCTTCCAATTTTTGCAGAGTCTCATTCTCTGGAGACATTCAAACCCTGCCTGGACACCTGCCTGGGTGACCTGATCTGGTTATTCCTTCTCCAGCAGGGGGATTGGACTAGGTGATCTCTTGCAGTCCCTTCCAATCCCTGACATTCTGTGATTCTGTGTAATTTCCATCTGTTCTGTCCACCTCTTAAGGCTTTGTTGTATCAGTAGGTTTTAATCTGACAAGAATAAAGTGTATTTTTTTCCTTGCTCTTTTCCTACTGTGCCTCACCAGCAAGAGCAGCTCCTAATCATGGTGCTGCTCTATGCCAGCTTGTTATAAAACTTATCAAAGCTGCAGGCGTGGGGATGAAATACCCAGGAGCCTTGTGAGTGGCATTTTCAACAAATGTGACAATGTTTAGCACTCCCAGGGGCCAGCAAACATTAAATGGCATTTTTCAGAAACTGCTGAGGCAATTTATTTACTGTTGCAGCGAAGTTCCAGGAGCCAACATATGAAAAAACAGCATGTGTTCTGCTGCTGCACTGTAAAAATTCTCCTTTTCCTGCCTCACTTGCTCATAATCCCCCACACATCTGACACAGGTGGTTTGATTCTGCTCTCCTAGAGTCAGTGCAAACCCAGGATAAGTCCAGTAAAAATCCACTGGGAAAAGCAGCCTGGTGGAAATGAAGGCAATCAAATGTAAGGCTGCAGAAGGAGTATGAAGCTTCTGGGGGCATAGGAGGGGGCATTTTGGTTGTAGCTGTTTATTAAAACAGAGCAGAGCACTCTCTGCAAGCACATGAATTAAAAAATTAACCCCAGCTTGTGCAGAGCTGTCTCTGAGCTGCTCAAAGCCCTTTGGATGGCTGTGGAGAGAGGAGTGCACACACAGAGCCAAGAGCTGTTTAAACAGAGGCTGAATCAAAGGATGAGAGGGAGCTGGGCTGATGGGGTGAGCAAGGCACTGTAGGTTGAACTAAGACATGATCAGAGCAGCCACAGAGGTCAAGCTGCTCTGGTGTTATGGCACATTGTCTCTCAGCACTGCAAATCCCCTCCTACAGGATGGATGCATCACAGAACTTACCCCCTCATGGACATGCATAATTAACCATCATCAGGGCAGCAGCACTGACACTGCTTTGACATTAGGAATTTCTTCACCATGAGGGTGGTGAGGCACAGGAAGTGGTTGCCCAGAGAGATGGTGGAAGCCCCAGCCCTGGAGACATCCAAGGCCAGGCTTGATGAGGCTCTGAGCAGTCTGATCTAGTGCAGTATGTCCCTGCTTACTGCAGGGGGGTGACCTTTCCAACTGTGTGATTCTGTGTTTCTATGATTTTATGCTTCCCCTGCCCCAGCTCTTTAACCCACCCACAGGAATCTGCAGCAGGTTCCTGCCTGAATACCTTAAGCACTAGTTTGCCTTTCCCTAAGATATCATTGCAGAGAGGTTCCTTCACACCCCTGCTAAAATGTACAGCTTCTCTCACTGAAGGTAATCAACTGGCACCATCTGCTTCGAGGAATAAATAGCAAGGTATTTTCTACAGTTCTGTAATATCTAGGTTCTGTCCTCCCATCACACCCATCTCTTTCCCTTGCCCACCCACCCATCCACCCACCCCCACATCCATCCGCAGCAACACGTTCCTGCAGAAAGAAACTCTGGCTCAGAAGCAGCTTCACTCTATGAAATGGAATTGGCAGGTAATATATGGGCCTGCTCTCTGCTGCTTTCATAAAAACACTCTCTGGGGCTAAGACATTTAAATGTGAGCAGGGGTTTCTGTGCATGCTCAGCTGCCTTGTAGTCTTACATATCCTCACACACTTTTCACTCTGTGTTTCACAGAATGAATTAAAAATAAAACTCCAACACCAAAAAGCCCCCCCCCCCTTTCTTTAGGAGAAAGAAAGAAAATGAAGGAAGTGCCAGGACAAAGCTGAGGCTGTGTAGTGCAAACTCTGTGCACTGCCATAGCAGGGGTTCCACACTGAGTGATGTTGCTTAGGAACAATAAGAACGCGTAGCCCCACATCATCCCTCCCCATTATTCAGGGAGAGAGACTCAGTCACCCAACAGGCAGTCTCCAACCAGAAAGTGCAGAATCAAAGAGTGCCCCACTCCTCCATTGGTCACACTCTCAGCCTTACCTGGGATGGGCTTTCATCTGGAGAACAGGACAAATCTGGTTCTGGCAGGAATCTCACAGCAAACCCACCACAATGGATAAGAACTTCATAAATAGCCAGGAATGGGGAATCAAAGCACCAGCTGGAGATGATGACCCTCTAACCATTACTCTCACCCAGCTCCAAACTTTTCTATGCCCATCTACATAGAAGGCCAGAGGAATCTAATGGATGTAAATTCAGGCTAGATATAAGAAAGAAGTTCTTTACACTGAGGGTGGTGAAACACTGGAACAGGTTGCACAGAGATGGCCCCTCCCTGGAGGTGTTTAAGGCCAGGCTGGACAAGGCACTGAGCAACCTGATCTAGTGAGTGGTGTCCCTGCCTATGGCGGGGGGGTTGGAACTAGATGATCTTTAAGGTCCCTTCCAACCCAAACTATTCTATGACTCTGTGATTCCTCAGCACACTGTGATGGAATAACCTTGCCCTGTCATCTCCCCTCTCTGTGGCCACAGGCACTTGAGCAACTCTTTGACTGGGCTCTTGTGTATTTCCCACATACCATTTTAGCACGTTGCTTCTTCAAACCTCAGTCCTGAGGGAGGATGGTGAGCATGTAGGTCTTGCAGAGGTGCAGAGAGAAGAAATGACACCTGCTTCTCTCCACAAAGCCACTGAGATGTTAATCTCTACCTGAAGTTCTCTGTTGTCCTGGTCCTCCAAAGAACCAGAAAACTTACCTTGTGCTGTATCTGACCTCCACTGGAGTCCAGTGACAATCAGCTATTCTCAGACCAACATTAATTCCTCTTTATGCTGATGAGGTCCCTTGAGCTTTGTAACCTCTGCAATTTCTTTGGAGGTGTGTTGCAAATTATTAATTTATTTTGAATCTTGAAACATTAGTACAACCGTGTTCATTTTCCTTTCTCTTAAGGTCATTCGGGGATTTTTTTTTTCTCTCTTTCCTGGCTAATTGTTTTCATTAACATAACAGTAGTCTTGGAAACAGCTAAGCAGAGACTTGTACCCATCATCTTGCTTTTTGCAATGGGTTGGCTAAGTGAAAATACACCAGTCTGTTGTCATACACAGAGCAGTCCTGGGCAGTTGATATCTGGAGCTGCTGTGAGCTCTCCATACCCCACCAATACAGGCCCAGCTGGTGGTGCTTTTGACACAGCAATTGTAAAATATAAAAGGAAAAGACATCTGAAAGACATCTCTATTCACTACAAGAGCTGGGAAAGCCCACTCACCAGCTGGACTATTTCAGGTATAAGTCTAGAATGGGAAAACCTTAATTCCCTAATTTGTGTATGCAATTTAGGGTAAAAAAAATCTGCCTTGTTGTAACCCAAACAGGGATTTAAGCCTGCAGAGGCCAGTAGGTAAATTGCTGGGTAGGAGAAGGCAGCCATTTGTTGTCTATGTTTTAGTGAAACATTTGAATGATAGAATCAAATCACATAGTATGTTGAGTTGGAAGGGACCTTAAAGGCCATCTAGTCCAGCCTCCTTGCAGTGAGCAGGGACATCCTGCACTAGATCAGGTTGCTCAGGGTCTCAGCAAGCCTGACCTTGAACATCTTCATGGGTGGAACCTCCACCACCTCTCTGGGCAACCTGTTCCAGTGCCTCACCATCCTCATGGTGAAGAATTTCTTCCTAATGTCCAATCTAAATCTGCTCTGGAAAACTCTGAAAAAAATTGGAAAGATTTGGAAATTTTTCATTTTTTTTTCCTGACATTGAAGAGAAAGAAATTTCTCAAAGTGTTTCACAAAATTTCTTTTTCTTCATTCTTGATTATCAGCTCTTAGCCTGTACACTTGTAACTCAGCACTTTTCCTTCCACACTTACCCACACTCCCATTCTTCTCGTTTTCACAATTGCCAAATCACTCCTCATATTTACATCATAAAATGTATGAACAGCAGTAGAGTTTTCTTCCGTGTCTTTAGCCTGTGAGGTGCCAACTTGGTAGGGGCCTTTATATATTAGCCTTATAGAAGCAGCAAATAATGACACTTGTCAGTGCTATTAACAGTTCAAGCAACATCTGAAATGTGCAAGTTCCTTAAAAATAGTCTCCTGGGGACAGGAGGCACTATCATTTTTGTCATGTGCCTGATCATTCAAGGTCAGTCATGGGAAAGAAGCATTATACCAGCTGAGCAATGCTCCAGGTCAGTGGGGACAAGTTTTCCTTGGAGCAGGAGTAGGTGGGATCTCACTTGCAGGAGCTCAGCATGTGCACCCTTGGATGGAAGGCAGGGATGGACCAGTTCATGATGAGCTGGAAGTGAACATCATGAAGTACAGGCTCTGCTGCAGAAGAGTAACCACTGACCATGGCCACATGTCCACAAAACTGGTTGCTGCCTTCAGTAACCAGAACTTCTGTGTAGCATTTCTCATTGCTTTTTAATCATAAAAATGTGCCAGAAGCATCCTTTAGTTAATTTTGTAAAATCCTCAATGTTCTTTGAGATTATGTCTAAGCTATTCCTTTCCAATTATGTTGCATAATTGTGTTTGAAAACAAGGTGTTTGCTAAATTTTAATGGATTTATGCATAATGGCTTAAAAGATAGCAAGATAGTATTCTCTTGAAAGTTGTGTTTTGTTTTTTTTTTAATTAGTTAATGTTAAAAATTGATAACCATGGTATACTGAGAGGATTTATGGGTCATAAAAGCAAATAAAGGGAATAGCTGTGATAATTCATCCAGACATCCTGCCAGAAATGGATGTGATATTGTCTTGTNACCAGAACTTCTGTGTAGCATTTCTCATTGCTTTTTAATCATAAAAATGTGCCAGAAGCATCCTTTAGTTAATTTTGTAAAATCCTCAATGTTCTTTGAGATTATGTCTAAGCTATTCCTTTCCAATTATGTTGCATAATTGTGTTTGAAAACAAGGTGTTTGCTAAATTTTAATGGATTTATGCATAATGGCTTAAAAGATAGCAAGATAGTATTCTCTTGAAAGTTGTGTTTTGTTTTTTTTTTTAATTAGTTAATGTTAAAAATTGATAACCATGGTATACTGAGAGGATTTATGGGTCATAAAAGCAAATAAAGGGAATAGCTGTGATAATTCATCCAGACATCCTGCCAGAAATGGATGTGATATTGTCTTGTTTGGACTGTGGCATAAATAAAATTAAAAAAGAAATTGAGTCTGGAAAACAGAGAAGTCTTATGCAGGGAATTTATTGCAGGGAATTTACCAAGTTTGTGTTGGCTGATTGCATTCACTGCTGAAGAAAGTATGTCTCATGTCTGAGCTGTCTTTTCTCAGCTTTAGCTTCAGCCAGAGGATTGCTTAGAAGCAATTCTTCCTTTCCTCACCTGACTTAAGAGCCACTAACCTGGATTCTGCTGCTTAAAACTGACAGATTGAGTCCACCCAGTTTCCAGCCCTTAATTTGATCCCTCTCCAGTTTAATGTGGGTCTTTCAACAGTGGAATTTGCAATTAAGCAAAGCTTTCCAGATGTCCTTGCCACAAGAAATCACACTGATGGTGGAGATACTATTCTGTATTGAAGCCATATATTAATCCACATCCCACTGTGGCATTAGATACAGCTTATTTCAAAATTACCTGGAAATCCTCATTACAGTACTTCTCAGGTTCAGAGGGCTCCTTCTTATCAATATGAACTAAATTAGATGGCGCCCCAGGTATGATTTTGCCCTGGCTGTTTTGAGTTATATACTGTATTGTGCTTTTTTATTTAGGTGATGGATCTGGACCACTCTATGTTACAGACATCTCTTCATTATTACCTGTCCTTATTCTCTTCTTGAGCTCAAACTTTTATCAGTGATCTTGTGTCTCCCATGTCCCTGATCAAAGTATTGTATATCACAGGCCAAAACCAATTTCCCATAGTATTCTCTAAGAAACATAATCATTTGGCAGCATTTCTTAACTTAAAATTGACTTTTATGTAAATTGATTTCTATAAGTACCAGCTCACAAATAAAACCAGACAACCCTATTCCATTATTAAGAGAAAAAACCCCTATCTGGTCATTTAAACATTTAGAAGCTCCAGAGGATGTTTTTGAACATGAGTGACATGCAGGATGATTCTGCAGGCTGTGAGAAGCAATGTTATAGCAGAAATGAGAGCTGTAATCTCACAAAACAAGATGTGCTTCTTTATATTTCTAAGCTGTCTATATTTCCAAACCACTCCAGTGGCTGCTGGAGGAGTGGGGAGGCTTCCTGTTCTGCAAGCTTTATTCATGAAATTATAAAGTTGAAAGGGACCTTAAAAAGCCTAATGCTGCAGGGATGTCTTGCACTAGATCAGGTTGTTCAGAGCCTCAGCAACGTTGACCTTGGATGTCTCCAGGGATGGGGCCTCCACCACCTCTCTGGACAACCTGTACTAGTGTCTCACCACCCTCATTGGTGAAGAATTTCTTCCTAATGTCCAATCTAAACCTGCACCAGTCCAATACCTTCTTGAATGTAGTACAAACATAGTTTTGTATATTTTAACATGGTGAAATCCATGATGGTTCTAAGTAGCAGCAAAACAACATGCAGTTCCCAGGGTGGTGTTTCCCCCTCTCCAACAGAAAGTTGATCAGCTCCTACCCTCTCCCTTCCCTTACTCCAAGCCCAGTTGGCCCAGCAGCTTTCCAGCAGGGCTTAGGTCAGCAGCTCTGCTGAAGCCTCAGTTTCCTGGTTCCCAGAGGCACTCAGGAAGATTAAACTGGAGTGACTAAGCATGTGCCTGACTTTTCCAAGCAGGTCCACCACAGGCAAGGGCAAAGCATTGTTTCTGTTTAAACTGGCAGAGCTTTCCACTCATTCAAATAGCAAAAAAACAGATGAAAAAAAAATTACAATTAATCAAAATGGTGAATGTAGACAAATAATTTGTATTAATTGGGAAAAACAATGTCTAAGTGATCCAGGTTATGTGACAAAGCGATAATTTGCATTTTTTTATCTTTCTGAAGTTTGATTTGTACTTGTTTTCTTGTGTTGTTTTGCTATCTCTGTCCTTGGATGAGGAAAGGGAAGAGGAAGAAAGGGAAGTGGAGGGATTAAGAAAGAGAAAGAGAGGGAAAAAAAGAGAGAGAGAAAGAAAAAGAAGGAAACCCAAACAAACAGAATTTTAATGCTTTTTTTCTCCTCTGGGAATGTATATATTTGGCTACACTGAGAATAAACTGCAGCATCCCAGATTCTAGCTCTCTCATCATTGATTGCCTTTAATTACACCCAATTTATAGCAGAAGTGCTGGAAAGCAAGGGCTGTCATATTCAGAGTTCTTTTCAGCTGGCTAAGCATTAATGGCTGGTGATTAACAAGAAAACCTCTCTGCTTTGCCAGTCCAGGCTAAAAGCAAATTAGTTGCTTGGCCAATGCATGTGTTTATTGTCCACACATATGAAAAAATGAATAGAAATAGCAATGTAGCTGTATAAATATTAGTTGCATTATTTCTTGGACTAAACTAGGCACTCTTTTTTGACTTCTTCAGATCAAAGTTGAGTTTCAAAGCTGGTTCACAACTTTCTAAAGCTGAATACATGGGAAGCCTATTTGCTATGAAACTTGGTACCCAACAACAGACTGGTAAGTGCTTCTATCTCTCAACCTGCTGGTTGAAGGTTGGGTGAAAGATGGAGCAGCAAGAAGTCAAAAAACATCCAAAAAGGCCACAACAGGTCAAGATTCCATACTGGTCATGGCATTTTACAATACCCTTTGTTTGAACCCACGTGGTCCATTGCTTTCATTAATGTATTGAGTCATTCAGCATAATGACTTCACATTTTGACAGATCAAACCTGCATTTTCTCCCTTTTTTTATACATGTGAAGAAGAAACAACCCCCAACACCTACCAGTAAAATCTTACATCACAATTCCTATGAGTACAGGATCAACTCCTGGCGTTTATTAATTTTTTTATGGTAAAAGACTGCATCCTTTGTAGCTGCTACAGAACTCCCAAAATACAGATGAAATAAGTTTTTGCACCCAGTGGAATAAGGTTAATGGGAGTGCAAATACATAGAGTGTCACTTATTAAGTCATTTTGCTATACAGTTCCCATATATCAGTGGTACCTGTTCATTTATGCAGTCATATTCTTTAGTAGGTAACTCATTTTACATTGAAGAACTACCATCATAACCATCACAAGATCTGGATTTTAGGAAGGTCCTATGAAACAAGTGATGCATCAGGGTAAAACTACAGTGGAATGATTGTAGAATGATTCTTAATTTACATGTTCATCAGGCCAGGGGTTGTGTTTTGTGTTTGCAAAACGCAAAGTTTGAATGCTAAGAAAATGTTTGGTTTTGCTCGTAGGTTTTCCAGTGGATTACAGTGAACCTGTAGTGGAATTAAATGGCTCTCAATATTTTCAGGGAGGAAAAGATCTGTCTTAGCATCATATAGCTGGAAGGGACCTTCAAAGGCCATTTAGTCCAACCCCCTGCAGTGAGAAGGGACATCCTGTGCTAGATCAGGTTGCTCAGAGCCTCACCAAGCCTGGCCTTGAATGTCACCAGGAATGGAGACTCCACCATGTCTCTGGACAACCTGTTCCAGTGCCTCACCACCCTCATGGTGAAGAACTTCTGAATGTCCAACATCCAGTAGCTCTTAATTTTTTATAAAATCCTACAGGTTTGGCTGTTTCAATCTGTCCCTGCAGCCAAACACAGTTCAATGTTTGTTTCCTTCTCAGAATTTTCTTGGATGTGTTTCATATAATATGAAGAACACAATCTTTAGGAAGGATGAAATCACCTTGGAGTAATGGAGAAAAGGCATCTGTGTTACGTGCTGGATTTCTGCAATGCCAAGAGATGGCTCAGAGCTTCACTGTACAAACTGCTGTTCCACACACAACAGAAAAGCCATTTATTTGGTCTTTGCGGTCTTTGAGATTTTTCTTGATTTTTTTTTTTTTAATGTTGCATAAGAGAAAAGATGATTTCAGGAGAGAAAGTGAAATAATTCCAATCAGTGTAGCTAATGGCTATCATCAGAACAAAATGAGTCCATTACATCATGGCTTTGTATGCACACTCTGAAATCATTGGTTTGTTTTGTTCCTGTATCATATTGCAAAGTTTTATATAATGCACTTCTTAATTCCTGTCGATAAGCCATTACACTTCTCCAGTCTCTGGTCTCTCATTGCATTTTTTTTTTCATTCATTGGGGTTTTTTTGGCTGTTATTGAGTTGGGTTTTTTTCATAGAATGGTTTGGGTTGGGAGGGACCTTAAAGATCATCTTGTTCCAACCCCCCTGCCATGGGCAGGGACACCACCTCCCACTACACCACATTTCTCAATGCCTCATCCAGCCTGACCTTAAATACCTCTAGGGAGGGGGCATCCACAACCTCTGGGCAACCTGTTCCAGTCTCCCACCACCCTCACAGTAAAGAACTTCTTTATTACATCCAGCCTAAGTCTACCCTCTTCCAATTTGCATCCATTACTACTAGTCCTGTACCCTATTAAAAGGTCCCACCCCAGCCTTTCTGTAGTCCTCCTTCAGGTATTGATAAGTCACTATGATGTCACCTATGAGCCCTCCCTTCTCCAGGCTGAACAACCCCAATTCCTTCAGCCAGTCCTCATAAGGGAAGTGCTCCAGCCATCTGATCATCTTTGTGGCCCTTCTCTGGACCCTTTCCAACACTTCCATATCCTTCTTATGTTGAGAGCTCTAGAACTGGAGAGATTCCTCCAGCTGGGGTCTCATCAGAGCCAAGTAGGTGATTTTGCCACTGTACTTGGTTCAGGTGAGAACCCAATGGGAGTACTGTGTTCAGTTCTGGAGCCCTCAACATAAGAAGGATATTGAGCTTATTTCTAATCTCTTAGCCCTGCATTTTTGCTCTTTTCCCAACTTTTGATCTCTAGATCTCAAAAAAGATGAAGAAACCCCTGCAATGCTGCCAATGCTTCAGTCCTTTTAGATTTGGATATCACTTTTCATAAAACATTGAAGATGTTTATGCTCTTAATAAAGCAGAAGGAGATTTGATTAGTTGCAGTCCCTGCAGTATATGCCACCAGACGCATATCTTTAAGGCTGCAGAAGGAGGACTCTTTATCACTGCCACATGTTTACAATCTGTCAGGCAGTTTCCAGCCCACATGAGTCCGCTGCTATCCAAGCCAATCTGAATTAATTTAGCAGCAAGATTTCATGGAACACAGTGCCAAATGCTTCACTGTACTCCAAATATGCAGCATCCTCAATTTCCCCATCACACGCTCAGATTGGAATGGGTGGTGAGGGAAATTTTTCAGCCATCCATATTTAAATATGGAGCCCATTAACTTTCACTTAGGGTTTCACTTTGATTTACAAAGGCATTCAGGGACCCAGTTTCCATTGGTGTCCTTCTGTGACTTGGGAAAAAAATCATGCTTGACCTCAGAAAAGCCACCATATCTGCAAAGCAATAACCTTTCTCAGCTGTGCTGTAAGAAGAAGATGGGTCTATACCTGACCCTGCCCATGGCAGGGGGATTGGAACTAGATGATCTTTAAGGTTCCTTCCAACCCAAACCATTCTATGATTCTATCTAGCAGATCCTGGAAACTTTTCAACCTAAATTAGTGTCTCATATCCTCTTAGGAAGAAAACTAGCCATTCCTGATGGATTTTCCCCCTCCCCTCCCCGTCTGCTCTGCAAACAGGTGATAAACAGCAGGATCAGTGTTTTTTGGGGAAAAAAAAAATTCCATCAAAGTTGCTCTTGTCTCATCTATGGTAGTGGAGAAGTGAAGAAGATTTCCATAACTTCAGTGATCCCTGCAAGGAAGATGAAGCAAATTGTACTGCAGCCTTCTAGGGCTGATGTCTCAGCAGGAGATTTGCTTCACTAGGGTTTTGAAGAATATGAGTTAAAACAGTGTAAAAAAAAAAAAAAAGAAATAATCCCTTGAGAACAGAGTAAGTACATGTAAGGTCAGAGCTCGGACAGGGCAAAACTACTTGGCTGAGAACCACTATGTTCCTGCAGGAAGAGATCAAAAGGAAAAGAGTTTTGCAAGAGTAATTTTCAGACCACTCTGGCTCTTAAAACTGCTCTAAGTCCATACAGGGGTTCATTATCAACATGCAATTAAAGTAATGAGCTACACTAACTTTTTCACTGAGTTCCCTTTGCACCACTCTGGCAGCATGAAGAGGGTGGGCTTTGAAGGGAAGGTACCATTTATATCTCTATAACTTCCTAGAGAGGTAAAAAGAGGGTTTTTTTGGTATAAATGAGACACAACACTATCTTGGTTAGGAGAGGAAAAATATGGCGATACTAGTGGTGATTATAGGGTCAGGTGGAGGCTTGGGGGTCCTGGTGGACACTGAACTGAATATGAGCCAACATGTCCAGTTCTGGCATTTTCAGTGCAAGAGTGACTTGGAGAGAGTCCAAGGGCCACAGAGATGAATGTGCTGGAGCATCTCACCTATGATGAAAGGCTGAGAGCTGGGGCTGTTCATGCTGGAGAGAAGGTGGCTTGGGGGGATTTAACCAGTGTATGTAAATACCTGAACAAAAGCTGTAAAGAAGGCAGGGACAGGTTCTCTTCTGTGGTGCCCAGTAGATGGCTAGAAATCTTAGCTTTCCTCAGTGGTGACATTAATTAAGGTTATTTCTTCTTACCCTCTTCTTAACCTCTTACCCCCTTAACTAGAACTGCTGAAAACTTTACTATGACCAAAATTTCCACTCTACTTTCATTTCTGATTGAAATTGGCCCATGAGATTGGCATGTTATGAGATGAGAAACAACAGAGCAGGAGCAAGGCATAATTACTTTAGGAAACCAGGAAAATGTTCAGGAAAGAAAATCAGGTAAAATGTCAGGAGTACGGAATACACGTTGTTGCAAACATGCTAAAGATACAATTTCTTGGGTATTCTCTTCCATTCCCTGATCTGGAGAAGGATCTGTGCAATTTGAGGGAGGCAGAAATAAGCGTGGGCAGGGAAGAGGAAAGAAATAATAGAATCATAGAATGGTTTGGGTTGAAAGGGACCTTAATGATCATCTAGTTCCAACACCTCTGCCATGGGCAGGGACACCTCCAACTAGACCAGGTTGCTCAATGCCTCATCCAGCCCGGCCTTTAACACTTCTAGGGTGGGGGCATCCACAGACTCTTTGGGCAGGCTCTTCCCGTGTCTCACCACCCTCACAGTAATGAACTTCTTTCTTCTATCCAGCCTAAATCTCCCTTCTTCCAGTTTGCACCTATTATTCCTAGTCCTCCCATCCTGTACCCTATTAAAAACTCCTACCCCAGCCTTTCTATAGGCCCCCTTCAAGTATTGAGAAGATACTCTGTGGTCCCCCCTAAGCCTTATGTTCTTCAGACTCCTTCAGCCTGTCCTCATAAGGGAATTGCTTCAGCCCTTTGATCATCTACATGGCCCTCTTCAGGACACATTCCAACAGCTCAATGTCCTTCTTATGCTGAGGGCTCCAGAACTAGACTCAAGTACATCATTTGACTGCTAAGAGCAGAAATGCCAGAGCCAGGGAGAATAAGGGCCCTATTTATTAGATCGACACCATGTAAGATGACCAAAGGAAACGAAATCTGGATCAATTAAAACATTAATCAAAATACTTCTTAGCAGCTGGAAAGTCAAGAAGTCAGCAGCTGTGAAGTCCCACGAATGCCAACATCAGTTTAAGAAGTAGCACATTCCCATTTGGGAAAATGCCATGAGACACATGACCACAACATTGTGCTGAGAAGACCATTACAGTCACACAGATTCATACATTTGAATGCAATTTTATAGCATATTCCTTGTCCTTCTGATAACAAAAAATTCATACCCCTCCCCAATTTTTAGTCACTTGCTTCTTTTTTCCTTCCATTACTGAAATATAAGGGCTGGAGCACTTCTCCTTCAAGGACAGTTGGGAGAGTTGGGGCTGTTAAGGCTGGGGAAAAGAAGGCTTTGGGGTGATCTCCAAGCTTCTTACTAGTACCTGAAGGGGCTTTAGGAGAGCTGGGGGGGGAATGTTTGCCAGGGCATGGAGTGAGGGGACAAGGGACCGTGGTTTTAAACTAGAGCAGGGAAGATTTAGATTAGACATTAGGAAGAAGTTCTCCACAATGTGAGTGAAGAACAGGTTGCCCTGAGAGCTGGTGGAGGCCCCATCCATAGAGACATTCAAGGCCAGGCTTGATGAGGTTCTGAGCAACTTTATCTAGTGCAGGATGTCCCTGCTCACTGCAGGGGGTTCAACTAGATGGCTTTTGAAGGTCCCTTCCAACTCTATGATTCTATGACAAAGGCTCTGGTAAGTCAGAAGCTTCAGCTCTGTGGAGTAAGATAGAAGTTTTCCCTTTTCATTTTTTTTTCTCTCCTTCTTGACATTACGTATTTTCAGGGACATTACCCTAGAGACACACACACAGATGTACCTCCTGATAGCTACTATTACCTTCTCTCTCTACTATCTTAGAAGAACTCAATGTATGAGAAGAGATCAGGTTTTTAAGTGATCCAAATACTTCTATTTTTCATGGAAAGCATCTGGTAAGAAGCTCCAGGCAGATTTTCTTTGTCTGAAGCTAATTGCCTGCAAAATCTCCCTGAACTATCTTCTTCTCAAGCCACAAACTCCAGCCTGGGAATAAACACAGGGCTCTTCCTGTACCACCCATACCTTTACCATCAGAACAGACAGTGGGATGCAGCATGTGGGGTCTCACAATCCACAGTGCTTTGCCAGATGTCAGATCCAAGCACACAAGTCCCTCCATGGGATCATTTATTTTGTCAGCTGTGCAGAGTTTCTCTGTACTGCTAAGACTCTGGAAGTATCTGGAAGGCCATCAGGTTCTGTCTGGTTTTATATTATTTTTATTTTTCCCTAGGCAGTTGCTTAAAGACAGAGTTTAACTTCCAGAATAAGCTGGCAAATGAGATTATGGGACTGACCATGTAGGCTGTAAGTATATGTGCATGTGTATGGCTTAGTATTTGTACTTATCCTACTGAATTCCTGAAGTTTTTTTATCTTTAGAACGTGAACATCATATTACTGTGGAATACAGGACAGAGATGTGAATTTTAAATAAAGGAAGCAGTCAAGCAAGAGGAAAATTGGAAGACAGGACATCCCTATGGCAGGCCTAGAGGCAATAAGCAAATCCTACAGTCTTGAATGCTAAATTCCTTAGGGAACAGATGCTACTGCTCAGGTATTTTCCACAGCTTGACATCTGTCTACTGGAGTTAGTATTCAAGGAGTGGACCATTGCATGTGACTCCTCATCCTTCCCTTGTGAAGACTTAGACATGAAAAGGTCAAAATCGGACCTGGATCTTGACCATTTAAGAAGATAGAAACTGTCAACTCATCCTGTTCCCAGCAAGAATGTTTCTCAGTTCCTCTCAACTGGAAAACAAAAAGGCAAAAGCACTGCCCTTTTTCCCCTGAGATGTGCAGGGGAAAAAATTAAATTTAAAAAATGTGTTCTGGATAATATTTGCAAATATATAATGAAAAAGTAGGAGGAAAAACTGGATCTTGTGTACAGCATTAGCTTAAAGTCAAGAGAAAACAAAGGTCATGCTTCTGACTGTGTCTGATATACAGCACAGTCTCTATCTCCTGCCTTTGAAAGTGAAAACTCAAGTCAACCTTGTCATCCAGGGCTGTTTTAATTATAATGGGTTTGCAAATATTAAGAGAAGACCTAAAAAAGGAATATCTAAAAATGCACATCCAATATTTTCCTCTTCAGTTACAAAATTCCCATTTTCAAGTGTAAGTTTAAACAAAGTGTACAATAGATTCATTTATTTGTATTTATTTTAGTTTTTAAATTTAAAAAGCTTGTAAATGGACTTGCAAATCAGTCCCAAGCTGTTCTATAAATATGTTTCTATTATTGCCTCAAGAGTTCTTATAACCAGCTTCATTACACTGAAACATATTGAAATATGAACTTAGGATTTCAAGATTTTTTTCCAAATGTGATAAAATTATATATGGTCCTCTTTTACTTGTGATTATTTTCAGAAACCAAAAATTAAAAAAAAATTACCTTTGTATTTATTAATGTGCTAAAAATTATGCCACACCATTGTGGTTTATGAATATGAAAGCACAAATATATGAATTTTCAGTAGAATAGTCAAAACCACTTTTCAGAGTGTACAGTCTGTGCAGTGTTTCATAACCTGTTTCATGGGCTACACATTCAACCCCAGGGGGAAAAAAAAATCCAGAGATAATCAAGCAAAAAGAGGTTTTGCTTTTAAGCAAAATTCTTTTTTGGGTAACAAAAAATAGGTGAGCTATTCCACTTGGCTTTAGACCGATTGTCTTATTCTAAAGAGCTGTGTCTGAGTCCTTGTTACAAGTCCTTGTTTGTCACATGTCCAATCTCTGTCCTGGCAGAGCTTTAGCTTCCCAGGAGGGTGTGTGGGGAAGAACTACATCTATCACTCAGCAGCACGCTGGTAGCTAGAAGTTGTTAGGAAAAAGTGATGCAATTAGGTGTTTGAGTGATCTTCATGCATAATTATGGTTCCATTTTGAACTACACGTCACTAATAACACTGTACCTGCTCTGTAATTAGGTGACTGCCTTGTATTTCTGATGTTCTCACCAGCTGTACAGCAGGAACAAGCTACTCTGTGACACTGTAAAAAGCCATCTCTCACTGAGACAGAATAGACACCATCCAGACTATTTTAAATACTGTTCCAGAAGTCAGCACAGATCAGAACAACTTTTTTTTTCCCCCGCAATGGTATAATTACATTTCAGACCTTAACATCTTGTTGATTTTCAACAAATATTTAATTTTTTTATAGTTTTCAAGGTCGTTAAGAGATACTTTTTTATTGTATATCATAAAATCAATGAACTGGAGGGGACACTCAATGACCATCTAGTCTAACCTCCCTGCAGTGAGCAGGGACAGCCTGCACTAGAGCAGGTTGCTCAGAGCCTCAGCAAGCCTTGTCCTGAATGTCTCCAGGGATGGGGCCTCCACCACCTCTCTGGGCAACCTATTCCATTGCCTCTCCACCCTAATGATGAAGTATTTTTTCCTCAAATACAGTGGACCCTAAAGAGAGACATCAGCAGCATGCCAAGGAAGCAGCTACTCACACAGAGCATCAAAGACCCTGTACTTCTCATGTGGGGATGTCACTACATGGGGCCAATTACAAAAGGAGCAGATCCATAGGATCTCTGTGCCTATGACACAGAGATTCACAGCTACCCAAAACATCTAGTAGATTGTATGCCTGCCAATAAAAGCATCAACAAACAATTCACCTGAGAAGGACATAGATGGAAGACATATTTTAATGTAGAAAACACCTAAGTTTCACGGTAGGATCTCTATTTCTTTCTGAGAACAGTAGGGAAAACCTTCATTTTGCAAGAAAAAAAGTGGATTGATGGAAGGTGTTTTCCAAATAGGTGTAGATCTGGGAACTGTTCCAGCCTTAAATCCCTTCCAATACCCAGCAATTCCTCAGCTGTCCACCTTCCCCCACCAGGAGCAGATGCATCAGCTTGTATTGCATGGCTTCAACCAGTGACCATTCTGGAAAGTTGGATGACTGGATAAAATTATCCCCTCAGAAGCACTAATCCTGTTAAGAAAACCACTCCTGAACTCAAGAGATCTGCTACAGTGGGATACTATATGCTTCAGTGGTAGGAGCACACCTTTCATCTTGTGGTGTCTCTTCTCCCTGACATTTTACACAGCCACTAGTGGTGATCACTCTGACCTGAGATGGCCTGGAGGTAAAATCATGTCTTTTTTTCATTTATATTGTCTGCCTCAGCTGTATGCCTGAATTCAAGCAGAATTTTTGTAGGTACCATAAGAATTACTAAGAGCAATGAAGACAGGGTGCTGCTCTGTGAATAATTACAGGTTTTTCAAATAACATAATTTCCTGGTTAACATCAGAAAAGGGACTGAGGATTGCTATAAATGTAAACATATGGATGTGGGTGCCTCTTTCTTGATATCAGCATTTTCCTGAAAGCCATTTAAATGAAAGGATTGCAAAAGGAAATTATTTTTAAATTCTGCTTTCTGTAAGTGTTTGTATGAAGCAATGCAGAAAAAGTTTTCAAAATAAGGAGTGCGGTCACCTTGAAATGGATGCTAATATGAATTTTAAATAAAACTCTCAGCTTCAAATGAGTGCAAACACTTTGCAGAGTTTAGAGTTTAATGGGAGAGCAGTATTTGGAGCTTTCCAATTTATTCTTTATAACCTGAAAGCTGGCTTTTTTTGTGGGCCCCTTTGATTAAACCTTCAGAGAAGAGCTTCAAATGACATGGCAGATGTCATGACTTTCCAATACCCCTTGCAGGTGAAAGACACCAATAAAATCCTTGCTGAAACAGGTAAGATTTTACTTTTCTCTGAGCTGTCTGTCTTTCTGCTCTATCTGACTGCAAAGCCCATGTTGCAGGTTCAGGCCTGTTTGCACAAGTGCCCTTTAGTCAACAGACTCTAATTGGGAAGACCTGAAGTACCAGCTCACCCATCCCACCACTGGTTCGGCTGTGATGTCTCTTCATCTGGGGCAAGAATCAGGCTTCTCACACTCAGGCATATAGAATGATGGGAAGAAGGCCAATAAGGTCTTAAATCCATAGGTCCTTGAAAAGATACACAAGGTCCTTGAAAAGATGCAGTAAATCATAGAATCATAGGATGGTTTGGGTTGGAAGGGAACTTTAAGACTGTCTAGTTCCAAGCCCCCTGCCATGGGCAGGGACACCTCCCACTAGACCAGGTTGCTCAGTGCCTTCTTCCTTCCTGGCCTTAAACACCTCCAGGGAGGGGGCACCCACAGCCTCTCTGGGCAACCTGTTCCAGTGTCTCACTACCATCACAGCAAAGAACTTCTTCCTTATCTTCAGCCTAAATCTCCCCACTTTAAATTTGCATCCATTACTCCTAGTCCTGCTGTCCTGTACCCTATTAAAAAGCCATAACCCAAACTTGGAGTCCTTCTAATGCTCTTTTATTCTTCTGACTTTGGAGATGCCCAGCTCATCCTGGCGGGGAGACACCTCTGGGAGAAGGTTCAGAGTATGTAGATAAGGTGATCAGCAGGCTATTAAACAATCTCCATGATGCCCTGCAGAAATGTACCTCTCTCCATTCTCTACCTGTACAGACTAAATTCCTAATTAAGCTGCAGTGAATACCAAACCTGAATGACTAATGGACAGCTTACTGCTTAGCAGGCTGGGGTTTATTCTGTCAGAGTTGAGTGTAAAGCCCAGGAAAAGAAAGCCCGCTCTTGAAAATTACAGTGTGTGACCCCAGGCATCCAAGTAGCTTTTTTGACTTCTCTGTAATGACTTAGTTGTCTGAAGTGTCCATAGAACTGGTGCTTCAGCTGAATCATAGAATTATAGAGTTGGTAGCGACCTTCAAAGGTGATCTAGTCCAACCCCCCTGCAGTAAGCAGGGACATCCTGCAACAGATCAGGTTGCTCAGAGCCTCAGCAATCCTGGTCTTGAATGACTCCTGGGATGAGGCCGCCACTACCTCTCTGGGCAACCTGTGCCATTGCCACACTACCTTCATGGTAAAGAACTTTCTAACGTCTAATCTAAACCCCCTCTACTCTAGTGAAGTTCAAACATTACTTCACAATCCATAAGAGTGCTTCTTTTTTTTCCAGATAAATTATCATTAATTTCTATAAATATGTAAAGGGTGAGTATCAGGAGGATGGAGCCAGGCTCTTCTCAGTGCCCTCCAATGACAGGACAAGGGGCAATGGGTGCAAGATGGAACACAGGAGGTTCCACAAAATATAAGGAAAAACTTTTTCACAGTGAGGGTGACAGAACAGTGGCACAGGATGCCCAGAGAGGTTGTGGGGGTCTCCTTCTTTGGAGTCATTCAAAACTTGTCTGGAGACCTTCCTGTGTGACCTGGTCTAGGTGTTCCTTCTCCAGCAGGGAGATTGGAATAGATGACCTCTTGAGGTCACTTCCAATACCTGACATTCTGTGATTCTGTGAATAGCATTCATCTAAATTCCTAAGCAAGTCATATAACCCATCCTCTTAATCCAAAAGAATATCAAACTGTTCCAGGAAATATTGATAGGCTGCTTGCTGCTTTTCATTTTTTGGACAACATTTGTATTTTTGAAATTCTTTCATATAGTTTTACAGTTAGCAAGTGAACTGGACATTGACCTGGAATAATTCATATTTGATTCATCCAGGTCTTCACCTGTTTCTCTCCTTTTCTTTGTATTTCTTTTTTTTTTAAGATCTGTATTCTCTGTGCAGATGTACAGCAATTTTGCCTGGGATGCTCAGCAGTGAGTAAATTTATTTACAGCAGAAGCAGGCAGACAGAAACTCACGTTGAGCTGGGGTGTGGGCAAGCTTCCTTGGCAAGCCTGGCATGGCTGCATCACTCCAAAGCATGAGCTTCAGCAGGCTTTGTTTGTATTTGAGGCACAAATGTATTTTTCAGTTCCTGGATTCCTACTTTCCAGTGCACTTTAATCAACTGTAGAACTAAACGAAGCCAACACAAGATGATTGTAAAAATAATGTGTGTATGCTGTCAAGATGGCATAAAGATTATTCATTTGTAGTTTAGAGAGTCACAAATGCTGCCTCCATTTATTCTAGTGGTCTAAAGGGGTTGTTCAGCCAGGAGTAGAGAAGGCTCAGAGTAGCTTATCAATACCTGAAGGGGGCATGCAGAAAGACTGGGGTAGGACTTTTTGTTAGGGTACAGGATTGCAAGACTAGGAGTAATGGATGCAAACTGGAAGAGGGGAGATTCAGGCTGGATATAAGAAGGAAGTTCATTACCTTGGGGATGGTGAGACACTGGAACAGGTTACCCAGAGAGGCTGTGGATGCCCTGTCCCTGGAGGTGTTTAAAGCCAGGCTGGATGAGGCATTGAGCAGCCTGATCCAGTGGGAGGTGTCTCTGCCCATGGTGGGGGGGTTGGTACTAGATAATCTTTAAGGTCCCTTCCAACCCAAATGATTCTATGACTCTATAGGAAGAATATTTTATAATTACAGGAAGATTTTTGGTTAAGGAAATGCTTGTAGAAATTATGATTGATTGAACACTGCAAGCCTGAAAGGGACAAGCACAATCATGCTCTTATTTAGGACATTCAGTCTCGGGAAGGTTGCTCTGCACCAAATTGCAGCAGTTGAGGAAAGGTTTTGAATCTTTACTTCTGTGTTTGTTAGAGAATCTGAAAACACACTGGATGACTCCAGGGAGAAATGGTGTTTTAGTAACTGAAGGATGGGATGGAAATCCTGACTGTGCTTTCAACTTTCTATGGGAGAAGGGAGAGGTGACCTGTCTCCCACCCCTCAGAGAGTAACTAGAGAATGCTGTAGTTCAAGGACATATTGAATATTCTCACTCTTAAATGCATCAATCATCCTAATTCAAAAAAGGACAAAAAAGGCACTATTTTTTGTAGATTCCTCTGGTTTCTTGTATCTTATTGTTTCCAGCATTTCTATGAATTCAATTAAAAAGCAGGATTATTGACATCAACCAGCCCTGGAGGTAGCTGTGGTCTCTGTGCCAGCTCTTCTGAGAAGCCCACCTGAGCCTGGCACAAACACATATGGAAGCCAACCTTCATTTTGGCTTCCCAGCATAGTGAGTCAATGGCCTGTGGTGGCTGATTGGATAGGTTTAAGGTATTTACAACTATTTCAGCTAATTTGGTTTATTTTACATACTTTCATGAGCTTCACCGAGGCACAGTCAGCACTCAGCAACTGGAAATCATGAGCTGTGGGATCCCAAATAGCTTACTATCATCCCTAACACTTAATTCTTAATCTAATATTACATAGGCTTCTATTTCTTTTGAGAGAAATTAAATTAAACCCCACTGAACTGCTCAAATTTCAAGGCAAAAAGGAATAAATTGGTATATTAGAACTTGCCCTATCATTTTAGTGTCTCGGGTAAGTCTACAGCATGAGCACATCCATTTTCTTCCAAGCAGGAGGAAAGCAACTTTGCAGAGGATTGTTCCTCACTGTATTTTGATGTTGGATTTCAAAAAGTTATGTAAATGCCTTATGCTGTGAGATTTCCATCATAAAAAGAGGTTGGTTTCTCAAGAAAAAGAAGAAAAATAATTTTTCCAGTCCTGAAAGAGCTGTAAGATCTAGAAGAGTCAGAGTAGCTCTTTATTTGCTGATGGCCCAACATCTCCAGTGAGCATCTGGCTGCTGCTGGATGGCACCTAAACTGCCTTTTCATCCTCATGAAAAGGAGTATCAGATACCCAGAGATGGAGTATCTGGCAGCATGGTTTTCTAGCCCATTCAACAAATGAAGGACATGTCCAGAACAGCCAGGAACACCCTCTAAAAAGGGGTTGCTGGTGTCTTCTCCTTGAAACTTTGCTGGTAACAGGAAAACAGAATCATAGAATGGTTTGGGTTGGAAGGGACCCTAAAGATCACCTAGATTCAGCCCCCCTGCCATGGGACACCTCCCACTACACCAGGTTGCTCAATGCCTCATCCAGCCTGGCCTTAAATACTTCCAGGGAGGGGGCATCCACAAACTCTCTGGGCATCCTGTTCCAGTGTCTCACCACCCTCACAGTAAAGAACCTCTTTCTTATATCCAGCCTGAATCTCCACTCTTCCAATTTACATCCGTTACTCCTAGTCCTGCCACTGAGGTCTGGGAATTCTTCATATTATCCCACTTTAGGCACCTTCTTAGCAGCTGCCTAGACTGTCTAGAGAATTTCTTTAGAGTATATAAATAAAATTTAAATTAATTTTATATTTACTTGTGTGTCTGCAAATTACATGCATAAAGATGTTATCTATATGAGCCTGAGTTTTAGAAAGTGTCAATGGATCAAGGTTCTGAAGTACTCTGGATTTACTCCAAGGGCCTACAAGAAAGCTGGGGAGGGTCTGTTTGCCAGGGTGTGGAGAAATAGGATGAGGAGCATTGGTTTTAAATTAGAGCAGGACAGAGTTTTGTTAGACATTAGGAAGAAGGGTTTCACAATGAGGTTGTTGAGACATGAGCACCAGTTGCCCAGAAAGGTGGTGGATGCCCTGTCCCCAGAGACATTCAAGGCCAGGCTTGCTGAGGCTCTAAGCAACCTGATCTAGTGCAGGATGTCCCTGCTCACTGCAGGGAGGTTGGCCATGATGGCCTTTGAAGGTCCCTTCCAACTCTATGATTCTATGATACTCTTAATCCAATGCACAGTTCTCTTCATCCATGAAATATAACAACCAAAGTGAAGCATAATGATGTTTACTTCCACAAGCAAACTTTCAAGGCTGCATGGAGTAGTCTGGGTGGGAATTTTTGTCCTTGTCAAAAGAAATCTAATAAAAATCAGTGGAATAATTTCATTTACTACTCTCCCTCTTAGCAGGAAAAATGCACTGGGAGGGGAGCAGTGAGAGTATTTGTCTGACAAAACATTTTTCAGCTGTCAGAGACAATGAGAAGTATCATTTATATAAAGGTTGCAATGTATAGACAGACAGAATGAAGAATTCAAAGTAGAGAGCTTGAGAGTGAAAGCAATGAGTTAGTCATGTGGCTTTGCAGAAGGCATAGTAAAAAAAGTCTTAGAATCATAGAATAGTCTGGGTGGGAAGGGCCCTTAAAGACCATCTAGTCCCACCCCCCCGGCCATAGGCAGGGACACCTCCCACTAGACCAGGCTGCTCAGTGCCTTGTCCAGCCTGGTCTTGAACACCTCCAGAGAGGGGGCATCCACAACCTCTCTGGGCAACCTGTTCCAGTGCTTCACCACCCTCACTGTAAAGAATTTCTTTCTTATGTCAAGTCTAAACCTACCCCCCTCCAATTTACATCCATTGTATCTAGTCCTCCCATCCGATATCATATTAAAAAGTCCTTCCCCTGCCTTTCTGTAGGACCCCCTCAGGTACTGATAAATTACTATGAGGTCCCCTCTAAGCCTTCTCTTCTCCAGGCTGAACAACACCAACTCCTTCAGCCTGTCTTCATAGAAGCCTGTCTTCATTCTTTCACTCTTATTTATGCACTTGCCTTTTACTATTAGGATGAAGATTAAATATCCTTCTCTGAAAAAGAAAGGCATTGCTGTCTGAGAGCTTAATGCAGGAATTACTTACCAATGTTCTCTTGCTCGTATTTTAGTTTTGCTATTTCATCCAGGAAATCAGAGTAGGTGATCACAATGGTCCTCCCAGCTTGAAGATTTAAATAGAAATGAACAAATCTAACATTATAATAGAAGTTTGTTTTTTTAATTATTGTTATTATTATTTTTAAACTTGAAAGGCAAAGAAATGTAAATTCAAACCTAGGACAGCACAAGATTTAATGTCTGAAGATCTAACTCTCTTCTATCCTGGCTATTTTCATTAATTTTTGTACATACTGATTTATTTTTTCCAAAAAAGGATCCATAAATTGAACCAAATCAATGAGAAATAGTCAGGCAGAGTTTTCACTTAATGGCATGAGGACAGGCTGAAGGAGTTGGAGTTATTCAGTCTGGAGAAGAGAAGGCTCAGGGGGGAACTCATAGCAGCTCCTCTGTATCTGAAGGGGACCAACAGAAAGGCTGGAGTGGACTTTTTGTTAGGGTACAGGAAGGCAGGACTAGGTGTAATGGATGCAGACTGGAAAAGGGGAGATTTAGGCTGGTTATAAGAAAGAAGTTCTTTACTGTGAGGGTGGTGAGACACTGGAAGAGGTTGCCCAGAGAGGTTGTGGATGCCCCCTCCCTGGAAGCATTTAAGGCCAGGCTGGATGAAACATTGAGCAACCCGGTGTAGTGGGGAGGTGTCCCTGTCTATTGCAGGGGGCTTGGCCCTAGATAATCTTTAATGTCCCTTCCAACCCAAAACATTCTATGATTCTCTCTGCTGCTTGGGACAGTTTAGGTCTCAGGAGTGTCAAGATCTTGTACCAGTCCGTGGGATTGTAGGTTGGGATCCCAAGGAGACAGTCAAGTGGAATTCTGTGCCAACTGGAACTTCACTACAGGACAGTGACCAAATTACAGGGTTTTTTTGGGTTATGAACTAATGAGAATCTCCTCTTGTTGAGTGCAAATATCTCAACATCTGTCTGACATATGAGTGTGTTTCCAGGAAGACACATTATTTTATTTTCGTAGTAAATCTAATTAATCACTTACAAAATTCTGTAGCATTTTCTTCTGAATGAATATTCTGAACACTGTAAGGGTAAACTGAAAATACATGTATGTTTCTTATAAACACAAAATATAAAGCCAGAGAGCACTGATCACAATGATCAATTCACTCATTCCTTCACTCATGCTATTTTGGAACTCCATCTCTTAGTCAAGTAAGGGATTTGCTGGTTTGTTTTTTTTCCTTGGCTGTGTAAAACTCCTGCTGACTTCAGTGGTCAAGCACATTGATTCTATGACCACAGGATCCGACACATGAAACATCATCTGCAGCTACAACTATATGTCTAAATAATGAGACATCTTAGACTAAAACCTATGGCCCAGGAACCCAAAGATTTTTAACAGCAGTGGGTGTGTTTGAGAAGGTTTTGTATATTTACACCTCATGTTATTATTAATGAATTGAAAAGGCAATTATAAAGACTTAAACCTCAATACAATAAAGAGGGACAATCCCAGTAAAGGCCAGAATTTATTCTCATTTCCTCCAGTGATGCCTTTTTCTGTCAACCGCACATTGACTGCTCAGTATATTCTGTAAAAGGAGATGTGCAGAAGAAACCTCGTAATGGGAACAAGTGAAAAATAATTTGAAAGAAATTAAGAACAAATTTTAAAGTGTTTCTGTTGGTGAAGGGTCAAATGGAAGCAATGATTAGAACAAATAAAGAAATGCAATAAATGAAATGGCAGCTACAGAGTCGATTAAAGCATGTAGGGGGGGTGTGTGCATTATTTTAAATAATGAGGACAGACATGTCTAGCCTGTATAGCACTGACAGAATAATTGCCAAATAAAAGCTTTAATTTTTAATCTTTTTTCCCTTTTCCTTTTCTAGAAAGCTCCTGAATTAACTAGTCACTTCTAAGATGAGAGGGACAAAGATGAAATAAGTCAATACCACAGGATCTTTCTTATAAAAAAAGAAAGTGATGAGCAGGGACAGACAGGGGCAATGTCTCACATCTGAATCAGTACATTTTCCTTCACACCATAATGCCTCTGAATCAAAACTCGTGAGTGTCTGAGTTTGGTTTACAAAGCCCCATGGTTTGTCAAACACTTTGCACAATACTCACAAATTCCAGCAGAGATCTCTGGAAAACGGTGTGAATCATAGAATGTGTTGAATTGGAAAGGACCTTCAAAGGCTACCTCGTCCAACCCCCCTGCAGTGAGCAGAGACATCCTGCTCTAGATCAGGTTGCTCAGAATCTCAGCAAACCTGGCCTTGAATATTTCCAGGGATGGGGCCTCCACCACATCTCTGGGCAACCTCTTGGCAGTGTCTCAGCACCCTCATGGTGAAGAACTTCTTCCTAATGTCCAATCTAAACCAGCCCTTCTCTAGTTTAAAAGTATTGCCCCTTGTCCTATCACTTCATTTCCTGGCAAACAGCCCTACCCCAGCTTTCCTGGTACTGGTAGGTCTCCATAGGGCCCCCACCCCCGAGCCTACTCCAGACTAAACAGTCCCTGCTTTCTCAGCCTGTCCTGGTAGCTGAGGTGCTTCAGCCCTCAGGTCATCCTTCTGGCCCTTCTCTGGTCCCTCTTCAACAGGTCCAAGTCCTTCTTGTGCTGAGAGCACCAGAGCTGGATGCAATATCTTGACATTTCCTGTGACAGACATCATCACTGACATTGTTTGGATGAAAGTAGTAAGTCATTTTAGAGATGCTGTCATTCACATTATAGATAATGATAATCTTCTAAACCCAAAAAAAAGAAGTTGGAATTATCTGGTTCTTCACTCCATGTGTTACTTTTTTAACTCTTCTTAGTTTACAGTAAGGGTAAACTGGTTTATGGTTTGTAGTCAGCTTTTAATCATCCTAAGTGCCTGTAAAATTGGCATTGGAAGAATTTAAAAATAGCCAAGCCTGTAAATAGTGCTAAGAATATTGCTTTAATAATGAATGAAGTGGTATTAATTGCAGTAAAAATAAATATAATCTTCCTTGCTATCTAGGGACAGTTCCAAAAGAAAAAGGGAGGCAAGCTGAAAGCAATATATGATGTGAGTCAGCAACCCACGGGAAAATCTTTCCCTAATCCTTTCCTGTATGTTGCTGAGCAACTTTCACTCCCACCACTGTCAGGAATCCTGTCACATGGTGGGTAAACACTAATCAGGTCACATTGCAGGGCCAGTCTGCTGCTGGTCAGTGTGGGAGAGTAAATTTAAATATCAACTGTGTCGTCAACTGTAATGGGTAATTCCTTCACTGCAGGTTCTTGCTTCCATTGATTTTCAAATGCTGGGTATCCCATTTCCTGCCCTACAATGCTAACTTCCTTCTATTGCTATTAAATGTCTGTTCCCTGGCACTGCTTGGGTTACAAATTTCTGGACAGAGGCTTGCTGGTTGGATAGGTCAGGAATTTGCAGTTGAAGGTTGTTATAAGATGCTGAAAACCTTTTACACACTCTGTCAAGGAGAGACAGAGAGACTGTCTGTTCAGCAGAGCTAGCTCAGTTCAGGGCATCCTGTAGGTGCAGGGCAAAGGATGTTATGATTCTTATGGTCCTTATGGTTCTTATGGTTGCCCAGAGAGGTTGTGGATGACCCCTCTTCCCTGGAGGTGTTTAGGGCCAAGCTGGACAAGGCACTGAGCAGCCTGATCTAGTGGGAGGTGTTCCTGCCTGTGGCAGGGGGGTTGGAACTCGATGATCTTTAAGGTCCCTTCCAACCCAAACTATTCTATGATTCTATGAAAATAGCTAAGAATTACGATTGCATATAGGAGTTGTAGTTGATGTAAATTATTGCACATTAGAGCTGATCAGGTTTAGATTGGACATTAGGAAGTTATTCACCACAAGGGTGGTGGGGAACTGGAACAGAGAGGTGGTGGAGACCCTGTCTCTGGAGACATTCAAGCCAGGTTCAATGAGGCAGGACAGTGAGCTAGGATTAGATGACCTTTGAAGGTCCCTTCCAACGCAATGCCTTCTTTGATTCTGTAATTCTGTGTTTACAGAGAGATGAATCTACAGATTTAGTATAAAAACCATATCTGCAGTATAACAGGTTTGAAACAGAAGGTTAACAAGAAGTCAGAATGACCTTACCACGTCTACTCACTTATTTTTCTTCCACTTTGTAAATGCCACTTTACTAGAGATACTAATGGTTCTTACATGTAATCAGCAAGCTTCTCACTCCAAACCACAGTTTAAAGCACTTTCCTGGGACCCTTCATGGCAACCTCCATAGAATTTATGTAGAGAATTTCAGTTGTGACCCCATCACTTGGGTTGGCAATGTACAGTCTAAGAAAAGCTCTGAAATAGGTTGTGTTTTATTGATGAAGATGCAGACACAGTCAAGTTTTCTTCCTCAGCATTGAAAACATTTGATTGCCACCATTTTTCTTTACCTGCAAGCTTAGAATTTAATTTTCTCTGCATATTGAACAATCAGAGTTCAGAAGGCCCTAGAAAATCCAAAAAAAGAACCAAAATCACATGAAGACTTGACATGCCTCCTGCAAGTTTCATCCACAGAGCATGGGTCTCAGAGACTATAATAGAAGCTGCTGTCTGAGCCAATGCAGCAGGTAAGATAATTTGGGTGTGACAGACCCTCCTGCTTTCTCAAATAATATATATTTTTCCATCCTTTCTTCTTCCTGGCATCTTAATGAAACTTGCCACCTTAGTCACCAGCAATATTTTTCTAAGTTGTATTCGTGTTCTGAAGGCTGACTTTTGTCTTTCACCAGAACCACCTTAACAGAGCAGTTTTTTCCTGAAATAGAATGAGAATAGATAGGATCTCTCAGCAGTTTGAGGCAGCTCACCTAACCTTCCAGTCTATCTATAATTCAGCACGCTGCAGGATAAGATGAATTTTGACAAATAAAAATAAATAATGCATGCTTTCAGAAGGAAAAGAAGAAGCAACTTGGCTTATGAAAAAAAATAACCAAAGGAAAATAAAGGAGGAAAGAGTATTTACCCATGTAGTGTAACTTCAGGATCCTGAAAAGAAATCTATTTGTGGCCCAATAATTAAGACAGATCCTATGAAAACAAAGAAATTTTTAGCAAGCGTAAGAAATGCTGCATGTATGGAAAATGTAATTGTTGCCCCTGGGCTGTGCAAAAATCAACATGAAATTGCTAAGAAAGAATCTGAGGTGAGTTTAGCCGATCCTTTTGCACTCTCTCAGCATGTTTCTAGCAGATGTCAAAAGCCAAACATACTAAATTCTCACTGTTAAACACCAAATTAATTCCAAATAAATACCAGAAATATATGTAATATCTTAAAAAATAACTTCTGGGTATTCACAATTCAAATTGTTGCTAACATATAAAAAGACCAAGTTGATTGATTGGTCCTTTGTGGAATTCTTTGACTACTATTTTGCCTGTTTTCTATGAAAACTCTCTATATAATGGATGTGACCTTTAGACATCAGTTGAATAACAGGACATTCAGTTCCATATTATTATTCTATATTAATGCAGAGGTACTCAAAAGAGAAATTAGTACCTGCTACCTAGTCCATGTACTTTATAGTTCAATTTATATTTCAGTATATTTCAAGGGCACCAGTCAACACTTTCAGATGCAGTCATGTTTTTTCAGATTTAGTTTGCTGAAGCAAAATAAACAAGTGGTTAAGATTTTATAAGAGTCTATCTATATTGCACATAGAAAATGGTTATTTTAAACCAGAGCAGGGCAAGGTTAGATTAGACCTTAGGAAGAATTTCTTCTTCATGAGGGTCGTGAGACACATGTTGTCCACAGAGGTAGTGGCAGCCCCATCCCTGAAGACCAGGCTTGCTGAGGCTCTGAGCAACCTGATCTAGTGCAGGATGTCCCTGCTCACTTCAGGGGGTTGGACAAGATGATCTTTGAAGGTCCCTTCCAACTCTGTGATTCTATGTTATAAACCACAACTGAAATGTTGCAAATCTGCAGTGGTAAGAAAAACTTATCTACTCTAAGATAGGTAAGTAGAGATGTCCTTTATGGATGGTGTGCTCTGGGGACATGAGATCTAGCTATGAGATAGGGAGAAATGTCCTTTCCACCTAAGAAAAGTATTTTAATCATATTTTCAAAAAGATTTCAAGGCCAGGCTTGCTGAGGCTCTGAGCAACCTGATCTAGTGCAAGATCTCCCTGCTCACTGCAAGGGGGTTGGACTAGATGGTCTTTGAAGGTCAATGCATTCCACAGTTCCTTTCAATTCAATGCATTCTGTGATTCTATAAGGAAAAACAAATAGCTTTAGGATGAGAACTGATAAAACAGGAATCTATACATTGGAAATGGGATGACTGAGGAAGAAATGCAACAGGATAATACATTTCAGATGGCAGGGAAAAAGTGAGCAGTATGGATTTTCATTCCCATATACTGTAAAATAACTTAGTAAGCCTAAATTAATAAGTCTAACTTCAAATGAAAGTCATCTGAAGTAATACCAAAGGAAGCTCTGGTATTGCTCCTTGTCACAGAGGAGCAATCACAACTGCTAAGGTTTGTCTTGGTTCAAGGGGGTACCATCTAAACAACATGATCTAGTAAAAAATGTCCTGGCTCATTGCAAGGAGATTGAACTAAATGACCTTTAAATACCCCTTCTAACTCAAACCATTGTATGATTTAAATTTATGGAAGAAAACTGCACAAGCAGTTCTTAAGATAAAAAAAAGGACAATGCAATTCACTGGACATGGAGGTTAGCCTGCAGGAATATCCATTTCAGGCATGTCTTATTCTGAGATGACTTTCTGTTGAGCATGGAAATGATGTAGAAAATGTGTCCTCTGAGCCTGGATTTAAAGTGAAATGTAGAAGAAGCAATTGTAGGTGTGATATGAGCCAAGCAAAACATTCTGTATTTGAAATCTATGACCTAAGAAGATTTTTTTTTTTAGCTGAAAATGGGAAGGGGTCAACAGACAGAAGCTAAGACAGGGACAAGGGAAAGAAGTAAGTTTTGAAGGCAAAGTAAACCTTAGTGGGGTCTGAAGAGACCCTGAATATCATAGAATCATAGAATGGTTTGGGTTGGAAGGGACCTTGTAGATCATCTAGTACCAATCCCCTTGCCATAGGCAGGGACCCCTCCCACTAGACCAGGCTCAATGCCTCATCCAGCCTAGCCTTAAACACCTCCAGGGTGGGGGCATCCACAACCTCTCTGGACAACCTGTTCTCCGTGCTCTGCCAAATAATATTCCATCCAGTGTTTTTCTGAAAAATGCTGATTTGATGTATCTTCACAATCTTCAACAGCAGGAGGGAAAAAATGGCAATGGGGTTTGTTAGCAGCACAAATATGCATTCATAGCCCAGTAATTTTACTTTTAGAATATGAGAGATGGTTTTAGATGGTTTATCCCATGGTGGCAATCTTCAGGAAATAAAATGGTGCTATTATGTATGTTGTAAACTCTTTGACCCCCAAGGAGATAGAAGGGTAGACATGAAAGGGACTGGAATTCACAGTGTGTTTTTTCTCTATTACATACCAGATGATTCCAAAGGAATCCCATTTCAGTGAGGCAAAAAACCAATGTGCATTGCAAAACAGATTCTGTTCTAGATGGTGCTAATGAGACAATGGTTAGAGAAATAGTTCTTTTCCACGCTGTCTTATGAAGACAGGCATTTATACTTACAGACCCATCTCATCCACCCTGAGACTGAATCAAGGAAGGATCAGCTGGTGACCAGCTCCTTCAATTTTGTGTCCAAGCTATGTGTTAGTTGTTAGATCTGTGCAATGAAGTGCAGCCGGCTGTTCCTTCCCTCTGGCCACTCTGAATTATTAATTGCTGTTTATCTCTGAGTTTGTCACTCCTTGGAGGATTTCATTAAAGAGAATGACACAATGAGAACAAATACATGAGATACCAAGTCCTCCACTTCCAGGCCTGTTATTCAGACACATCTGTTCGTTCAATAATATAATTTTAAAGGCATTAAGCTTTGTACCAGAACAGCTTTGCAGCTATGAATCTCTGTGAAAATAGTAATTCACAAGTGCGACATAAAATTGATTAAGAAGTTACACTGTAGGGGCAATTTTTGAAGGAGTGTGAAACACAATGAACAATCAGGTATTTTAAAAGAGTTCAATACTTCACATACTTTAGTAATCCATTGGTACCCAAGGGAAAATTTAGACACTATTTAGCTTTAAAAATTCACTTTTCCTTTGCCTGAAATTTGAGATCCCAGAAAAGTTTTGTCTCAGTTTGAAAACTCGGGTCCATTGTACACAAATCTCTCTTCTCTCTGTAAGAACTTGATTTAATATTTCACAAGAAATAGCTTTTAAGAACAAGTTTTTTCCAGCACTGAATTCATGTTTATTTTTACCTACATAAGAAGATTAATGTGATGTAATGACACAGAGTGCAGAAGTAATGAAATTCTGTTTACTTGCCAAGCCATTACAGAAAAATCTGTTGCCCTCCAAGAAATAATTTCATGTAAAGTCTTCCCAAACAGCAAAATAGAACAGGATGATTCCAGCTCCAAAAAAATATATGTTCTTCATGCAAGAATAGCACTGAACCAGAGCAGTTTGTATCTGATTTACACTTGACTGATGATACTCTTTGAAAGTACATAGCCCTATGAAAAAGAAAATCCCGGTCGCTACATTCAGCAGGAAAACATTCCTCAAGAAAATCCATTAGAAAAGCAGTCAGAAGAAATCTTATTGAACTTCTTGAGGCCCTGAGAACAATTATATAAAATGCAGGATCATAATCTGCTTTATATTGCCCCAGCCCAGCAATGAAATTGTTTCCCTGCAATCCTGAGGTTGCTACAAGAGCCACATAATTCTCTGGGGTGAAACAAAACAAGCTCCACTCTACCTTTGTGACATCACATCATGTTCTATGTGCTTCAGCCTAAAATTTCCTCTTCAAAAACCCTAGGACATAGTTTCTAATTGAATCTTAATCATTACCTAGTAATTTAAAGCCTGACTTACATCTGTCCACTTCTTCAACATGCTTGCCTTAGCTCTACCTCAGAGGTTTTGAAACCACTTCTAGAATTAAGCTGGTCCCAAATGCCAAATGAACTTACATTTTGCTTTAGAATGGCTTCTGTTTTCATTCATTTTTCAACCCGTGTGAATTAAACTGAAATACAACACTTTTTTAGATCATAACATGTATTTAATGTCATTTTCCAACATACTGGTTAAGCTCTGCCAAATAAAAATGCCTCCAGGATGTTAAAGATAGGGAAGTTTCTCTAAGGACAGTCATCTGAAACACATCCTGGGGAGAGAAAGCACTTTGTATTTTTAAAACACATGTAGAGGAAATACCCTTATGAGGAATTCTGATACAATTCAAACCTGGGGCTGACCAAAGGTAAGTATTTTCACCACTCAAGCACAGAGGAAATCAAGCAATACACCATGGAACAACAAATGGCTTGTACCATCCACAGGCTAACTCTGAAGGGATTTTTTTAGGGACTAATACACTGATGGAACCACTTGAGAATTTCAGATGTTGAGGCAGAAGAAGGAGGGGAGATGTAAAAATAAGAACCAACAAGAATATTAATTAAATGGGGAATGCAGCAGTGTCTTTTGACTTATTATGGTTACCAAATATATGAAATAAGAGAAGCATGTAACGTGTTGACTAAATTAAAGGAACAAATTCTATTTAAGACCAGACAATCTGCTCTGTTACAGTGTACAACTAACAGTAATGCAGAAGAGGCAGTTACCTCAGAGAATTCAGCTGCCAAAACTGACCTCTGAAGTGACCCAAATATGCCACAGTCATCTCTTGGGTTTATGGTCTGTAGTTTCAGAAGAAGAGTTCCATAGAAGGCGAGTAACTGAGCAGAGACACAAAGTACCAAATATTAATTGCTCGCTTTAGGAACAGCCCACCAGGGAGATGAAGCCTCCTTTTAGCTGTTGCTGGCTCTGAGAATTGGGGATTATAAGAGTCTTCCCAAGCTATTTCCAACTCTGCTACAAAGTTAATGCAATAAGCTGTGGACTAGGCTCTCCTAAATATGTTGATGGGGGATCAGCTTTTTATTTCTCTGTTTGTGTGGCAGCAGTAAGCTGAACTAGTTTGTAACTGATGAATAAAAGCAATCAGTCATAGCCAGGAGACATCACCTGGTCTGGTAAGGGCAGAAGAAATTTTTCATTTTTAATTTGATCTCAGCACTATCTTGAAAACTAATGTTATTTTCTTTATTACTTATGTAATGCCTTTTTATCAGTAGGGTCGAGGCAACACCCAAAGGGAAGTAAATTTCCTGTTTCCAGTATATTCAGTGTAAATCAAGAGGAACAGTTTCATTTTCAGCATTTCTATTTATTGAGCAGCTCAGTGGAACACAGAAGCTGAATGTTTCATCCTCCAAGGCACAGAACAGCATCCTGTTGGTAGGAACTGGCTACAACAATTTCATATCAACTGGTGATGCTTATAAGACTCCAGCAATGGTAACTATAGTACTGGAACATTCTATAAAGTCAAAGACTGTGCCTATCTTGAAAAAGTAGATCTGTGAAGAAAGCACTGATTAGCCAATAAAGTATATAGAGCATATATAGCATAGAATGCTTTGAGTTGGAAAGGATCTTAAAGATCATCTAGATACCGCCATGGGCAGAGACACCTCCCACTACACTAGGTTGCTCAATGCCTCATCCAGCCTGGCCTTAAACACCTCCAGAGAGGTGGCATCCACAAGCTCTCTGGGCAATCTATTCCAGTGTCTCACCACCCTCAAAGTAAAGAACTTCTTTCTTATATCCAGTCTAAATCTCGGCTCTCCAGCTTGCATCCAATACTCCTAGTCCTGACATCCTGTACCCTGTTAAAAAGTCCTACCCCTGCCTTTCTGTAGACCCCCTTCAAGTATTGATAAGCTGTCACAGAAATACATTCTGAAGATTACTGGGACATGAAAAGTTTTGTAACAGAGTATTGCTGTTCCCTGTGAACATGTCATGGTTATGTAATGATAAAAATCAGATACATTATGCTAAAAAGATTTATATCTTGCACATCAACATGATATGCGTTTTGGATGCCTCTTCCTTAGCCTGGGTTCAGCAAATGGTAATGAATTCCTGAGATTCAGTTTAGATAGAAGAAATTTTTTTTTCTGTGAGGGTGGTGTGACTCTGGAGCAGCCTGTTTAAGGCCAGGCTGGATGAGGCATTGAGCAACCTGGTCTAGTGGAAGGTGTTCCTGTCCATGTCAGGAGGGTTGGAACTAGATGATCTCTAAGGCCCCTTCCAGCCCTAACCATTCTGTGATTCTATGTTTCTATGATTCTACTATGAAGTCCCTTCTCTTCTCCATGCTGAACAACCCCAATTCCTTCAGCCTGTCCTCATAAGGGAGGTGCTTCAGCCCTCCAATCATCTTTGTGGCCCTTCTCTGGACCTGCTCCAACAGCTCAATGTCCTTCTTATGCTGAGGGCTCCAGAACTGGACACAATACTCCAAGTAGAGTTGCAAAATAACCCCTCTTGACCTGTTGGTCACACTTCCCTTGATGCAGCCCGGGAGTTGGCTGGCCTTCTGGGCTGCAAGTGCAGAGATGTTAGATATAAACTTTTTTGATTCCACAAAGATTAAATAAAAAGAAAAATCCTTTGTATAACAGGATCATCAGTCTTTGCTGATGGCAAGACAAAGCAGGTATCACATATCTAGGTTTTAGTAGGTCTATTAACTTTGCCTTAGGACAGACTCCCAGGGCTCTAAATGAAAATGCTAAAAAAAAGTTTGGCCCCTCATTTCCAGGGAGTAATTCATTGTGTTCGCTGGGAAAATTGAAAGACTTGTCAAGCAGGGTTCTCCAAAAGCCTGAACAATCTGGATGATGGATAGTCAGTAAGCCTATTAAGAGTGCAGATAATATGAAGCTAGAAATGGCTGTGCAGAGGGTGGGATGACAATATAATAATGATCCTGACAAGTTGGAGGAACGGTCGAAGAACTGGGATGAAATTCAGTATATGTGAAATTCAGCAAATGCAAGGGTCTAAAGAAGAGCAAACATGAGGAAAGGATGGGGACCAGCAATTTATGTAGCTGTTTTGCAGAAATGTCATTCAGAAATAGAATGCAGGAAGAGGAGAAGTCCAGAGAGAAGCAATAAGAGTGACATAAGGCTGGAAAATATTTCTTCTGGATCTGAGAAACAGTTGAATGAATCAAACATATTGGAAGACTGATGGGGAACTGTGAACCATCTGAGCTCAAAAACTCTTTTAAGTCTGGCAAGACAGCTTCCAAGTCCCTTTTGCAAAAAAGAGTTATGAAGTGCTCTTCACATCTGTAGGAGATACGACAAGAAATAATTAGATGAGACACTAAGAAAACTCTAATTGCAGGCTCTGCTTTACAAGGAAATTCAATTCACTGTGAAAGTCACAGAGTACCCATTCTGGAGGTCAGGTTAAAGCTTCTTCAGATGCACTCTTGATCTTGTCCTGGGATTGGAAATGGATTAAATGGCTTTTCCATGTCATTTTTTGCCTCATTAACCACACTTTAAAGTTCCAGTAATGAACATCCTAGGTAGAATTGTAGAATCAGTTGAGTTGGAAGGGACCTTCAAAGGTATTCTAGTCCAGCCCCCCTGCAGTGAGCAGGGACATCTTGCCAGAAGATGTCCCACTCTTGAAGAATATTCAATTCTTTGATGGTGAAGCTCTAAATTAGGAAAAACGTCATTCATGGGTGTAAAAACAGCATATGGATCCTTTTATTCCAATATTTTGGATAGTCATCACGAAGTTATAAAAAGGTTGAGGTCAGTGTGTTCACCTGCCTCACAGTAACAGCTCCCAGGATCCATTGTGAAAAGTAGTTTGCATGCTTTGGATCACTGAATCATTTAGGTTGGGAAAAAAAAAAACCTCCTTAGCACCATTGAGTCCAACACCTCTGAGAAACACCTTATCCCAAATTTCCTCAAATTTTTCAGGAGCAAAGCCATGCAAGCAGAGAAGTTCCATGGGGCAGTGATAGTTTTCAAGTGCACAGCCTGCCTTATTTCTCAGTATTTATTCATGTGGCCAGACTCCTGGGCTCAGTGGAGATATAAGGTAATGAATTCAAGACTCACACAGACTAAATAATTAATTTGCCTTGTAATATCATACTGAACTCTTTAACATACACCTGGATGACTACCAGAGACTGTCCGGAAATGCAGAGCAAGAAGCAACAAGCGAGCTTCATGTAGGTCATCCCCATCAGAAGTCACAGATCTGTCATGTGCTACTGTTGCACAGTTATCTGGAAATGGACCTCATTGACCCTCAGTCAACAAAGGTCCATTTTTTTCTTCTTAAAAAATTTTCTCCTTTTTCTCTATTTTTTCTTAAGAGTTAGAACAAAATACTATGAACATAAGTGAAAAGCAACTTTTCAAGAGGACTCAGTGGTCATAGCACGAGAGGTCACATCTCAGGTATATTTCTGTAAAGTCACTCTTCTAGCACAGTCTTTTTTTCTTCACTGTTTCTCTTCCTCCCTTGAACATCCTGAATTGCCATCTTACTTTTGATTAATTTCATTGATTCAGATACTTTTGATTAAGTTTGTCAAATATAGTCATTTCCCCCATGAGGGTGGTGAGGCACTGGTATGAGTTGTCCAGAGAGGTGGTGGAGGCCCCATCCCTGGAGACATTCAAGACCAGGCTTGCTGAGGCTCTGAGCAACCTGATGAAGGGCAGGATGTCCCTGTTCACTGCAGGGATTTTGGACTAGATGAACTTTGAAGATTCTCTTCTAGATCTATGATTCTGTAAGTGGCTTTANTTTTTTCTTCACTGTTTCTCTTCCTCCCTTGAACATCCTGAATTGCCATCTTACTTTTGATTAATTTCATTGATTCAGATACTTTTGATTAAGTTTGTCAAATATAGTCATTTCCCCCATGAGGGTGGTGAGGCACTGGTATGAGTTGTCCAGAGAGGTGGTGGAGGCCCCATCCCTGGAGACATTCAAGACCAGGCTTGCTGAGGCTCTGAGCAACCTGATGAAGGGCAGGATGTCCCTGTTCACTGCAGGGATTTTGGACTAGATGAACTTTGAAGATTCTCTTCTAGATCTATGATTCTGTAAGTGGCTTTACTGGTGACATGGGGTATTTTAATTTTTTAGAAGGAGTTTCATCTAAAGACAAAGCAAAACTGCACGCAAGATTCAAAGCCTTACCTAATAACCTTACATACTGGTAAAAATCACCCTGGTCCCAAAGTCCACTCAAATTAAATAATAATATAACCCTTTAAAGATCCAATGGATGACTTGTTAGATAAGAGTTTCACAGAAGTATTAGAGTCATTCATTGCTTTCCTATAAAGTGATCACAAGCAAATAGCAAATAGCTTGTGATCACCTTAAAGAAACACCCAAGACATTTAGCAAGTGTGCTTTCCTCTTCCGTTCAAAGGACTTTTTGACTGCAAGGAAGAGGCTCTCAGAATGATAAGGTTTCAATACAGAGCTGACATTCTGCCTGGAAAGCAGCCAGCCTTTCATATGTAAATGTTCTGGAGTGTTTTGATTTTTTTACTTTTTAAAAGTGTATTGTTCTGCATATAGAGAGAATATTTTTGGAACAGTTGCATAACGTTGAATTTGCCCTTGGTGAATTTTTCTTTGGTTGCCTGAAATGATGTTGCTTCATCTTCGTTCTTCTGAAATGACAGTTTCATAAATGCCCAAAGGCCTTTATACATTAACTAGTTAATATGAGATGTCACCATGATTAATGAATGAGGGGTTTTTTTTCAAAAAAGTAGCACTTTCATTTCTGGTTTTCATGACAGGAGCCTGACATGACAGTTCTAAAAGTTGCATAAGAAGAGGAAGAAGAAGACTTCAAAATTTTGCAGGATTAAGGTAATCCATTAAAAAAAAAAAGAAATGCATGAAGAATGGCAAGAAAAGTGTATGATAGTGTCTTTACTCCCATCATAAATCTCTTTGCAACACTTTCTAGCTGAGCTTCAACTAATGGGGCAAAGGAAAGGTACAGAAGATGGGACTATCTGGCAGTCTTTTCTTAAGGCTTTTTGTCTCCCATGGCTTCATATCACTTGGAGGTAAAGGTAATGTGCTTTGCAAAGCCATGCAGTTGAAACCGAAAAAGGCAAGAGAATGAGAAATTATGAGAATAATGATGAGAATTTAAAGGAATTAACTCAGGAAGGTCCAAGACCTCAGCCTTCTCCTCCTCTCTAATTGCCCACTTCTACAAAAATTGCTGAACTGCATTTCCTTTGAGATACCAAATCAGGCTGAAATCAGCTGCTGGTTTTAACACATTCTTGGCAAGGGGATAAAAACCTCAGAGAGGTTGCTTCTGTGGGAGACCACAGCAGCAAACTCCTTAAAATAATCGCTTTGGGTATGACAATAATTCTGGACAATTCAGCTTCTTCCCCAGCAGTGGCAGAATGATGGAGATGTTCAGTATTCCTTGAAAAGATGAAGACTACTGATTACTTCTAAGAAACGCCCACAACTAACTTCATTCTTTCCTCTTTTTTGTAACAGATTTTTTCTTCCTTCCTTTCTTTCTTTTGAGGTCTCATCTCTGTGTCCTACAGTTGTTCTCACTTCATTTTTCAGTGTCATTTCTGGCTCCTCAGGACCTTTGAATCCATGTGACACCTACTCTAATGGCACAACATCACTATGGCACCATCACTGTGTTAGTGTTTAGGGAATAAAAAGTGCCCCATAATCATGGGAAAAGCCAGCTCTGTGCTAGAAAGGTTTGTGGGAAGGAAAAGCAGGAGCTGCTGTGATGCTCACTCATCCCCAGCACACCACAGTTCTCCTCTGGGACCACAAGAGAAGAAAGTAAAAGATAATCCTATCAGCCTGACTCTGGGATGCTTACTCTTTTCAGCAGTGATTTGCATAGAGGAAACATTTCCAAAAAGTTAATGACACCTTGATTTTGACATTGAAATTACTTTACCTCCATTATATGATGCAAGACTTCCTCGAAAGGGGGAATGATGCTTCTCAAAATGGCTCAGACCTTTTCAGGATTTCCAAAGGCATTGCAAATCACCCTGCTTCAGCAGGAAAACCAATTTCCAAATGTCAGATTTTCCCATGAAACAGAATTTCAGTTAAATTAAGCTTTTACTGCTTCACTTGCCACAGCTTAGAGAGTGCAGTTGTATCCAGTGTCACTGCTCCAGGGAAGTGACAAAGAGGTTTCCCTGTTTGGTGGTGATTTCCACGAAGAATGCATGCCCTGCCTTCCTTTACAGTTAAAAATTCAAATCTTTAAAATGGTCCCAGAACAATTATTAAAAAATAATACATGCTACTTAGTCACCCAAATCACAAAAGCTCAAAACTAAATCTGATGGCGATGATTACTGAACTGAAGACCACCAGAGAAGTGGTGGGTGAATTGCCACCTTTTAGCAGAAATAAACTCCCTAGAAACCAGAACAAGCAATCATGGCTCTGTAAGAACTCTTATTTTGTCCACCTGCCTAACATATTCCTGCTACTTTTTAAAATCCAGAGGGTTGATTTGTTCCTGAGGTGCACATTTTAGTTTTTTTCCCTGGATTTAAAGAATGCGTGTGTGAGTGGGGAGGCATTAAAAAGAGGAGTTGTATGGAATTTTAAAATTCAGGGGTTTGTAGCCAGGATTCTGCATATAAAGAAGTTTAAATCCTGTGTCCTGTGGGTACTTCTATGAAAGAAGTGCTTTTAGCTCCTGCTTTAGGTGAAGGACCCAAGGACAAAGTCACTCCTATTAAATTCAGTAGTTTTGTCCTTGTCTCCTTGAACTAAACCAGGAGTAAAGCTCCTAATTTAAAGCTGGTTATAAAGGTTCCCCACCAATGTGATAGTCTCCCTCCATTTAGGATGATGGTGTAAGAGCCTGGAGAACATCTGTCCCCTTCTGGGGCTTGAGTCAAACTTGGAGACATGGCAGCCTGCATTGCTGGTGTCCTCCTTGTCTCCTAGCCCTGCTCACTCATCATAGCATTAAGTAGAAAAATCTATACATTTATGTACACCTATGTATTTATTTCACCCCTCTTTGTTTTAATTAACCAGCCTTACTCTGCAGTAACCATTAAGTTAAATCCCCCTTCAGACAGCTGGAAGACTGGAATTACAAAAGCACATGGAAGAACTTGAAGGCAGGTTTAGAGCAAGAGCTGGAGACAAACTCAAAATGAACAAAACAATGCTGGCTGGCATAAGCTTCTATTCCCACCCTCACCACAATGACCAGTTCTATCCCAGTGGAAGGACAAGCTGAGGAGCTACAGAAATAGCTCTGGCAACTTGCCTTGGTCTGGTTCTCAAGAAAACTTGGATATAAAATTATCTCAGCAAGGGGGTGGCCTATGGAGTACATCAGTTTTGTTCATTGCTGATATTTTTACACACTGAGAATGAAAAAGATCTGATTAATGTCAATCCTGCTGTTCATCCACAGATTCTCTAATGAATGTCCATCCTAATGAGTAGTTTGCTTCTCTGTATCAATTACTTCTGCTCCTTTCCCATGAGACAGCACCCGGTGTTTGAAATGATGTTTCTTTTCCCCGTGCTGTCATTCTCATTTAGTCTAGACTAGCTGAAAATTAAGTAGTCTATTCCCACTTCCTTCCTTTGCAGAATTTGCAGTAATAACCTGGAATTACGGTTCAACATCAAATCTTTTTCAGCATAGGGCTTTTTCAGCAAATAAATACTATCCAACTGCCAAGCTTTTTCTTGAAGCTATCCAGATCAAACCAGAATTTAAGTTTTCATTTTCACATCACGATGGTCTGTCATTTGTTTTCATGAAACATAATGTGTGTCAAAATGTGAACTCTAGTTCAAATTAATGTGGTGGGTTTTTTGTACCACGTGCAGATTTTAGGGGTAGAAGCAAAACAGAATGTGAGCAGGCCAACTTCAGACCAGTTTTCACAGCACCTGCTCTCGTGTGTTATGATACCTGAAACAATAATCACCTGCTCTCTACTTCTCCCCACTCTATACCAAGGATCTGCCAGCCTTTGAGAATTATGAAAGTGATCTGTGAGGATGATGAGACACTGGAACAGGTTCTGCAGAGAGGTTGTGGATGCCTCCTCCCTGGAAGTGTTTAAGGCCAGGCTGGATGAGGCATTAAGCAACCCGGTCTAGTGGAGGTGTCCCTGCCCATGGCAGGGGGTTGGAACAAGATTATCTTTAAGGTCCCTTCTGACCCAAACCACTCTATGATTCTATGATTTAGGAGCTTGTTAGGTGCAACAGAAAATCCAAAACACACACAAATGAAAAATTTTCTGACATCCACTGCATAAAACTAAGATATCTAATCCAAAGCAAGACCATGTAGTGATAGATTTAAGATCCATAAGGTATCAGCTAAAAGCACAGTGTGGGTTAATTGCTGGCAGCTGAAACCAAAGTCCAGAAAATTCAAGGCAGGAATAGGGGTTTGATGTTTTCCAGTGAGGTTAATTTACCTATTAAAAGAAAAAAATCAATACAGGACCAGAAATTCACCATCCTTCTAGCAGAGTCAACTGGATTTTTCTTTTGGTCTCTTTACACTGCAAAAACATTGAGGTAATTCCTTTCTTACAAGTGGGTCTCTGAATGCTTTTCTATGGTGGCTGCCCACCACCACAGCAACATGTGGGACTTTTCATTAAGGAAAATGAGATTTGAGTTCACATTCGGGTTTCTTTATCCAGATCATAATAAAGTCCCAAAACTTATGTTCATCTGCTTCCTTTACCACTTGTCCCTAGGCTCCCTTTCTTTTCCTAGGACCACCTACAAAATCATTTACAGTCTCCTTAGACCTTGGTGAACACCCACTCCTAGGGCAAAATATCAAAGCAACTGTCCACCTTGAGAGTCTTTTCTTTTCTCTCTCTTAGACCTGCTTTGTTCCACTGTACACTTGTCCCTGCAGAGCAGAGATACGGTCTCACTGGTGTGATTTCTCCTTCCTCCACTCCACTTTTGCCCTCTCTGTCTCATCATTTCCTCTGTGGATTTTTTTTGTTTCATAAGCTCTACCATCAGGTAGTCTATGTTATTATGCCTTTGAGCACAAAAGGAGGAGATGTTCCTAAACTTCCAGCACAAGGTCTTACAAGAAAACAGAGAAACCATGAACACAGGAAATTCTTTAATTTGATGGTAATGTGAAAAATTCTCTAGAGTTTAATTGCTCTTTTAAAACATCTACCAGCACTTGCCCAGAGCTAAACAAGAATGCAGATGCAGCATTAGTACGTGTTATTATAAAACACTTTCTGCGAAGTTCTGTATTATGGCTGAAAAATATCTTTCTTTTAAGAAAAATAAGGTAATGAATGCTGAAATCTGTACTGGGAAAAAAAAAAAGATTTCTTCTACAGATTTTGCTCTGTACTTGATTTTACTTGACTTCAATCAATAATGGAAGTATGGTGGTCATTTCTTAGAATCATAGAATAGTTTGGGTCGGAAGGGACCTTAAAGATCATCGAGTTCCACCCCCCCCGCCATAGGCAGGGACACCTCCCACTAGATCAGGCTGCTCAGTGCCTTGTCCAGCCTGGCTTTAAACACCTCCAGAGAGGGGGCATCCACAACCTCTCTGGGCAACCTCTTCCAGTGTTTCACTACTCTCACCCAAAAGAATTTCTGTCTTAGATCTAGCCTGAATCTACCCCCTCCCAATTTACATCCATTATTTCTGGTCCTCCCATCACATATCCTATTAAAAAATCCTATCCCTGTCTTTCTGTAGGCCCCCTTCATGTATTGATGAGCTACTATGAGGTTCCCCCTGAGCCTTCTCTTTACCAAACTGAACAACCCCAACTCCTTCAGCCTGTCTTCATAAGGCAGTTGCTCCAGCCCTTTGATCATCTTCGTGGCCCTCCTCTTAACCCAAAACTGTAAAATTTTCTCCTCTAGCAGTAACTTAGAGCAACTTTACTCTTACTTTATATATGCTTTCATCATGATATACATCAGATGAATATTCACCTTGCCACACCCCAAAGAGCCTAAGCTGCAGCTGCAGACCAGTTCATCGGGTTGTGCACAAGCAGAAGACAAGTCTCAGGCTCCTGTTGGGTACTGAGCAGCAGATGTCTCCTTGCACCTTCAAATATTAGTGAAGGTGGGGAGTGTTGGTGAGACTGTTGGTGGGATGGCTCTGAGATACAAATCTGTAAGTTCCTGCATTGTAGGAACGGTTTTTTATTCATGAGTTCTTGCCCTCACAGCAGTGCTGTGGCTGGATCTTGGAGGGGAGACAGAGCAATGTTACAGCTCTCTCACACTCCTGTGAGTTGCACAACTATCTGCTATTATCCAGAAATAGCACAGTAGCAGAAATGTGAGGTGCTGTCAGACAAGACCTCATCAGCCTTCTGCAAGATGTAACCCTGTAGATGAGCTCTTCAGCCTCCTCATTGAAGACTGGCTGGCTTCCATGGCGTGGGATACTACAGTAATGAATCATAGAATCACAGAGTTGGAAGGAATCTTCAAAGGCCATCTAATACAATCCCCCTGCATTGAGCAAGGACATCTTGCACTAGATCAGGTTTCTCAGATCCTCAGCAAGCTCGACCTTGAATGTCTCCAGGTATGGGGCCTCCACTACCAATCTGGGCAACCTGTGCTGCTGTCTCACCACACTCAAGGGGAAGAACTTCCTCCTGATGTCTAATCTAAATCTACCTTGCTCTAGCCTGTTCTACATTACCAGCAAGACTGGACTGAAGGGAAGCAGAGACGATACTGAGAGTATAGGGATAAAAGCAGAGAAAAAGTAAAACAGATACATGAGAAATGCATTTGGATCTATTAAGGGGTCAGATGCATCCAATGCATCTAGATGCTCTCAGTGAGTAAAGATCTGCAAAGGGCTTGCAGAAGAGCCTCAGGACCTACAGGAGATATATGCATGCTAAATTAGAGCTGGAGGCTAGGTGGGATAGCCTAAGGCATTCCAGCTGGTCCTCAAAACCTATTTTAGCCCAATGATTTGAGCCCTAAAGAGAAAGGATTTTTTTTCAGCACTAAAAGGAGGCCTAGTAATAAAAAAATATATTTCTTATTTGCCTATCATCTCATCTATTTATTTGCTAGTGCATATAAACTATATCAAGGCTTGACCAAACTTCTGCCTGCAAATGATAGTAACCTAGTTCAGGTAAAACCAAAATTAAATGTTTAGCAGGCAGAATTAATGTTTGCAAGCCTAATTATGGCTCATTTAGAAACTAAATTTATAACAAAATCTGTGATAGAGTGAGAGATCTTCCCAAGAATTTGGAAAGGACAAAGATATGATAGGCCAGAAGTTTGGTGTGAACAGCAGAGGATCACCTTGGCTGTGTGAAACTCCCAAAGAATAGGAGGGTGTCTTGAAATAATCAATAATCATAAAGAAAAATAGAGTACTTGGAAGACACCTGTAAATTGTTTCTCAATCTAAGGCAGATAATGGGAGTCACATTCTAGTTGGATACATTTAAAACAGAAAAAGTCATGAAAAAGGAGATGACAAATCTAACTCATGGTTTTTCCATAGCTCTCAGTGCTTTATGTCAGGAGTAAAATGGTCAGTTACTCCTCCTCTCTTCCCAAAGTCTTGCTAGAGAAGAGAGACTTGCTCCCAAGCATCAAATTAAGGTACTATGTCACAAAGTCAGTCCCTGCCAACTGACATCAACCAGGAGAGAGAGGGACCATGTCTGTGAGGAGAGACCCAAGTCTCTATCAGTTGTCTGATTTCCATGATCACTTTTGAAGACAGTAGCCCAGTCTTCAGAGTACTAACTGGAAAAGTTATGAAACCATCCTTGCTTTTCAGACCTTTAAGTTTTGAATTTCAATGTTCTAGAAAGCCATATATCCATGTTTACTTGATACAGTTGTACCAACCAGCTTTACCCAGGTTTTGCAGAAGCCAGTATTGATTAATGAGACGAGGCAGCAATCAATGAAAGCAACAAATGGGTGGACTTGTGGATTCTTGAGAACTAATTAGTGCGTGGACATGCCATATGGGCTGGTGGTGTGTGGTGTAGTTCACTACCTGCTGCCATTCCTGGCACTGCACCAAGAAGGATCAGAGCATCTGTCAGTCCCCAGGATCTGTAACAGCAAACAGGTGTGTAGAGACCTTCAAAACAAGCCTTAACATCAAAACGCTTTGGTAAATCCCTAGAAGAAAAAAGCCTAGAAACAGTGTAGAAATAACTGTATTAAAAATAAGATGTGGAGTTGTTTCCTATGCAAAAGTACGCCTCACAAGCCTGCCTCTGCCCCTGTTTCTCCACTTTGATTGCAGACTCTTCTCTTGAAATCTTTCCTGATTCTTTTAATTGACTGAAAATAATATGTTTTCTCTGTGAATGTACTGAAATAAAGGTTCGTATTTTCTGTTTCAGCCTCCCTCTGCCTTTCCCTTCTGTCTTTCCCAATTCATTTTAATAAGGTCCTGATTTTTCCAAACTGATATTGTAGCAGTTAGAAAAAACAAAAATATGAATATATCATATTCCATTTAATTGTCATTAGTCTCCAAGGACATTCATTAAAAAAAAAAAAACCAAAACAAAGTTTCTCTTGCATTGTTGCTTATTAAGCCAAAGTGCAGGGAGAGAGATGACCCTTTTCCTTCCCTCTGCCAGCTGAAAGACACAGTGTAGATACAAGGTAGTGGCAGGAGCTGACACCATCACTTTTAAAAGGGGAAAATTGAATTTTCCAACTAACACTGAATGACACAAAAGCAGCAAGATAATCAGGGCAACCTTGTGTCCAGCAGAAACCATTGACTGGCTTGAGTGAATGGGATTTTGTGGGATGAGGAGTAAGTATAGACCAAGAATCAGTGCCAAAGATTAAGGCTCTAGTGCAAACAAAATGTTTTGTCCTAATCACTGTCTGCCCTCTTGTGAAACAGATATTACAATGTAGAGCATTATGAATCAACTCAAACTATTCTACGATTCTATGGAGGGACACCTCTCACTGTACCAGGTTGCTCAATGCCTCATCCAGCCTGGCCTTAAAAACCTCCAGGGAGGGGGTATCCACAACCTCTCTGGGCATCCTGTTCCAGTGTCTCACCATCCTCACACTAAAAAACTTCTTTCTTACATCCAGCCTAAATTTACCCTCTTCCAGCTTGCATCCATTACTCCTAGTCCTGCCATCCTGTGCCCTATAAAAAGTCCTACCCCAGCCTTTCTTTAGGTCCCCTTCAGGTACTGATAAAACACTATGTGGTTCCCCCCTAGCCTTCTCTTCTTCAGGCTGAATAAATAAGAAAAAAATAACAGAAGAACTTCTTTGCTCTTCTTTTTCCCATGCTCAATCCTAAGTCAGACACTCCTTCTGACCTTACTTTCTGAAGTACCAGACTTCACATCAGAGAAGGGATATAAACTTTGAACAAAATGGATATAAACTTTGGGAAAGCTGGCACTGAGTCCATGCCAGAGTCCAGACACAGCTGCAGATTTGGCCTTTTGTCTGAGATGAATGAACAAAGCTCTAGCAGGAGTTTATTCTGCAGGCCCTGCACTACCCTTTCTCAGGGCCTGATCCAAACTATCGTATTTTTCTAAATGATTGGAAAATATTCTGTCAGCTACAATGGGCATTTGATTGGGTTATCAGTGAAGAAAAATGGCTATCTGCTTGGATTAGAGAGATAAACAGTCTCTGCAATGTATGCTTCAGAGAATGAATCAAAGAAAATACAGCTTTCAGCTGAGATGTTTATGTCTGTCTTATGCATCAGCAGACTTGATCATAGTGGAACTTTAATGAGGTATTTGTGAAGAGCAGTTGAAGTTGTCTAATTACAGACTTTCCTAGGAGCATCTTTGGTTCCCAGTGGGACCTGGCCTATTTTCAAAGTAGTCTGGCTGGAAAGAAAGGATTAGTTTACCTGTCTCTGTTACTGAAAGCTAACATGAGTGAAGGAAGTAGACAGTGCCCTTTGTACTTGCTGAGAAAATTCTCTCCAATTAGCCATTAAGCCTAACTTAATGCTTTAATTGCTGGACACTTAGAATGTGTTTGATTGAAGTTCAGCGGTAAGAAGAGAAGCAGAAGTTTGTAGGCTCATTCAAATTCATAAAAAACCCCCACAGACTTCTATTACACTAAGGCAAGAAAACTTGCAAGTTTTATCTGAGTAGATGATGCCATTTTATGACTTCACAAATAAAGAAGACATCATAGTGTGAAGACACTGCGATAGTGCAACTTTCTTTTCTATACATGAAATTTTGTCTGGCTTCTAAGCCACTAATTTTGCCAGGACTAGTATTAAGCCAAATAACTGGGTAAGGCAACCACAGGAGAAGCTCGCAAAGAAAGGCTTGTTCAGCAGCTTTCCAAGCATCTGTATGGGGCCCTGCTTTGTTCTACACCTATGTCTTCTGAAGAACACAGGCTCAGCTAGAACTGCTCTGGGCACACACACACAAAAGTAGAATTATGGGTTTCTGGAGAGCATCACAACCAGAACAATTTGGCAGCAGCTCAGTGAGATACTATGGATACCATGGCTTCAGTTTTGCTTAAATCACACTTCTAATGTTTATGGCCTACATAAAATTTAGCATGGGATCATCAAATATTAGGTTTGTGACAGAAGCTGTAATATTTCTGCTAGAAAGCAGTAAGAAAAAGTGCTTGCTAGTGTAGTTTTTTAAAAAGTGATCCTGCAGTTTTTACAAATTAATGTGGATTTAGATTAAAATTTACCACCCCGTTGCTAACAGGGATGTGACCTGAAATACTGTTTATGGGTTTTTGAATAGCTGACATTTTGCAGTCAAGTCTGATGTTTACAACCTCCAGTTATGATGCTGCAACTTTTGTCTTTGCCAGTGTGGAGGAAAGAGTTGGCTGAAGAGGTACACATCCAAATCTCCATGGACATATATGCATTGAGGAATGAGCAGAGCAGATCAGCAGAAGGATCAGAAACCATCCAGAGATTAAGTATGGCAATTACCAGACATGTTCACCAGCTATTTTTGAAGCTCTATGGGAATATCTGATAACAGCCACTTAGCCTGACACATCCCTCTCTGGCTTTTCCTGCCAGTGCAGCCAGTCAAAGAACAGTGGAAAGTTTATAAATGCAGGAATTAAAAATAGCTCTAACTTAAGGTTTTGATCAATGCATGGCTGAGAGATGTGTCTGGTTTGAGAGATGTGTCTGGTAGGGGCATACCTACACCCCACTCGAGCAATACAAGTGCTATTTTGGTTTCACCTACCAAAGTGTACTTTCACCCTTCAGTAAGAGGAGTTTGCCATGTTTAGAAAACATATTCCATGTTTGGCAGCTGCAAAGGCTTCTCCAAAAACACCTGGGAGTCAGTCAGAACCCATGGTATGTCTGTTGTACTAGAGAAGGAATTAATAGGAGATGAATTACAGACGGTGGTAGCTGTTTATCTAGAGGGATATATTCATGCCCAATTTCACTTTCTAGTACATTTTTTCTTCAAAACAACTCATAAGAAGTTGCATTTGATTTAGAATATGAAACAGTCCCTAAGACACATATCTACATCCTTGCCATTTGAAGTTTTGTAAGGGAAATACCTTTCAGAGAAACAAAAGATATCCTTATCCTTATCTAGGTAGGGAAAAGTAGATTTATATGATCATTGTAATTTATTTTCTCTTTCCAAAAGAACTATGCCCATCTGCTGGACCATCTGCCAGGAAAGTTTATAAAAAGACACAAGTTTGTAAATGATGGTATCTTCAAAACACTACACTCCTGAAACAATAATTTCAGAACAAGCCTCTTCATAAATTCAAGCTCGTTGGTTTTCTCAGTGGGATGGAGTAAAGACAGAAGAAGGAAAAGTGAGTTTCAGACCATGTCCCAATGGGCTTCAGAGAGTTCCCTGTTATTTTGTCTGCTCAAGGAAGACTGTTCAGATTATAGATATTTAAATCTGAGTGTGTGAATGTAGTTATTGTGGTGTCTACATGTGTGCTGTACTCAGTACTCGCTCTGACTAGTGAACCCAACTCAGTTCCCAGTGAGGTGAGCCTATGTTTGATCAGCTGAACAACTCACAGGAGATGGGGGGAAAGAGGAGCATGCAGAACCTTCCTAGAGGCAAACTGGGGGGGAAAAATAGAAGGACTTGAGTGCTTTCCATGAGGGTGTGAGACACCAGAACAGGTTACCCAGAGATATGGTGGAGGCCCCATCCCTGGAGACATCCAAAGCCAGGCTTGCTGAGGCTCTGAGCAACCTGCCCTGCAACCTGCTCTGATGTCCCTGCCCATGGCAGCCGAGTTAGAATTAGATTATCTCTAAGGTCCCTTCCAACCCAAACCATTCCATGATTTTATGATTCCATGGGCAGCACAGGTGAATCACATGCAGATGTTTCAGCAATGTCACTGTAACCCCCAAAAGATGGTCTCCCCTCCTCTTCAGTAGCTTCAGGTCTAATTGCTTACATTGTTGCAAGTTTTAATCAGAAGATCATCAGTTAAAACATATCACATGGGAAACCTTACTAGAATCAGTTAACAGTCTACTTCTAGTGGGTAGTATTCATCCAAAAGCCACAGAGACCGGTGGAATATTAAGAAGAGATGGAATTCCTGGCATTGGCATAGACTGCACAACAATGGTAATAAACCATAAGCACCAAGCACTATAAAAATAATTCTCTGAATAGAAAACTATGTTAATGATAATGAAAGAAATCGGAAATCTAAGAGTCTACTCCAGTGCTTTAGTCTGCAAAACAATACGGCATTAGATAATCAGTACATTATTTCTGATCCACTGAATGAAAGCTGGTATCTGCCTAATTATTAAATTGACAGACATGTTTTCGTAAACAGCAGCAATGCTTTTGCAAAGGCCTGTAGCTCATGTGGAAAGCATAGTAATACTGTGTTTTGTAGCCAGAAGCTGTTTAGGGAAGGAAAGAAATTCCCTATGTATTGGCTTTCAGCATTCCTCTGAGGAGACCTAGAAACATCCATCTTCTCTTGACAAGTGACAGTAGGCCGTACAGAGAAAAATAATCAGTAAGCACGTTTTCATTGCCACGCAAGTCAGAAAACACACTCTGCTAGACTTGACAGAGAATCAAACTCTACAAGCAAGAGTCTTCATTTGGAAATGCTGACTCCCCAGCAGGACTTTTCAATGTGAAATGGAGTAATTGTAATGTCCCAAGCATTTATTTTCAGCTTCTATGGAGGACTACATGATCTCTGAGATAACCAGGAAGCACATATGCACTGATTTAGCATGAAATATTTTAATTGTTCCCAAAAGAGGAGTAGGAAGCTGATGTCACTGACTTGTGAAATACAGTCTTTACACTGAACAGGAGTACATTTATACTGGGATAAAATAAGAGCTGTGTGGCTGGTTACCAAATCAGGAAGAAGGGTTAGGCTAGTATCTCCTGCTGCACTGCCACGTCCTGTCTATGTTCACATCCTGTAGCCAGCACCTCCTCCAACATTCATGAGGTCTTGTAACATGCTTGTCACTTGTCTGTTTACTCTGTCAGTCCCAGCAGGAGAAATATTTTCTGTAGAGTGTCTTCTGTGATAATCCAGCTGGTGTTTAGAGTCAGCAGACCACTCTCTCCCTTTGCTGCAGTTGTGCGTGGGTGGAATTCATCTCACCCAAATATAGTCCACAGAAAGATATAAGCCCTGCTGGATAAGATTTGTCTACACTATTTTGGGCATTGATCTCAGGATGAGAAGATCTCTGCCATCAAGCCCCTATTTCTCTTCACTGACAGCAGTACAGTGAGCCTGGGATGACTCACTCAGATGTAGGAGTCTACATCTGGTCTGATGAATCCTGCCTGGAGATAAGGGCAAGACCTTGAACTGGAGGCAATCTCTCACAAAAAGCAAATGTAAAAAAGCAACTGTGTGCAGCAGACCACACAGTTGAGATAAAGGACATCATGACTGAAGCACTTACCCTCCACTGGTGGGATCTGAAACAACTCTGACACAAAATGTTCTGTAATTCAGCATTACCTGGGCTTGTTCCTTGTGTGTGTTTATGCCCAGGTGGTGTTACACATCACTAAGTGAAAAGCTTCATGTTTCAGTCACTAAGAACCTGTTTAAACTTAATAGCTTCTGACAAAGATGAAATTCATTAATTATAGAGGCAACAGATATTCCTAAAAAGAAACCTATGTAGAAAAGAGGTAGACAGGACAACATGTCATTGAAACTCAGCAACGTGGATTAATTGAGCAACAAATTTATCAGACTGGAGACATCTTTCAGCATCTCATTTGTAATGATGTATATCAGTGGTCCCATAAAAATCTGTTTTGCATAATGGAAAACAAATAACTACACATTTAGGAGTATTTATCAAAACATTGTTTTGAAATGCATTCATTCACTTATTGTTTATTTTTGGCTTGTTTTTTTTGAAAAATCAAAAAATCTTTTGAATTCCATTGTGTGCAACTATAAGAATGTCTTCCATATCTGTCATTTTTTCTCCAAGGCTTTTATGTAGACTGCAACACTCTCAGAATTCATCAAGAATGTCCCAGCAACCAGAGATGACTGCAGGCAAGCCATTTAGAAGTTAAGTTTCTTCCACAGATAAGTAAAAATTTTCTCAGCAATCCAACAACAGATTTGAAACTCAGAAGAATCTTGGCCAGGAAAAAGCTTTGGGGCTAATACCTACATCAAGCCAAAAGAGAGGCAAGAGTTGTCTGTTCTTTGTTAGATAGGGATGGCACCTGAATGGTAACACACACAATCAACATTACAAGTACATGGATATGAAAAAACAGAAAATAATTCACACTGATCTATAATTAAAAGATTTCCTTAAAGATAAAAGCTGAAAGTCCTCATGCAGAAACTCCTTTGCCTTGCTTCAAAACAGAACTCTGCTGTACATTGGAAAGCACAAGCTGTGATCCCAAAGCTGGATTAGCAGGTGGATAAAACTTGAGGTGTGAGATGGCATAAGGTTTTAAGATGAAATCTGAAATGTATTAAAACCTAGATTGAAGAGTTAGTAGAATTGCTTAAATGTCCTCAAGACAAATGTGTTTCTTTTTATTTTCATCATAACAATTCTTTCTCTGACTGTGCACTCCAACTTAGTCCCTGAAGCCTTAAGATTGTTACTGTTTCCAAAATTAACTATGCTGTCATAAATAGCAAAAATGATCTGCAATAAATTGATATGATTTGCTAAGTTTTGTGTAAAATATTTTACTTAATTCACATGCAAAGTTGCATCAGGTGCCCACTGGAAAAGCATGGCCATGGCTGTGCATTGAGATATGATCACTTAACTATAGGTCTACATAATTGGGCTTAAGAAGGGTGAGGAAGAAAGAAGTAAAAAGTAGGAAGAAAATAAGGAAGGGGAAAAAAAGTAGCTTTATGAGTAATTAAGATGTGGAAGTAGCTGCATTTTCATTTTTTACATGAAAAAAATCACAATTCTGTACATGACTAGATGGCATTCCAAGGCACGAAGCTGGATATTGATGTCTCAATATTTTCCCTTAGAAAATGGAATTGAATGAATTCAGCACAATGCAATATTGCCACATTCATTTTCCGTTATCTTTCCCATTTTCACTGAAAAGAGAAAATTATTCTGCAGAGCTGAGTCCAAATACAAGACAAATGTACTTATTGCATTTGCTGTACAGATGCACAGGCAAATTACTTTCAATACCCATGCATCAGAAAGTGTTTTGTTGAAATGGAAGAGTCTTTGTTCTTTTTTTTTCTGTAAGAGATGAAAATATATCTCTGAACACATGACTTCACTGAAGTGAGAGATATTTGATGCATACCAGTATGCCCCTTCTCAACAGGTGGAGCTCTTCCATGAACTTAGAAACTATCAGTATTTCAGAGGGGCATGCAGTCCTAATTCAGTTTTTTTCTAATAACATTTCCCAAAGGGCAATATAATTCTATGATTCTATAATATCTTTTAAAAGAATCTTTTATACACAAATTAAACCTCACATGACAAGAACAGGAAGCAACTACAAACTTTCTTCAAGAGCTAAAGTTGTGAGCCTCCAGCTCTCAAAATCTAAAATCTTTGTGACCACAAGTTGATCCTCCTGACCCAACAAATTCCCACTGGGCAGCACAGAAGAGCACTCAAGCCCAGCACTCTATCAGCAGTCTGCAGCTGAAGCACGCACAACCCTGTCAGCAAGGCATCATTCCAAGGCAACTGCTTTCTTCAGAAGCAGTATTAATTAGTCCAATAGAACAACATGGCTCTGCTGATTTCATGACTCAGGTTATTATCTTTGCATGCCTAGTTTGCTACAGGCTCCCTTGAACACTAATTATTGTAGATACACTCATTGGATTTTAGAAACCAGAATCAAATAAATAACAGCACTTGCACAAGCACTCAGTAACCTAAATGCCTTTAAAATCAACCTCTGAGACTTACCTAAGTTGCTTGAGGCAGTTGGTTGTGCTTCCAAGACAGCAGCAGTGTTAACTAGATCCTAGGGGGGTTCTTATCAGCTTCGTATCAGGTGAGAGTGGTGCCAAGCCCAGAAGGTGCTTGCTTCCTTTCCCAGGGAAAAAAAAAAATCAATGGCAGTGATAATATTTTTCATTAATGAAGTTAATGCCTAGAGACCTCATTCAAAACTAAATTATTAGAAATTATACTGATTTCTTTCTGAAAGAGAACAGATCTGAAGAAGATCTTCAAAAGTCTACACTGTAACATGCTTTTCAACCAAATTAAAGATGTTAATTAAATAAGATTTGTTATTACACTGTTTGTGGCAAAAGGTAATAGACCTGGAAATAACTCTTGTCAGATGACAGGTAGGAGAAGGCTGGACTTTTTTGCCCCATCCCTGGTCAGGCTTGCTGAGGCTCTGAGCAACCTTTTCTAGTGCAGGATGTCTTTGCTCACTGCAGGAGGGTTGGACTAGATGACCTTTGAAGGTCCATTCCAGCTCAACACATTCTATGAGAAAGGGCAAAATCAACAGTAACAAACAGTAAAGTTCCTGATGAAAGTATGGAAAAGAGAAGTTGTTTTTGCATTGAAAAGAATGTGAACTGTTCAGTAACTGCTCTTTTGGTGAACAAATAGAGTGAAATAGGAACCACCGCTGAGAAGAAAAGGAACTGAATAGTTCAGTTGCACTTCTAAATACTTTGACTCTTGGAATGTCATAAAAAGAATATTTTGCTAATTTGAGTTGTCAGGAGTAGTGTGAGATAGGTACAAGATCATGCAGAGGCAAGATGACCAAAAGGAAGGTGGTTCAATTTTCTCTTTGACAAACATAGAGATAGAAACAGGGAAACGTTCAATGGTTATGTTCCCCAAAAGAAGATGAAAGCATCAGGTTCACCGCTCTGTGAGAGTAGGAACAGCTTTCTGGTGTTATCTTCTGTTATCTTCTCTAGTAATCAAATGGCTAAAACAATTAACCTATGTAATAAAAAGAAGAGAGATTAAGCTTGATTAGGAGGAGGGGGGGGAAAGAAAAATAAAAAAAAAAGAAAATTCTTAGAATCATAAAATACTTTGGGTTGGAAGGGAACTTAAAAATCATCTAGTTCCAACCCACTTGCCATGGACAGGGACACCTCCGACTAAATCAGGTTGCTCAGTGCCTTGTCAAGCCTGGCCTCAGGAGAGGGGGCATCCACAGCTTCTCTGGGCTGCCTCTTCCGGTGTCTCACCACCCTCACTGTAAAGAATTTCTTTTTTATCTCCAGCCTGAATCTCCCCTCTTCCAATTTACATCCATTACTCCCAGTCCTTCTATCACATATACTATTAAAAAGTCCTACTCCAGCCTTTTTGAAGGCCCTCTTCAGGTATTGATAAGCTAGTATGAGGTCCCCCCCAGAGCCTTCTCTTCTCCAGGCTGAACAACTCCAACTTCTTTAGCCCATCCTCATAAGGGAGTTTCTCTATCCCTTTGATCATCTTCATGGCCCTATGAACAGGAATTGCATTAGATGTTTTTCAGAAGTTATTTGTAACCTAAATTGTATTACAATCTTTAAACTTCATTTCCCAGCTCAGGTTGACCCAACAGAACCCACACTGATGCCTATGGGGTCCTGACAGAGGAAATCACAGGCAGCTTGCAACTATTGGCTTTGAGAAAAATGGGGGACAAGTGAAAGCAGAAAGAGTGGCTGGAGTAGGAAGGCAGAAGTGTCAAAAGAGCAGCCTAGTCAGCCTAACTCCAATGCTCTCAGAAATACTGCAACACTAATTTAAAAATCCCTAAAAACCCAGTGACAGTAGCATCAGTTTCCCAAGGGCAACTGCTGTTGAACAATGCATTTTGTTCTACAATGGATCCAAACCACTTGAAGGAAGTGGATGTGATTTGTTGTATTTTTACCTAGAATGCCATGAAGAGCCTACTCATCTGACAGCTTCTCATACCAGCAGGAGGAATGTCCCAGCCTTGCTTTCCCAAGGTATGACTGCCATTAATGATAAAAAATCCCCAACTCTCTGCTGGGCAGCATTCAGATAAAAAAGGAGGCATTTTGCTGTCTAAGAGCAAGGTTTTTAAAAGTAACTTGAATACTCAACTGGAGGTAATAATACTGTGTTTTTTAAATGACTGCCCAAGCTAAGATTGTTCTAAGTTATATACAATTGCCTGAAAACCCTATGTCAAAAATTATCAGTGCTCACTGTCAAACTAGCAGGATGTCCTGTGGCTTTCTGCAAAAATCCAGCTTGCTTCTGGCATTTCTCAGTATTTCTGTTAATGACTCATACGAGAGTGGGGAGTGCTCTTTATGCAACTTGCATACAATCCGAAACCTAATGTGAGTAGCAAGCTCTCTGGATATTGAATTAAAAAGAAAGAAATATCTTAATAAAATAGAATCATCGAATGATTTGGGTTAGAAGGGACCTTAAAGATCACATAGTTACAACCCCTCTGCCATGGACAGGGACACCTCCCAATACACCAGGTCGCTCAGTGCCTCATCCAGCCTAGCCTTAAACACCTTCAGGTAGGGGGCATCCACAGCTTCTTTGGGCAACCTGTTCCAGTGTCTCACTACCCTCACAGTAAGGAATTCCTCCCTTATATCCGGCCTGAATCTCCCCTCTTCCAATTTACATCCATTACTCCCAGTCCTGCATCCTGTACTCTATGAAAAAGCCCTACCCCAACCTTTCTGTAGGACTGCTTCAGGTATTCATAATCTACTATGAGGTCCCCCACGAGCCTTCTCCAGGCTGAACAACCCCAACTCCTTCAGCCTGTCCTCATAAGGTAGGTGCTCTAACCCTCTGATCATCTTCGTGGCCCAATTAGATGGGGAATAGAATCATAGAATGGATTGAGTAGGAAGGCCATGTAGTCCAATGCTCCTTCAGTGAGCAGGGACATCCTGCACTAGATCAGGTTGCTAAGAGCCTCAGCAAGCCTGGCCCTGAATGTCTCCAGGGATGGAGCCTCCACCACTTCTCTTGGCAACCTTTTCCAGTGCCTCATGGTGAAGAACTTCCTTCTGAAATAAATACAATGCAAGCCAGCAAGGATGGCTGAAGAGGTAGGAATGATCAGCTGCACAAATAGAAATAACTTGATAAACATTAAATTTTGGAGAAGGGGGTCAGACCTGCAAACCGAATGAGTTCACAGTGTCACACAGCTGCACTGTACTAACCTACCTCCTTCTGGCACAGAAGAGCAGGTTTTATGCAAGATATGAAGTAATCCTCATCTTCCTTCCAGCTCTGGCATGGCCACAGCAGGAAACCTGCCTGTCTTCCAGGATGCTGTAATTAAATAAAGAGAGGAGCAATTAGGATGTCAGTAAGAGAGCAACTCAGAGCCTGAAGGAACATGTCTTGTCAGGGACAGCTGAAAGAAATGGTGTATTTAGCTTTGAGTAGACTGAGGGGAAATAGTATGTATCTTGGGATATATAAAAGGCTGCTAAAATTACTTTGAGAGCATTTCTGGTGTGGGATGTATCTCTCAGGACTCTATAGCACTGCATTTCTGGAAAAACTCTGGAGAATGAAGAGATAAATGGGAAGAATTCCAGCAAACAAGTGAGATGGTGCAGACTGAGGCCTCCCACACTTTCTATAGCAGAGAAGCATCAAGATAAATTCTTTTCCTCAACATTTACATCTGGCCAGCTGCACAGCCAACTCACCTCCGTCAACTACAGCAGGTTTTTAAACATCTGGTTCAAACAGAGACATCCACATGTTAGTGATTTAACCCAGGGTCTAAAGCACAGTGAGAGCTCATTCAAGCACCTTCATGGTCTACCTGTATCTGTTCTTTTTGATCTTTTCTTGTTCTTACCCTCCCAGTGTTTTCTCTTGCTCCTTTCACTGAGACAAGCTTTTACATGAGCAGCCAAAAATCATCACCCAGGTGCTCCTTGAGATACTGAAGTAGAGATATCCTCACTGAGCTCCAGAAGGGATCTGAATTACTTAGGTCTTTAAAAAATGAACTCAACTACTAATAGACTTCCTTTGCTGGAGCAATAAGCTCTTGTGCATGTGTCTATCTTAATGGCATGTTCTTGAGTGCTGGACATGAAGGAGAGCTGCATCTCCATCCCTTTCCTTCACTGTGAAAAGGGAACATCTCGTAACAGAAACATGGTGAAGAGAGCCCTGTCTCCATTCTGCTAAGATATGTCCTGCCTTCAATTCAATTTTATGTAATTGTGCAGCACTTGTTTCTGCTTCCTCTTGCCTAAACATCATAAACAAAACAGCTTTGCCTCCCATCTTTTGTAAAGAAACCACTTGTGCTTTTGTAGATGTTGGTGCCTCCTTGGTGGGGATGTGGAAAGGACAACATTTTCCAGCAGAACAAAGAAGAATCTGGCCACTGACTGATGCATTTAAATTCCAAGTGCCTTGAGAGGGAGTGCAGAGAGAAAAAAGTGCATTCATTCAGTCTGCATTTATCTGCAAACACTCCCCACATCCCTGGGCTGGAGTAGCAGCAGCTGAGAAGCAGCAGTGTTTATTTCCACAGGCAGAAACTCCTGCTGCAGCTGAGGTCTCTTTCCAACTTTCCCAAAAACATTGTCAGCCAGTATGAAGACATTAAGGAAAGGATCAAAGAAGGGGCCAAATCGTAAATATTAGTGTTCTGGCTGCAAAACAGACAAGTGAAAAAAAAACAAAGTCTAACTGTTTCTTTGATGTTCTTGGAAAGTGAACCCAAGAGCTGTGAGCCCACTCTCTGAGCTGCTCCCCTGAATGCCTCCATACAGGCAGTTTGCTTCCTTGGCAGAGCAGTATTAATCACCATGAAAGGTGATTACATTGCAGGCAATAAGGGATAAATTCAGCAAGGACAGGGAACTACTTGAGAGAGTCCAACACAGCGCCATGAAGATGATGAAGGGATTGGAACATCTCCCTTCTGAGGAAAGGCTGAGGGAGCTGGTTCTCTACAGCTCGGAGAAGACCGAGGTGTGACCTCATTCATGTTTATAAATATTAAAAGGGTGAGTGTCAGGAGGATGGAGCCAGCTTCTCCTTAGTGACCTTCAATGACAGGATAAGGAACAATGTGTGCAAGCTGGAACACAGAAGGTTCCACAGAGACATGAGAAGAAACTTCATCAGGGTGAGGGTGACAGAACAGTGGCACAGGCTGCCCAGAGAGGCTATGGGGTCTCCTTCTCTGGAGACATTCAAAATCCTGCCTCCGTGTGTCACCTGATCCGGATGTTGCTGCCCCAGCAGGGGGATTGGACTAGATGACCTCATGAGGTCCCTTCCAATCCCTGATGTTTTGTGATTTTGTGTGATATGCCATCACAAAACTGCATACATATATGAACTCCAGTGTTCTCCCTCTATTTATTAGATCACAGCAGAAAGGCTCTTGTCTGGCAGTCTTTCAAGCCAAAGTGGGATTCTGTCCATACAGAGGCTGGCTACAAGAGGAATTAGTCTCTTGTATCTGCTCTGTGACCCAGTGAATCCATTCAAAAGCATCTCTCACATTCTCTGAGGGATATTTGAAAAACACACATTTATCCTGGGAGGACAGTTTTTAAAAAGTTTTGTAAGCAATTTTTAACTGGACTGCTGTTTCCACCCACATGAATATGCCAGTTTGCTAATTTGCATATTGAGCAGGAACTTACTGGTTGAATTTAGCCTTCTGAAGGCAATGAGCCTGCCCTTCCATCACCTCTCCTGCATGGCCTGTGGCAGAGCCCAGAAGATGCATTTTACAAGGCTGGCAGACTTCCCACCGTCCAGCCAGATGCTCAACAACCCTGGAAGCCTGGGCTTGACTGGTGGTTGCAGAAATTTCAGTTACCATTAGTTTGCTTTGCAAGTATTTTGAGCTCAGAATCACCAGGGACCCTTTTCATTTTGCTTTCAAAGTCAGAGAATATACTCGATGTGAAGCAAGATCTCTGGTCCTTTCTACCCTGTGAACTTTCAAAATAAGAACATTTATGTGCAGAGCAAAATCATCCCTATTACAACAGAAAAACCAATTAGGGAATTATAGGTTTGGACATGCAACTAGGAGTAATGGATACAAACTGGAGGGAGATTTAGGTTGGATAGAAGTAAGAAATTCCTTACTGTGAGGGTGGTGAGACACTGGAACAGGTTGCCCAGAGAGGTTGTGGATGCCCCCGCCCTGGAAGTGTTTAAGGCCAGGCTGGATGAGGCACTGAGCAACCTGGTGTAGTGGGAGGTGTCCCTGCCTATGGCAGGGGGGTTGTAACTATATGATCTTTAAGGTCCCTTCCAACCCAAACCATTCTATGATTCTATTTCCAATCTTCTGGGGCCATTGCATATCAATGGGCAACTGAGGCCAAGCAGATATCAGAATGGTTTGCTTCAGGATGCAGCAGAATTTTCCCCAAAGGAGATTTGCTATGAACAGAAGCCACTCATATTTGTCAATAACAGTTGAGGAAGAGCTGAGCTTGCTGCAAGGCAGGGCATGGACTATCTGACCCCTGCAAGCTCTTCCGAGCCACAGCACTTTTATTCCAGGTCACTGAACAGAGCAGCATCTTGTTCCATTTCAGATTTCTGGACAACATTCACATTCTCTGCATTTGAAGCTCTAGAAATCCAGGCAGCTTTTAAAGCCCATTATTTCCAAAGCAAACCTTCAGAAAAGGGTGGACAGGTTGAGTGACCAGTTTGTAGAGGAAAAACTGTGTGCAGCTCTCTGGAACACTCTTGCATTAGCACTTTGCTCTCTGCTCCAGTGGAACAAATCCGTCTTGCTTACCGGGAACCTACAAATGAGAAAAATACAGGCAATTTGAAATAGAAAGGCTGGGATGAGAAGGCAGGGAGGCTGCAGGGTCAGTTGCCTCAAAAATGTATAAACATGAGCCTTGTCAGGCATAATAAAAGCAGGTCTGAGGAGGCTAAAGTATTTGTGTCTATCACACCTAGGTATTTATGACTGAGAAGCAGCTCAGTGCTGCATAATTCGTGTAAATGATATGAAGCTGAAAAAATGCATGCTTCCTTCTGAGGATGCTGCCTGAAGCATGCTCACACTGAAGTCAGTTGACTGGATATAAGAAAGTCAGTTGGTTGGATATAAGAAAGAAGTTCTTTACTGTGAGGGTAGTAAGATACTGGAACAGATTGCCCAAAGAAGCTGTGGATGCCCCCTCTCTGAAGGTGTTCAAAGCCAGGCTGGAAGAGGCATAGAGCAGCCTGATCTAATGGGAGGTGTCCCTGCCCATGGCAGGGAGATTGGAACTAGATGATCTTTAAGGTCCCTTCCAACCCAAACCATTCTGTGATTCTATGACTCAGAACAGACCAAAGAGGGAACACATCAAAGATACTGCCTGCAAGGCCAAGATGGCCCCAAGAACAGCTGCCCACATCCAGCGTCACTTCAGTTTGCTTTTTCCAAGAAACCTCAGATGTGAAGAGAGGGTAGGGAACAGGCTGGATAAAGAAATCTATAAGCCCACTGTCTACCACTTCTTTCACATAGGAACAAGAAGTGGCCAGAAGCAAGAGACCACATCCCTAGTCAGATGGGTAGGGATTCACAAATATTCAAATGCTTGTGTCTGTGAAATGCTTATAATTTGATTATAGAAGTGGTCCAGTGGGAAAACTAAGAAGAAACCAGTAAGACCTTAAATATTTATTTGAAACTGGGCCATTTCCTGTTCTTCAATGTAAACAAGCTCCTCATTCCATGACAGAAGTAGTTGATTCTTTACTGTTATATATAGTAACCCATACATCCTCCCTCAGCTCATTTTTGCTTGTTTGCCAATTTTTAAGCTCTAGGGCCCAGTTCTGCTTACCTGAGCACTGATTCTGCAGGGCTGTGTAACAACATTGTCTCAGAGACAACAGCTCTCTCACTATTCATTGTGGAGTAAGCAAGATAAGAATCTGGACCTCCAAGCTCGATTTAAACTCAGCCTGGATGATTCATGCCTTCAAGATCTCAATATGAGATTACAGCAAAGTGCTTTATAGTGGGCTGCCAAAAGGGCTAATCCATTCCCTGAAGCTAATGCACAATGCAGTGACTTGATTGTTATCAGAGGTGGGCAGAGAGGGATCAGCCTACTCACCACTTGTCTGTCAGCATTTGCTGCTTTTTGGGTGCCTAGAAAAGGTCTACAGTTCTGCTTTTAGCTTTTAAAGCTATTAACAGGCTGGAAATTGATGTTGCCAAGGACATCTGTGAATGTGCCTTAGGGACTTATAAATACTTTATAATATCGAATTGTTCCCACTTTTACTAGCCACAGGAATCCTATCAGACCAATGAGGGTAATTTCCAGTGACTTCTTGTCAAACTGAACATGAAAACAACATGGTGACCTCTGCCATGCCTTTCACCTGGGTCACCTCTGCCAATGGCATGGCACTTATTTAGGAAGAAATTCTACACAATGAAGGCAATGAGCTGATGGCCTATGTTGCCCAGAGTTTTTCAGACCTAACATCCATTGAGTTTAGATCAACTAATTTTTAATACGCCTTCTTTACAAGTGCATTTTTCTGTGCTTCTGAATTCAGCCCAGGAATAGATCTAGAAGTAATGTAATACACAACACTGGCACAGGTTGCCCAGAGAGGTGGTGGAGGCTGCATCCCTGGAGACATTCGAGGCCAGGCTTGCTGAGGCTCTTAGCAACCTGATCTAGTGCAGGATGTCCCTGCTCACTGCAGGGAGGTTGGACTAGATGTCTGTTGAAGGTTTCTTCAAACTCAACACACTCTATGTTTCAGTCATTTTATGAATAGGTAAGTCATAAGGTACCTTTGTGACCAGGTGCTCTCCATTGGTCTTTAATGATCAGACTTGAATCAATTTGAGCTTGAACCTTCCCATGTCAATTTTCTTCTTTTGCTACAAAATTGAAAACTTTTCTATCGTGTTAAGGATCTTCTCAAACGTTTTTTTTTTTCTGACAAATGAGGACTGAAACACAGGCTCACACAACTTTGCAGCACCCTTATGTGACTCCAGGCAGGCTCTGCAATGGTTCCCCAGAGGCAGCAAGTGCAGCAGAGACATATTTCTGCCTGTGACATGATTTGCCCATAAAAGCTTTCCAGGAGTACAGCAGTCAGCCCCTTTAACTCTGCCTCGTGGCATAAGGCTGGACTTAATTGAGAAATCACTTGGAAAAAAACAAGAAGATAAATTGAAGCATTTGCTGCAATACAGGAGACCAATACAGTGCTAGGACACAAGTGAAGAGAAGGTGGCTAGAGATTTGCAGATCATAGAATCACAGAGTTGGAAGGATCTTCAAAAGCCAGCTAGTCCAACCCCCTTGCAGTGAGCAGGGACATAGAATCATCAAATGGTTTGGGTTGGAAGGGACCATAAAGAACACCTAGTTCCAATCCCCCTGCCATTGGCAGGGACACCTCCCACTACACCAGGTTGCTCAGTGCCTCATCCAGCCTAGCCTTAAACACCTCCAGGGAGGAGGCATCCACAGCCTCACTGGGCAACCTCTTCCAGTGTCTCATCACCACATTCTGCACTAGAATAGGCTGCTCAGAGCCTCAGCAAGCCTGGTGGACTTGAATGCCTCCAGGGATGGTGCCTCCACCACCACTCTGAGCAGCCTGTTCCAGTGTCTCACCACTGTTAGGGGGAATAATTTATTCCTAATGTCTAACCTAAACCTGCCCTGCTCTAGTTTAAAACCATAATCCTTTATTCTATCACTACATGCTCTGATAAAGAGCCCCTCCCCAGATTTCCTGTAGCCCCTTCATTTATTGGTAGGCTATGATGCCTCCCCAGAGCCTTCTCTTTTTTTTTTTTTCTGTGATCTATTGCAGTGCAGTTAATTCCCCTACAGCACACACAACGAATTTCTGGGAAACTCAAATTCATATGCATTTTGTCAGCCCATATTCTTTAATAATGTCTTTTTTAATAGGGACAGCTGGATGGATCCAAGAGAATCCCATCACTCATCCCTGTCAGCCGTGTCTGCGGTGTTTACACCATTGACTCCTGCCTTGCAGAGCTCATCACTTTGGAATTATGTGCCAGGTTTTAGGCTTCCAAATGCAGACTGGTTGACAGCAGGAGATTGGTGAGATTTGCTATCATTAGCATGATCTAGGAACAATCATGTGTGCCAGCTTCTGGACATATGTTTACTTCTGCCACACTCAAGCAAGGGAATCAACTGACACCCCTTAAAAAGTGGCTCCAATCCTTATGCTGATCAGCAGCTTCTGAAGGCTGGCAATTGCAAGTGTTAATGGTTACCCTCCCCCTCAATGGAAAACATTACCAATGAAATGTTAGGGCAAAGTATTCCCATGATTAAAAGTCAGCAAAAAAAACCCAAAAACACCTACTTTAATCTCCACTTCTTGCATGCCTGAATTTGGGGAAATAAAGACTACGCTGCCACACCAGTGGTAATGCCAAGCATGCAGACTTACATTTCTTCCACATACATTGCTATTTGTCTTACTTCAGAGTTTAATTTTTTGCATTTTATTGGAAAAGTATGGATCCTACATTATTTTTATTATCAACATCACTTCTAAGTACTTTTAAATCACTGCAATACCTTGATTCTGTTATGAAATAAAGATACTGTGACACAAAGTGTGGAACCCAGGAAGCAAAGCCACATCATTTACTTCCTTAGAAACATTCATGGCAGAGTTTTCACCAAAAAAACAATAAAAAGGATGCCATTTGTTTATTTACTTGCTTATGGAACTGTTTTTGGATCATACTATGGTCTTAAAATGAAGTTCCATCCACAATTTATTATTATCCTCTATCTGGCAGTTGCAACCAACACACTGTGTCCATCTTTGGGCTCTCACTACAAGAGGGAAGAAGCTCCATAAGCCAGAGCAGGCTCTGCTGGAGGCAGCCTGGGGTTAGACATGATGTACAAGGCAGGGCTGAGACAACTTGTCCTCTTCAGCCTGGCCAGGAGCAGTCCTAGTTGCTGTGTTCAACTATCTAATAAGGGGTTAAAGACAAGCCAGAGCCAGATGCTTCCCAGTGATGCACAAAAAGGTGCAAGAAGCTAGATATTTGGAGAGACAACTCACAGGGAAGGAGAGTTACACATTAATATAAGCCTAAGAATGAATCACCTGCAGTGGAACAGCACGTAGTTTAGGAGTCCTAGAAATAGCCAAGATCTTCCAAAGAAACAGGAGACAAAGCAAAATGGCAAACTACAGGGTTATGAAAAGTTCCAAGGCACCAGAAACGAAGTGTTTTGTCTTCTACAGAAGCTCTTCTTGACTCTGTTCCAAAAGAGCTCTGAGAACTCACTGTATAATAACAGTCTCTAAAGCCTAGATGGCATTTAGAAGTTTTAAAATATACCAGCTCTCATACAATTGGTTTGTAGTTTCTCTTTCTTGATGCTCTAAATATTTCCCAGAGGAAGCACAAACTCTCACAGAACGGGAGGACGTGAGGAACTCTTGCATAAACCCATCATGTGGATGAACTTTTTCTTCTCTGACGCCTTTCACATAAGACTCCATGAAAGGGGATAAAAAAATACATAGCCATTCGAAAAACATTTACTTGACACAAACACATATCTAAACTTCATCCAGACTGACAGAAACAGCACTTCTCAGTTCTTCTGTAAATTTAACTAGAAAGAACTTCTAAAGTGACCATTCATTGAAAACTTCCTGATTTTCTCACAGTCTCTGCTGATGGTATTGGCCTAAGATGTGTCCTGCCCTTCCACAATTAACACACAATATTTTCCAGACAGTGCCATATGTCCCAGGTACTGAGAAAATAGCATTGCTCAGGTCTGTGATTTCTCAGAACCTCTTGGATTTTCTCCTGTTCTTTTCCAACAGCTCTAGGTCCTAGATGTATTTTTGAATCCCAGGCACACTTCTCAGACATCCTCCCACTCTGCAGCTATTTCTTGCACCAGGCTTTCTGCTTTCCCTTCTGAAATTCCCCCGCTTTCTGCAGATGGGAATTTCCTGGGAAGAAAAAAGTCACAAAAAAAAAAAAAAAGGCTCTTTCATCCCTTGGAATACTTTAAAGACCTACTGTGCATCAATCGGACTGTGGCAGCTTGTGACATGTTTTTAGCTATGAGTTCCACGCAGCTCAGCAGAACTCAATGCCTGTCCAGCACTCAACATGGGCCAAGCATACATGTGCCATGACAGATATACTCTTCATCTTATCTGCCAGCCCTCAGAGAAAATACTGCTGACCTGCACATGGATTTGTAAGTAAAGATCTAGACCAGCTTATGTGCTTGCCTTGCACTGGGGAGAAAGCCATCACATGGAAATCATACCAGCTCTTCTCATGAGCAACTCCTTGTCAGCCTGAGCAAGGAGTTCATTGCTGAGAGTCCTGTCAGTCATCACAATCTGTCTCTTAGTGACCTGATGACAAACAATGCTTCTACAGATCTGACTCCCTATTGAAATTCAATGTGTTGCCATCTCCTTGCCAGATTTTTACAGCTATCCCAACAAACAATTCATTGACATTTTCACTGTCCTTACACTTTAATGCACTGAAGATGACTTATGGGCATCTGATGTTTTTCCTTAATAGAAAAGATTTAGAAACAACTTAAAGAACCCACAAAACCCAGCCTGTCTCTGTGTGCCCCATATTTAATCCAAGGTAACAACAGTGAATCATAGAATCACAAAACATCAGAGATTTCAAGAGACCTCAAGAGATCATCTAGTCCAATTCCCCTTCTGGAGCAGGAACACCAGGATCATGTCACACAGGAAGGTGTCCAGGTGGGTTTTGAATGTCTCCACACCCTCTCTGAGCAGCCTGTGCCACTGTCTTGTCACCCTCATCATGAAAAAGTTTCTTCTTATATTTCTGTGGAACCTCCTGTGAAGCTAATAGTTGTTTAATGACTACTGAAGAAACTCTAAACTTCCTGTTCTCCACAGGACCACATATTTATAATAGTTAAGAAGAGGTACTTGAAGCTGTGCTGAAAGCTACTGTTTTTGAACTTTCCAACCTACTTGGTCTCCAGTGGAGACTCCAATCCCATATTTCCATTGATAAGAACTAGGAGGTGCATGAGATAACTATAAATATGAAGAATGCATGTTCAGAGCCCAGATTTTCTTCTAAAGCTATGATTATGTCTCAGTGATTAAATGAAAGACTGCAGTAGCCAAAAACTGATATTAGCTTGAGCAACCTAATGACTTCTCTAGCATTTGTCATTCCATAGCAATCTCCAACAGACCACCGATGATGCAGATTTCTCTGTAAGAGAGTGATAATAACTCCTGTCCTAGCGGCTTAACTTCTCCATACCAAACTGTGATCCAGCTGCTGTCCCAGACATCCATGTAAGTAAAAGGAAGCTCCATTGTTGCAGTAATTTAGCTCCGAATATTTTGGGGCTGAACAAAACAGACCACCTAATGGCAAAATTTACATAATACTTTTTTTCCCCCTGATATTGCATATATGCATCTTCTCTAGTATGAAGATCTAGTGATACATAAGCATAAGTGTGCCTTTCAATTGTATTTCTACAGATGCAAATTATCTTGATGTGTTAATTAGGAAACAACCAGACTGAGAAAACTGACAGAGCTGGAGCAGTTCAGCCTGGAGAAGGCTCTGGGGGAATCTCTTCAGTGCCTGAAGAGGCTACAGGAAAGCTGGGGAGAGGCTGTTTTCCAGGGTGAGGGGCAATGGTTTGAAACTAGAGCTGTGTAGGTTTAGACTAGACATCAGGAAGATCTTCCAGTGACTGTGGTGAGAATCCAGAACTGGCCACATCCCTGGAGACATTCAAGGTCAGGTTTGATGAGGTTCTAAGCAACCTGATCTAGTGCAGGATACAGTGCTCACTTCAGGGAGGCTGGACAAGATGACCTTCTCATTTCCTTTCCAACTCAACGATTCTAACCCTTTCCTCATCTAGAGAGCCAGAAAGTTCCAATATTAGTAATTTTGAATTTATTCCATTATAAAATTGTTCTGTGATAAATATGGTTGGGATTCACACCTGTGCAAATAGCTACTGACACATGGATACCAGTTCTTACCTTTTCAAACATCACTAACAATTCCCAATTACTTGTGTGTGGTTATCTGAGTAGAAAGCCACAACAATAATCCCACAGTGACTACGAATTGACTCATTCAATCCCCAGGTGGCTTGAATCCAGCAGTTACCTTGATGTACTAAGCAATAAGTTTTGTGTTCTGAAAATGTACTCACTTTCCATCAGATGAAAAACTGAGCAAATTCAGAATTACAGAGCTGAAGTGAGCTAGTTTTGCCTTTCATATCCTCTAATCTAGCAATAAAATGAGCACAGTTTCCTGCAGGACAGCCCAAAGTCTATATGGCAACAAAGACAATTAAATGGCATTCAAGGCTTCAAGTTACACAGCAAGGATGTCAAAGACTATGAGTGGCTCCAAAAGATAGAAAACACTCATTAACACTCTTTTCTGTACAATTCTGAGCATAGTAAGCATTTTTTTCTGAGGAAATCATGCAACAAAAAGTTAGCAAATAATCCATTTTAAACTTTGAAAAGTTAGTAATTAACTGTGTTCTGTTCTGGAGCCCTCAACATAAGAAGGACATTGAGTTGTTGGAGTGGGTCCAGAGGAGGGACACGAAGATGACCAGAGGGCTGGAGCACTCCCCTTATGAGGACAGGCTGAAGAGTTGGGGTTGTTCAGCCTGGAGAAGACAAGGCTCAGGAGGGACCTCATAGTAGCTTAACAATACCTGAAGGGGGGGCTACAGAAAGACTGGAGTGGGACTTTTTAATAGGATATCTAATGGCAGGAGTAGGAGGAATGGATGCAAATTAGAAGAGGGGAGATTTCGGCTGAATAGAAGAAAGAAGTTCTTTACTGGGGAGGGTGGTGAGTCACTGGAACAGGTTGCCCAGAGGGGTAGTGAATGCCCCGTTCTTGGAAGTGTTTAAGGCCAGGCTGGATGAGGCATTCAGCAACCTGGTCTAGTAGGTAGTGTCCCTACCCATGTCAGGGGCGTTGGAACTAGATGATCTTTAATGTCCCTTCCAACTCAAACCATTCTATGATTCTAAACATTCAAAGTGATTTAAAAAAAATCAAGCAAAATTTATGAACTACACTGTTGCACCTCAAGTGATGACAGCACATTTTACCTCCATTAAGCAGATTCTGAAGCCACATAATCAATAGTCAAGCAAACTTCTAATTTGTTCCATAGATAGAAATGCATTCACCCACTTTGCAGAACGTGGGGGAAAAGTGACATCCCCAGAAAGTGGGTAGGTTGAATCTCTGCAGCTCCTGGCAACAAGGAGTTTGAAATTCTGTCAGCTAAATGCACAAGATAACCTTGTGCAACTTGGATTCTAGAGGTCATAAGCTAAGGATTTCTTTCCCTGCAACAGATTCATCCAAACACAATGGGCTTTTTTCCAATCTTTCTACTTTTGAAAGTGGAAAAAAAATAAAAATCCGAGAGCTTACACTTTTTAGGGAAAAGAGAGAAAGCATTGTAAGAAATATGATTAAAGGCAGAGTGGAAATTTTAGAGACAGATTAAATTATGACTTTATTTCCTCAGGGGATTTGCTTCAAAAGCAGGTAAGTAAACAGTTTCAATCTGGACCTGACTCTCTGCTGTTTAACAGCCTAAACATTTACATTTGGACAAAATAAATACAAATTTAAATTTACTGTGAGTTTAAAGCTTCACAGATGGAAGTGATTTCACAAAACATAAAGCAATTTGGAAATAAAAGCTGCTGGTTTATACATCTTCAAGCAATCAGACAGATTCACCCAAACACTGATTCAGGATTTAACCAGACTATGAGATAGAGAGAAATATCCCTTCCACCTAAGAAAAGAACCTCCACAAAGTATTTCGATCAGATTTTAAAGGAATTTCAAGGCCAGGCTTGCTGAGCCTCTGAACAACCTGATTTAGTGCAGGATGTCCCCGCTCACTGAAGGGAGGTTGGACTAGAAGGCCTTTGAAGGTCCTTTCCAACTCAACAGCATTCTAGGAATTTAAAATCACAAAGCAGGATTTCCCTTTAACAGAGTGGGAGAAAGGGTTTCCCTTTAGTGGGCACTTACTCAAGAAGAAGGGCCAGAGGAGGGAATTTGCTCCAGAATCCTACCACAAAGTGGAGAGCTTTGAAATGCAATCACATCTGGTCAGCCGCAGTGGGAGGAAACCATGGACTGCCTCCTGTGAGTGCGTGTTTGCAGAAAGCAAAGCTGGTGAGATGCAGCACCTTCTGAAAGCCTTTTTGAGGCTCTGCTGAGTTATTTCCACAGTAACTCATTAGTGTTCATGTCAGCACATCTGCACTTTGTACTCACCTGGCAGCTTCCCAGCTCACTTCCCATCCAGCCTGGAAGCCTGCCCGGAGCTTAGGACTCCACAAGGATCAATTGGATCATAGTGTTCGGCTTTATTGTAAACTCTAATTTTTAAACTGTCACACACCTGGCATGATTTTGCAGGCTAATGCTGGGATGGGAAAAGAGAAGTCTTCTATTAACTTACCCCATTTCAGAGTTTTCTCTTTTTCTTGGATCTCTCCTCCTGACAAAGATCACCATTTGCTCCCTCCCTGAAGGTGTTTAAGGCCAGGCTGGATGAGGCATTGAGCAGCCTGGTCTAGTGAGAGCTGTCCTTGTCCAAGGCAGGGGATTGGAAATAGAGGATGTTTAAGGACCCTTCCAACGCAAACCTTTCTATAATTCTATGATTTGGCTTTTCTCACCAGAAAAAAATGAGCTTGATGAGGCAATAACCAACACAGCCTTCCTCTCTAGCCCTTCCATGGCTATTTTCTTTCCCCTCTTGCACCTACTCCAAATATTTCTCATTCTCCAACCATAAAGTACCTTTGGTAAAGAATGCAGCATAGATGCCCACTGTAACGTGCCACCTGCAGACAAGGTGCTTCTGTCCAATATAGCCTGCCTAATCACTGCTCAAAACTGAAAAGAACAAACATGGGTTATCATGGTGTGGCATGTGGTCAAAAAAGAGGTCAGAAATTACTAATATGGAACCCCTAAGACTGAGATAAGGTTTTGAGGTTCACCAGGGGAAGAGGAAAAGGCAAACCACAGAAACTGAGAGTAGAAACTGCAAGGACAATTCATTCATCTGTTGCTTGGTACCTAAGAGACATTAAAGAGCCTGTTCTTCTAACAGCCCTCTAAGCTGCCTCCTGGCTTAGTGTGGAGGCTGTTTGCAAAGTGATAACCAGGAGGACTGAAGCAGAAATTGGGAATGGTTAGAAATAAGCCTCTGTGTCACCAACAGAAGGGAAGATGGGAGGAGAAGTAGTTGATGATGCTACTGAAAAGTTTCCCCTTTTCATATTCTTTGTGGTCATTTTGCTTGTTCTCTTACTGGTGGCAGGGGCTTTGGGGAAACTCCTCCAGCTGGGGCCAGCCACAATGTAAGTGTTCCCTCTGCAGTAAATCCCAAATCACACCTGTTGTTCTTCTGAATGCAAGAGCCAAGGAGAGGTTATTGTCCTGCTGCTCTTGTTTTACAGATCCTCAAAGCCACCCAAAAGCTTCAGTTAGATGGCCCTAGGCCCATCTCATGTCTGCACAATGTCCCTGTCCCAGATAGAGCTGCTTTTCCTCTACTCCTTTTATCAACAATCTCCCCAGCCTTTGGTGGCTCTTGCCTTCACTTCTGGAAAAAACAAGATTGCTCTGTTGCACTGCAGCAATATTTCTGCAAAGTATTTATAAATCAGTGTATGATTATAAATGGTTGCAAATAGCCAGTGCCCAAACAGCCGAGCTGCATCTCCAGCTGAAAACAAGGGCTTTCCTCTAACCAGCAGCCTGATTCAATGCTTTAAATTCCCTAAGTGCCTTTATTTTTAGTAGATACATAAACATCTCGAAGCCACCAAATGCTTTCATTTCCTCAGTAGGCTTAACCAGGCCTGATTTGCAGCACATCTTAAATTTTGGTGTGATGCAGAGGGGTGAGTCAATAGATGTTCATTAGCACAAATAAATTAACTAGCACAAGTAAATTTTTTGTTTGCTTGGTTTGGTTGTTTTGTTTGGTTTTTTTTCATTCAGATTAAAGTGAAGTACAAAGAGAAGTCAATCAAAACTGCTTTCAGAAAGGCAGAGTACATTCAATTAGTGTTTACCAAAATCAGGTGTAATACAAATTAGACAAGACTGAAGATCTTTGGGTTCAGGGGGAAAAATATTTACCACTGAATTACAGAATGTGCTGAGTTGGAAGGGACCTTCAAAAGCCATCTAGGGCAACCCCCTGCAGTGAACAGGGATATCATGTTGCTCAGAGCCTCAGCAAGCCTGGCCTCCAACACCTCTCTGGGCAACCTATGCCAGTGATAAGGAAACCATGAGAAAAAAACAGTGAGAGGAAACCACTGTGACTGCTCTGCAAAGCAATCAATGATCTTTCCCACATGAACATCAGTTTTTGCCTTTGCTAATAAAATCTCCTGGTCATCTTCAGCTCTGAGGTTTTCCACCAACAAACCCTGAATGTACCTCAGAGACCCACATGATTTCAACTGTCACACTTGCAGATGGCAGAATGGAGTGAAACAAGTCTCAGGCAGTGAAAAGACACTTCCAAAGCTGAAGGTCAGTCTCACAGTGAAGCCATACATCACTTAGCTAAAGCACAAAGATATAGGTAGTGAAGCAAAGCAAGAAAATCTAGGCTTTGTTATTTTAACCACCATAGAACACAAGACACCCCTGCTGCATGCCTTAGGTGGAGATCCTTGGGAGAAGACATCCTGCCAGCTATGTGGAGTATCATAGAATCATAGAATAGTTCAGGTTGGAAGCAACCTTAAAGATAATAGAGTTACAACCCCCCTGCAATGGGCAGGGACACCTCCCACTAGATCAGGCTGCTCAGTACCTTGTCCAGCCTGTCCTTAAACACCTCCAGGGAGGGGGCATCCACAACCTCTCAGGCAACCTGTTCCAGTGTTTCTTTCTTATGTCTAGCCTGAATTATTTCTAGTCCTTCCATCATATACCTTATTATAAAGTCCTACCCCTGCCTTTCTGTAGCCCCCTTCAGGTATTGATAAGTTACTATGAGGTCCCCCCTGAGCCCTCTCTTCTCCAGGCTGAAGAACCCCAACTCCTTCAGCCTGTCTTCATAAGGCAGTTGCTCCAGCCCTTTGATCATCTTCACGGCCCTCCTCTGGACCTGCTCCAACTGCTCCTTCTTACATTGAAGACTCCAGAACTGGACACAACACTCCAGGTGGGGCCTCACCAGAGCTGAGTAGAGAGGCAAAATCAACTCTCTTGACCTGCTGGTCACACTCCTCTTGATGCAACCCAGGATATGGTTGGCCTTCTTGGCTTCATGCATGTCCCTAAGCTTCTCACATCCAGCTTACATGAGGTGACAGCTCACATTAGGCGATAGCCTCTTCTTTCCCAGCACAGATGTTGAAGACGACATCCTGCCAGCCACATGGAGTATCATGAATATCGCTAAACTTCTCACATCCAGCTCACACTAGGTGACAGCTTCTCCTTCTCCAGCACAGATGTTGAACACTTATGTTTCCCAGCAGAATTGATCAGCAGATTCCTACCCTGCTGCTCTCATCCATCTTCCAATCATGTGACCACACAGTTGGGTTGAATTCTGTAATGATGTTCTTTAACAGCTCAGGAATTTAACAGAAAACTTAATTTGGATAGAATCTGACAGACAGACCAAAAAAAAAAAAAAAAGCCACTAAAAATGGCAACATCAGCAATCCTGCCATAGGGTGGTGGTGCAGAGGAGGAGGAATTTGCCTCCCACTTAATGTTCACAGGGCCCATCAAGAAAAGGCCATCACAAACATCTTGAGAATTATCAGTCTCCATAGTGGATACACTTGTTCCAGTGTCTCACCAACATTATGGTGGAAAATTTCTTCCACATGTCTAACCTAAAGCTCTCAGTTTAAAAAGATTACTACTCATTTTATCGCTACACACCCTAATAAAGCTTTCTTTAAGGCCCCCTTCAGGCACTAGAAGTCCACAATAAGGTCTCTCCAGAACTTTCTCCAGGATGAACAGACCAAACTCTCTCATCCTGTCCTCACAGAGAGGTGCTCCAGCCCACTAATCTTCTTTGTGGCCCCATGTCCAAAGTTTATTCCATAATATTTTTGAAAATACCATACCCTCTGTTAGAAATCTTGCTTTAGCAATCCTCATTTCTGCATTTGTTATCTATGACAACCATTCTGAGATAAACCAAAGAGTATATTATTAATTATCTAAGAGAAAACCAATAGACCAGATCCCTATTAATCAGAATCAATGAAGCTGCACAGTTGAGAAAGGGATCCAGTATTTACAAACACACATTCTGCAGCCAGACTGTACTCTCATACTTTATCATTCATTCTGCTAATGAGTTTAACTAGGTATTTAGTGAGACAGTTTATAGGAAGACAAAGAAATGGCACTGCATTCTCAGCTTCATGTGGAAAGGAGCTGTTATGCTTCAGAGAAACAAATAGAATTTGTCCGCCCACAGATAGGAAAGTTCTAAACTAATTAAATGGGCTGCTTATCTCATATTTGAAATTCAGGCTTCGTCTTCCAAAATGAGAGGTTTTGGGGGGAAGAAATATTGCAGTCTATCAACTATATATATATTTATAAGGGTTTGAATTAATCATTGCCTGTCTCCTAGGGAAAACTGAGGTTTCCTTGCTGTCTACAGAATCCAGTGAGTAACCAGAAACAGTTATGATTTATCCTTCTTCAACATGACCTTGTTCAAGTTCTCTTTGAGAGATAAGACTTTCTTAAGGTCACACAGCTCTTACTTACCTTATCTGTCCTAATCCTGGAAACTGCATTGTATTGAATTTAAATATCAGGCTTTTTTAGGCAGCAAATGCCTGATCATCTTTCTCCTGTTACGAGAACCAGAAGAGTGGTGAAAGACAATAAACTAAAGGTAAAGTATGTCCCCATGTGCTCCGTATTTAGCTAGTGTTAGGTAGAACTAAGAACTCATCTCAAAAGCATGCAGAGAACTTAGAAGACACCTCCCACTACACCAGGTTGCTCAGTGCCTCATCCAGCATGGCCTTAAACACCTCCAGAGAGGGGGCATCCACAGCCTCTCTGGGCAACCTGTCTCACCATCCTCACAGTAAAGGACCTCTTTCTTATATCCAATGATGGTGACAACGTGACTTTTTACTCCTCAGGGTCTCCTTGACTGGCAGCTGCAGTGCAGGGGAAGACAAGGGCAATGGAGATGACACTGTGCTAAGGAGACCTGGGAAGGGGCAGCCTCAGCAAAGCCATTTCAGCCCTGCAGCACTCAGCCCTTGAAAGAAAGGACAGATGTGCATCCAGCCATGATGATTCTTGAGATGAAACACAAAGCCAAAACACAAGGCTCCTGCTTTCCTGCTAAACGTTTGTCTGACCTCAGGCAAACTCCACNGGGGAGGGGAGGAGTCTCCAGTGGAGCCCAGGTGTGGGGGATTTGGGGGAAAATGGGCTGGAAAAGGGTTGGTGTGGAGCAGAAGTAGTAGATGGGGGGAAAAGAGGGGCATGTGGAACCTGCCTAGAGGCAAACTGGGGGATAAAAATGGAAGCATTTGAGTGTTCACCATGAGGGTGGTGAGACACTGGAACAGGTTGCCCAGAGAGGTAATGGAGGTCCCAACCCTGGAGACATCCAAGGCCAGGCTGGATGAGGCTCTGAGCAACCTGATCTGTCCCTGCCCATGGAAAGTGGTTGGAACTAGATGATCTTTAAGGTCCCTTTCAATCCAAACCATTCTACGATTCTATGATGACCTGCTGGCCACAATCTTTTGTTTGAGAATGACCAAACAAGCCTTTTAAACTGCTTTAACTCTGAACAATTCTTAGCATCTTTTTCTGCTCCTCAGGCCTTCCATCACTGCTTTGGCAGTTCAATTAATTGCAAAGGTATTGGATCAAAATTCCTAACTGCCATGAGCCTGCCTTTTCTGTTCACATTCAAGCACCTGGTTTTCATTCCCCCACAGAAGGCAATGAGTGAGTTGGTAGCAAACACATCCAGGAGCGGTCTTGGAAATATGAACCAGGGCAAGAAAGTATAAAGCTGCTCTTCAACCAAATAGCACCAATTATTACTATTTTTTTCTAATCCTGCCAAAACCTCAATGCCCTGCAAACAGTGTTATTAGATAAATGTACTGATTTATATTCCATTTTCACCAATTTCACAGAACCACAGGATATCAGGGATTGGAGGGGACCTCAAAAGATCATCTAGTCCAATCCCACTGCTGAAGCAGGAACACCCAGATCAGGTCACACAGGAAGGTGTCCAGGCAGGCTTTGAATTTCTTCAGAGAAGGAGACTCTACCCTCACCGTGAAGAAGTATTTTCATGTATTTATGTGGAACCTCCTGTGTTCAACAACACTCGCTAGATATAAGGAATCCATGCAGGTATTTTTGAATGCATGAATTCAAACACACTAGGATTTCAATTGGGCAGAATTGGTATGAAGCAAATTAAAAACAAAACAAAGAATGAACCTTCTTACTGAAGAGACAAGAAGTTATCAATTAACAGAAAGAGGCTAAGGTAAATATATATGATATATATTAAAAATATTTATTTATTTAAATAAATATATTTTATTTATTTGTTGAAATCTGCTAACTCTTTAACTATTAGAATGATAAAGGACCTAAGCATACAATGAAGCTTTACCCAGGGCTCCTCTAAACAGGATCTGTGATTTTAATCTCAGAGTAAAATGAGGTATCAGATCTCACTCAATAGCATCAGTGATATTATATACTAGAAGCCTGAGCTGTATTTAGACAGTTAAATAGGTTCAGAGCGAAACAGTACCCCCATTGGCATGAAATCCTCACATCAGCCTTTACAGATGATGGAGATAGCAGTATGTATCATGTGATATAAAAGCCATCAAAGAGAGTACATCCACACAAACGGCCACAAGTGGAAGACAAGAGCAAAAAGCAAAAACACCACAGCAGAACAAACGTCCTTCTAAGATACCCTGGGGGAAGATCCATTAAGTTGCAAAAGAAAAAGAAAAAATGATGTTTAAGTGTTTATTAGTGAGACTCTGACTCCTGCAGCAGCATGCATCTACTTCTAGGTTGCTTGTGGAAGATCATCATGGAGTTCAGCCCACTGGGAGAAGGTGCTTCAATTAGGGGTTACATTTCTAATGTAATTAAATTCTTAATTTATTGAAAAGAATGCAAATCACATCAGTTTCTAAGAGGCAACAGTGGCATTTAGAGCATTCTGTGCAACAGCTTTGTTTTAATAATTAAACTGTGTAAGCCCTTGATAACTGCCATTCCAAAATGGCATGTGGCTCACTGCTCTTTTGAGAACCCCAGTGAGCATAAATAGTGTCAAATGAGATAGGAATATTTGTGAGAGACAATCAGGACAATCACAATAAACTGCTGGGTTTTGGGCTTTTTTTTAACTTTTGCTATCAAGAACTCATTGAGCACAATTATTTAGTGGGGTTTTAACCCTATTTAAGCAAAAGCTTTTAAAAAATGTCTTAATATTGCAGCAATTTCCCTAAGTTTTAAGAATAGAGTGGGCTCGTTGAGCTCCTGTACCTTTTGTCCCTGTTCCTCAGAAACTCTCTGGTGTGGGAATGAGCATCTGGTTGATAGCAGTGGTTGCCATTGAAAGACAGATTAAGATGATTTGTTGTAACATGGAACAGCAAAAGATGAAACAGGCCCACTAAAATGTATAATCCTTTGAATGCCTGTTAAATTGATATTCTGTATGATCCACTGNAACCATTCTACGATTCTATGATGACCTGCTGGCCACAATCTTTTGTTTGAGAATGACCAAACAAGCCTTTTAAACTGCTTTAACTCTGAACAATTCTTAGCATCTTTTTCTGCTCCTCAGGCCTTCCATCACTGCTTTGGCAGTTCAATTAATTGCAAAGGTATTGGATCAAAATTCCTAACTGCCATGAGCCTGCCTTTTCTGTTCACATTCAAGCACCTGGTTTTCATTCCCCCACAGAAGGCAATGAGTGAGTTGGTAGCAAACACATCCAGGAGCGGTCTTGGAAATATGAACCAGGGCAAGAAAGTATAAAGCTGCTCTTCAACCAAATAGCACCAATTATTACTATTTTTTTCTAATCCTGCCAAAACCTCAATGCCCTGCAAACAGTGTTATTAGATAAATGTACTGATTTATATTCCATTTTCACCAATTTCACAGAACCACAGGATATCAGGGATTGGAGGGGACCTCAAAAGATCATCTAGTCCAATCCCACTGCTGAAGCAGGAACACCCAGATCAGGTCACACAGGAAGGTGTCCAGGCAGGCTTTGAATTTCTTCAGAGAAGGAGACTCTACCCTCACCGTGAAGAAGTATTTTCATGTATTTATGTGGAACCTCCTGTGTTCAACAACACTCGCTAGATATAAGGAATCCATGCAGGTATTTTTGAATGCATGAATTCAAACACACTAGGATTTCAATTGGGCAGAATTGGTATGAAGCAAATTAAAAACAAAACAAAGAATGAACCTTCTTACTGAAGAGACAAGAAGTTATCAATTAACAGAAAGAGGCTAAGGTAAATATATATGATATATATTAAAAATATTTATTTATTTAAATAAATATATTTTATTTATTTGTTGAAATCTGCTAACTCTTTAACTATTAGAATGATAAAGGACCTAAGCATACAATGAAGCTTTACCCAGGGCTCCTCTAAACAGGATCTGTGATTTTAATCTCAGAGTAAAATGAGGTATCAGATCTCACTCAATAGCATCAGTGATATTATATACTAGAAGCCTGAGCTGTATTTAGACAGTTAAATAGGTTCAGAGCGAAACAGTACCCCCATTGGCATGAAATCCTCACATCAGCCTTTACAGATGATGGAGATAGCAGTATGTATCATGTGATATAAAAGCCATCAAAGAGAGTACATCCACACAAACGGCCACAAGTGGAAGACAAGAGCAAAAAGCAAAAACACCACAGCAGAACAAACGTCCTTCTAAGATACCCTGGGGGAAGATCCATTAAGTTGCAAAAGAAAAAGAAAAAATGATGTTTAAGTGTTTATTAGTGAGACTCTGACTCCTGCAGCAGCATGCATCTACTTCTAGGTTGCTTGTGGAAGATCATCATGGAGTTCAGCCCACTGGGAGAAGGTGCTTCAATTAGGGGTTACATTTCTAATGTAATTAAATTCTTAATTTATTGAAAAGAATGCAAATCACATCAGTTTCTAAGAGGCAACAGTGGCATTTAGAGCATTCTGTGCAACAGCTTTGTTTTAATAATTAAACTGTGTAAGCCCTTGATAACTGCCATTCCAAAATGGCATGTGGCTCACTGCTCTTTTGAGAACCCCAGTGAGCATAAATAGTGTCAAATGAGATAGGAATATTTGTGAGAGACAATCAGGACAATCACAATAAACTGCTGGGGTTTGGGCTTTTTTTTAACTTTTGCTATCAAGAACTCATTGAGCACAATTATTTAGTGGGGTTTTAACCCTATTTAAGCAAAAGCTTTTAAAAAATGTCTTAATATTGCAGCAATTTCCCTAAGTTTTAAGAATAGAGTGGGCTCGTTGAGCTCCTGTACCTTTTGTCCCTGTTCCTCAGAAACTCTCTGGTGTGGGAATGAGCATCTGGTTGATAGCAGTGGTTGCCATTGAAAGACAGATTAAGATGATTTGTTGTAACATGGAACAGCAAAAGATGAAACAGGCCCACTAAAATGTATAATCCTTTGAATGCCTGTTAAATTGATATTCTGTATGATCCACTGTTATGCATTTGATAAACCTGCTGGGGAAAAAGAGCCAAGCTACACCAAAATATTCAAAATTAAAATATGATTTGTGCCATTTATCTTCTTGGACCATCTTTTACAAACATTTCTNAGAAAGTATAAAGCTGCTCTTCAACCAAATAGCACCAATTATTACTATTTTTTTCTAATCCTGCCAAAACCTCAATGCCCTGCAAACAGTGTTATTAGATAAATGTACTGATTTATATTCCATTTTCACCAATTTCACAGAACCACAGGATATCAGGGATTGGAGGGGACCTCAAAAGATCATCTAGTCCAATCCCACTGCTGAAGCAGGAACACCCAGATCAGGTCACACAGGAAGGTGTCCAGGCAGGCTTTGAATTTCTTCAGAGAAGGAGACTCTACCCTCACCGTGAAGAAGTATTTTCATGTATTTATGTGGAACCTCCTGTGTTCAACAACACTCGCTAGATATAAGGAATCCATGCAGGTATTTTTGAATGCATGAATTCAAACACACTAGGATTTCAATTGGGCAGAATTGGTATGAAGCAAATTAAAAACAAAACAAAGAATGAACCTTCTTACTGAAGAGACAAGAAGTTATCAATTAACAGAAAGAGGCTAAGGTAAATATATATGATATATATTAAAAATATTTATTTATTTAAATAAATATATTTTATTTATTTGTTGAAATCTGCTAACTCTTTAACTATTAGAATGATAAAGGACCTAAGCATACAATGAAGCTTTACCCAGGGCTCCTCTAAACAGGATCTGTGATTTTAATCTCAGAGTAAAATGAGGTATCAGATCTCACTCAATAGCATCAGTGATATTATATACTAGAAGCCTGAGCTGTATTTAGACAGTTAAATAGGTTCAGAGCGAAACAGTACCCCCATTGGCATGAAATCCTCACATCAGCCTTTACAGATGATGGAGATAGCAGTATGTATCATGTGATATAAAAGCCATCAAAGAGAGTACATCCACACAAACGGCCACAAGTGGAAGACAAGAGCAAAAAGCAAAAACACCACAGCAGAACAAACGTCCTTCTAAGATACCCTGGGGGAAGATCCATTAAGTTGCAAAAGAAAAAGAAAAAATGATGTTTAAGTGTTTATTAGTGAGACTCTGACTCCTGCAGCAGCATGCATCTACTTCTAGGTTGCTTGTGGAAGATCATCATGGAGTTCAGCCCACTGGGAGAAGGTGCTTCAATTAGGGGTTACATTTCTAATGTAATTAAATTCTTAATTTATTGAAAAGAATGCAAATCACATCAGTTTCTAAGAGGCAACAGTGGCATTTAGAGCATTCTGTGCAACAGCTTTGTTTTAATAATTAAACTGTGTAAGCCCTTGATAACTGCCATTCCAAAATGGCATGTGGCTCACTGCTCTTTTGAGAACCCCAGTGAGCATAAATAGTGTCAAATGAGATAGGAATATTTGTGAGAGACAATCAGGACAATCACAATAAACTGCTGGGTTTTGGGCTTTTTTTTAACTTTTGCTATCAAGAACTCATTGAGCACAATTATTTAGTGGGGTTTTAACCCTATTTAAGCAAAAGCTTTTAAAAAATGTCTTAATATTGCAGCAATTTCCCTAAGTTTTAAGAATAGAGTGGGCTCGTTGAGCTCCTGTACCTTTTGTCCCTGTTCCTCAGAAACTCTCTGGTGTGGGAATGAGCATCTGGTTGATAGCAGTGGTTGCCATTGAAAGACAGATTAAGATGATTTGTTGTAACATGGAACAGCAAAAGATGAAACAGGCCCACTAAAATGTATAATCCTTTGAATGCCTGTTAAATTGATATTCTGTATGATCCACTGTTATGCATTTGATAAACCTGCTGGGGAAAAAGAGCCAAGCTACACCAAAATATTCAAAATTAAAATATGATTTGTGCCATTTATCTTCTTGGACCATCTTTTACAAACATTTCTCATTTGCAATCATAGAGATGGAAGTGACTTTGAGGTTGCTAGGAGCCTCAGCAAGCCAGGCTTTGAGTGTCTCCAGGGATGGAGCCTCCACTACCTCTCTGGGCAACCTGTCCCTGTGCCTCACTACCCTTATGGTGAAGAACTTCTAATGTCTAATCTAAATCTGCTCTGCTCATTTCTATTTTGAATTTACTAGGGCTTTTCTTAAGTGAGAGTAGGAGTCATTATCTTCCTAGAAAAAGCCTGAAACAAAAAGAAAAGAGGGAAAATTACAGAAACTGCACCTCACTCCTCCCAGCCCAGGAGTGAAGTTGTGGCAGATGGAGATTTGCTGTGACACTGCATCAATCCAGAGCGGGAATGATGGTGGAGCAGTTCTCACCTCAGATTTTCAACTCTTTTCTGGAGTGAATTCATCCAGGGTTGAAGGTGTTACACATCAGTGGCTCCTGAAATCAGCCACATCCTCTGGTCCTCCTGAGGTGAGTCTCTCCTGGCTCAGCTGCAGTGTTAAAGGCAAATTCTAGTCTGCAAAAAACAAGTAATGTGGGAACCGTCGTTAATACTTTCAATTTTAATTTCCAACATGTGTACCCTCCTGCCTTTTCTCACTTGATTACCAATAGTTGATTTAACAAGAACATAAATAACCCTTGCAAAAACAAAAGTAAATGGAAAGGAGTCCTGGTCAAAATGTTTTCTTCTTTGAACTCAGTAATCACATCAAAGGCAGCAACTGAAATTCTCTTCTCCAGATAAAATGAAAATGGTCCATTTAGGCCTTGATAAGAAATAATTCACAGCTGCCTTTTTCAAGTGCTCTGTCAACTGCGCATGTAATGTCTATTGAAATGTCAAGCTTTCCTCTAACTCTAAATGCACGGAGACTCAACATAGCAGGCTGGGCTTTATCACCAGTTATCATTTGATTATTTAGGATTTCAAATAACATTATTGCTTTATATGCAATAAAGATCATAAGTTACTTATCTGCATGAATTAACCCATTTCCAATATTATTATGTTTGCACATTCTGGTGTATTTCCAGTACAATATTCTTCAAAAAGATATTTTCTCTATTTTTTTTTTAATATGTGGTATTTGATTCTGTTACTTCTAAGCAGCCCTCTCTCTACATTATAATCTTAAGGTCTAAAGTGAGGAACTCAAAACTGCAGGGGTTTTTCATATGTAACACCCATTGAGTTTAGATCACGTAATTTTTAATATTCTTTCATTACAAATGCATTTTTCTTTGCTTCTGAATTCAGCCCAGGAGTAGACCTAGAAGTCATGTAGTACAAAACACTGGCACAGGCTGCCCAGAGAGCTGGTGGAGACATTTGAGGCCAGACTTGCGGAGGCTCTGAGCAACCTGATCTAGTGCAGGATGTCCCTGCTCACTGCAGGGGATTGGAGTAGATGGCCTTTGAAGGTCCCTTCTATCTCCATGATTCTATGACTCTATGATTCTAAAATAATGATGAACTACTGGGGTTTTTTGGGGAAAGAGCAAATGAAGAGTGTTGTCAGACCTCTGGCACGGTGCCACATGATTCCTGTAGAGTAGTGTCAATGAGCGTTTCTAAACTTATTTTACCTTGGTTGGGATGTTGCTGTTGTAATAGACAACTTTTGAGAATAGACCAAATTGTACATGTTTTGGTTTGACTTTTTTTTTTCTCTCATTCATAAATCACTTAAGGAGTTTTGTAACATTTGTTAGCAGAAAAACCTAAGCGGGTCACCTGTTGGCTTCCAGATGGAACATAAATGTTTGGCTTGGGATATTGCAGCCTGAAAGAAAAGCCCCAGTGGCACACTACAACCAGAGCACTGAACATTGTTTCTCTTTATTTAAGGGCCTGGCAATCAGTCTTGGAAAATAACTCCTCTCCAGTTCTGATAAAATCCAAACAAGCTGACCCAGAATATGTTACATCTTCAAGTACTTTGCACAGGCAGGGTTTTTAATTTATACAGACATAATTGAGACCCTAGAGGTTTGTATTGTCTAAATAAAAGAAATATGCAAGGAATTTATGAACCTCGATAGAGAGAATAGCTTTTTTCCAGCTGCAAACCTCAGACATCTGCTGGAGACATGAACAAAACATGCACTTTCAGGAAAATTTTCAAGTTCAGCCGAATCATACATACCAGTCTAAACTAAACTTTTCAGACAAATATGATGGGGGTTTTACCTGTAACCACAAACGTGAGGGAATCATCTGCTGTCCCAGGATAAAGCCAGCTTGTTCCCACAACACAACTGAGTCTGAAAATGGACTCATATTAACACAAGATACCGCAGACTACATGACACCAGGAATAGGAAAACTCAGTCTATGTGAGAGCCACCAGCACTTTCTGCTTATTTTCATATTCCCTCAGTGGCAGTCACCAGTCACAGCAAAGTGGAGGCAAGTTCTGCAGCAGACCAGGAGTCAGATGGCAAACAAAAGTACTAAATGTCAAATTTACAAGGCTTGCCACAAATTTAGTTAGCTCTTTGCTGCACCACAATTCAGAACTAAGGAGAATAGCCTAATTCATACAGCCAGGGCTCTGATTCAAGGGATAGATGCTCTGCCTCCCTGGAAACTCCAGCCATTAGCCTCTGCTCTCTCTTATCCACTTCTGTCCAGATTGTGGAACCCCTTCTTCCAGCTATAGGGTTTCTTAGGGTTGCATCTCCTGTGTGTTTAATAGCTCTGCTACTGCTTTGGCTCCTAGAAGTATGAATGACACCTTTACCATAACACCCCTAATGAAAAGGAAAAATATCTGTCTGAGAAGTAGGACACAGAGCCAGGAAATTAAGGAAATGAGGCAGAACAGCAACTTATTTCCAAAAGCACACAGTCATCTGCTGAAGGCATTGCCAGGAGGAAAAATTACTCTCCCTGAAAGACTGTTACCAGTGCACCCTGCTTAGTGGCTGGAGGGCACCTGGGAAGGGTCATTTCCTTTCCCTTAACATACTAAATAAATTATCAATTTCACTCCCTAAGCAGGGTTTGGAAATCATCTCAGTTCTATCTGAAAAGCACTGGCATTATTTGGAATCCTTCTTTGGAAATGGGTCTGGACAAAGTCATTCCAGGATCTACTGTTTTTATCAACATTAAATAATAATACTGAGACTTCTGCTGTAGTAAAAAACCCCACACTCAAGTAGCAGCACATGAAGAGGCACCCTTTGTTACTATGATGCTGGTCTTATACCAACAACTTTCATTCCACTTATAAAGGATATGAAGGAAAAGGAATGTGCAACTAAGTTTAAGGAATGTTTCATTTTTCTGGTTCAGTGGGATCTTTGGACTTGACATTAGGACAGGCTGAAGGAGTTGGGGTTGTTCAGCCTGGAGAAGAGAAGGCTCAAAGGGGACCTCATAGTACCTTCTCAATACCTGAAGGGGGCTGCAGAAAGGCTGGGGTCGGTGTTTTTAATAGGGTACAGAATGGCAGGAGTAGAAGTAATGGATGTAAGTTGGAAGAGGGGAGACTTAGGTTGGATAGAAGAAAGAAGTTCTTCACTGGGAAGGTGGTGAGATGCTGGAACAGGTTGCCCAGAGAGGCTGTGCATGTACCCTCCCTGAAGGCATTTAAGGCCAGGCTGGACAAGGCACTGAGCAATCTGGTCTAGTGGGAGGTGTCCCTTCACGTGGCAGGGGGATTGGAACTAGATGATCTTTAAGGTTCCTTCCAACCCAAACCATTCTATGACATCTGTGAACAAACTATGACCCTGGAGAAAAATGGCCAGAAAATTTCTCTGCTGCCCCCTGATTTTAAATGACAGTTGCAGACATCTCTCAAGAGACTGCCAGTTTTCTGCCTGTGTTTTGCACTTGAAAGGTCTGTGGGCTTTGCATTTGAGAGTTTCTTCATTCTTTCTCTCGCTACATCAGTCAGTCACCAGGTTTGAGAGTGAAGTCTGGTAAATCACATAATTCCTGCCAATGAGTTTCAGAGCTCTGAATGCTGACTCACTGGCAGCTAAGTACATTTTCATAAGTACCTTAGTAACTTCTAGAGCCAGGGATTTCAGAAACAACCCTCTGTACTGCAGATTGCTGACAGTTAAAATTATGTGACGGTTTAAGGTAGGACAAGAGGACTTTTCATTACCCATCTAAATTGCATCCATTGTACCAGGGGATTTAATGGCTGGAAATACAAGCAGTGTATTCTGTACTTATAAAGACTGACTGCATATTTAATTGAAAGTACCTCAACATCTGTCTGAAGCAACTCACCTAATATTCCCATTTTCCAGCACAGATTCCAAACTGCAGTCCACAAACAGCCCATCTGGCCTCTCCTGCTGCTGCACTAAATAACCTAAACCCAGAGGAAGATCAGCCAAGCTTCCTCAGGCACACAAATGGTGGATGGGGGGCTTCTCTAAAGGTATCTCTCCCTGATGGATGGTGACCCTGAGCTTAAAATGAATTTGGGGGGGGAGGTATGTAGATCTTGTTAAAAAAGACTACAGAGTTTGTGGTTGCCTTCACCTGGCATCCAAGTGGTGCACCTTATGGTGAAAGCCCTTCAGTGAAGGGAAGGGGATCATCCCACTCAAAGCCTGCATCACTCAGGAAGTTTGATAAGATGCTCTAGGAGACACAGTGATAGATCTCTGGATACGCACTGAACTAGAGTCCTCTTCTCTGCAGCCTCAAGAAGGTGGATGACATTCAACATAGCTACAACATGGGTTGTCCATTGCTGAGAGATCCTGCTGTAGCAGGTGTTGCTAGGAGATGCTCTGGGCCCTGAGCTGGTGTTGGACATCAACAAGATACAGCATGTATTTTCCATTACTGCAGCTAGATACCATAATGGGTTTTCACACTTGCACTTTCCTTTCTCAGCTTTAAATGATTCCGCAGTGAAGAGAAAGTCTATCTGAGACTGCACAGGGTAATGATCTGGTTCATGACTGAGAGGGACAATCTCTTCCAGCTGGAATGCCATCTCAGGTTCTGCCAAGCATGCAGCCACTGTTGGGTAGAGCAGAGGGGAAAAAAAAAAAGGGTTTGTGCATACTGCTGGCTATTCTGAAAAAATACAAATAATAGACTTATTCTCAGCTGACTGACTGTCTGCTACCTCCCTCTCTACCCTCACTTCATAAAAACCTGCCCCTGCTAAGGCTGCAACACTTGCTTTGGCTATTTATGAAAAATATTTCCCTCACGTGAGAAACCGGTTTGATCAAACTGATAATTCATCTCAAAGTTTTCCTTTATGCAGTCTGGAATTTGAAATAGCCAACAACTCACACAGGTGGAAACCTGAACAGTGGAAGTAGAACATGGGAAGATGGGTACAGGAGGCCTTTATCTTCACTCTTTCTGCCATAGAATCATATGTTTGGAAGGGACCTTCAAAAGCCATCTAGTCCTGCACTAGATCTGGTCATTCAGAGCCTCATCAAGCCTGGTCTTGAATGTCTCCAAGGAAGGGGCCTCCACCACCTCTCTGGGCAACCTGCTCCAGTGCCTCACCACCCTCATGGGAAGATTTACTGTGCTATTATTGTGCTATTATTGTGGTTTGATTATAAATAATATTATATAGAATTATACGAATCATATTGTAAACAGGGGCCTATTATATAATACTTCATCTTACTGATAAACACCTCCCTGCTTCCAGATATCTTCCTAGAGGGGCCCTGTGCCATGGGATTTCTGCACTCTGTCATGTGGTCTTTCCTGCTAATTCCAACACATGCATTTTCCTTCAGAATTGAAATTTTCTTGGGGTTCAGAGAGGCTTTTCTCCAGACAGCTCCTTCACTGAGAAATCCTGAGTCAATAGAAAGGAAACACTTTGAACATTGGGATTGAATTAAGCAATTAGTTTCAACTAAAAGGAAAATTCAAGGGAAACCTCAAGTATCTTTTCAGCATTTGCTTTCAAAATGATTCCAGCACAGAGCTTTATTAAGAAGTCATAACAAGAATTTAAAAGAAAAAAAAATAGAAGCATTTATTTCAGAGGAATTAAAACTTTACTTGGCCAACCACATTTTCCCTTCCCATTTTGAAAAGAAGAAAAATAAAAACCAAAAAACAATGCTCCAACTTTTACATTTAAACCCAAGTGAACTATTCTCCCAATTCCCTTTGTTTGGCCACACAAATTAAACCTGTTTTTCTATTGCGTCCTGTGCAGAAGGTAAAATCCCTATATTTTTACTACTTACATCAAAATACTAGTAACATTCACTTATTTATAGGCAAAAAATACCTAAATATGTAAGTAGCTCAGTCTGCTCTGAGTAAAGAGAATTTTCCATTTGTTCAGCTGAAGTGGGTACAGCAATAAGGCGACTCAAAAGACTAAAGACAAATGAATGTACTTTAAAATTGAATGTTTTCTCAGTTTGCAGTTAATTACTTCAGGAAGAAGCAAAGCAGTACTAAAATACTGGCACACAAAAGAGCTGCTTCACATTTTTGCCTTTGCAAGGCAGCTGAATACTCCTAGTCAAAAGGCATTCAATTAAAACTATAGTGCTAGTTGCCAGGCATGTAAACTCAGAAGGTATGGTTAACATCTCAGTGAACAGCACCAAAAAGCACATACAAGCCAAATAACCCAAATAATCCTTGGACTTTCTTTCTGAAAATTAGGGTCTTTGCATCCTGCCCCTGTCATATGACAGCTCTGGCTGGGATATACCTCATGGGAACACTGGACTTGTTGGAACAGGTCCAGAGGAAGGACACAGAGATGATGAGAGGGCTGGAGCAACTTTCCTATGAAGAGAGGCTGAGAGAGTTGGGTTGGTTTAGCCTGGAGAAGGCTCCAGGAAGACCTCATAGCAGCCTACCAGTACCTGGGTGGAGGGTCTACAAGAAAGGTGGGGAGGAACTCTTCATCAGGGAGCAAAGTGTGTAGCAACAGGAGCACAGGCAATGGTTTTAAACTGCAAGAGGGAAGATTAAGGTTAGATTAAGGAAGAAATTCTTTATGCTGTGAGAGGCAAGACAGTGGAAGAGGTTGCCCAGGGAAGTCATAGATGCCTTAGCCCTGGAAATGTGCATAGCTAGGCTGGACAGGGCTTTGAGCAACATGGCTTTGGGGGAGGTGCACTCATGGCAAGGAGGTTGTAATAAGGTGATCTTTAAGGTTCCTTCCAACCCAAATTGTTCTATGGTTTGATGGCTCCTACCTCAACACACAGATACAGAGATGAGTTTCAAAAGTGCAAAAAAGAATAGTCCAAATGACAGCCAGTGAGTTGGAGTTGAGTTTTCATCTCTGACTGCTCCGAGGGCTTTAGAAACCTGAAGCAGTAAGAGAAGGCAGAGAACTCACTCACACCAAAGTACAAACTGTTCTTAAAACTTCTATTGTTTAAGCACTCATGCATCTAGATTCTCACTTGTAACTGCAAGGTAGGAGTTGCTAAATTCATTCCCAGCCACTTGAGAATTCTTTTAGGAAGGTAAAGAATCTTATTAACGTCATTAAAGAACTTCACAGATCCATGGGTTACAATGAGAGAGGAGTTTTGCTAGCAGCATTGCATTTTAAAAGAGCTTTTATCTTCTAAAATATTTCTTTGCATCATGTTCACTGGGAACTATTGCTATAGCAATGAATGGAGCTTTTTATGTTCTCCCTTTCATTTCTCCATTTAACTTCCTGACAAGTTACCACCACGTCTTTACTGGTTCCCTATGAAACAGGGCTGCCAAAGAGTAGGGTGAGAGGAAGTTTCACTGACCAACAAGTTCTCCTCTTTGAAGGATGAGGGCTCTTTCTCTCCATCTGGGACTCCTACCCAACATTCATGTCTTTTGCTGTGAACATCAACTTGCCAAAGAGAAACACAGTAACTGCTGTGCCTTTTTTTGGCAGAGACTATACTTAGAGTATGTACAGCCCCACTGGGCCAGTTTTGCAGAGACCCCTCTCAAAATGTTGCCACAGACAAAACCCAATATGCAGGGAGAGCTCTGGAGCAGCAGTACTTCATCCCAAATGACCGCATCTGAAAGCTTAAGCAAGAATTTTTGTCCCTGGCTAGATCAAATCAGTAAAGTCTTCCTGTGATTTCAGGCACAAGACCCAATTGTAACCACAACACCCAATCATTCCCTATAGTGGTTTGATGATTTATTTCTTTCTTTAAGGGTAAAAAATGAGCAGAGATGTGGGCTTGCCCTCCTCCAAAACAAGTCTCATGGCTGAAGTTATCCCTGCATGTATTATCTCTACACTTACTTCCTGATAATCCAGTATTTTCAGCTCCCGGCTCCCCTGGATTTCTCGCTGAGATAAAGCAGGCTCCTCCAGTGGCATTTAAAATGGGATTTCAACAAACTGCAAATTAGCCCAAGCGCAGCAGGAGCTGAGTGTCTAAAAGCTACTTCAGTGCTCAGTATTGATTCCAGAGCCCAAACCTCCCCTCCCTGGTCAGCAAACCTCTGCATGCACAAATATCAGGCAGTCATGGCTTTCCGCTTTCTGTTTTGAAATAAAATGAACGCGTGAACACACATATTTGGGGCTTTTTGTTATTATTCCAGCATGCTGCCTTTCAGAGCTTCCCAGGTAGTTTCTTTCTCTTGAAAGCAATGCACAATTTAAAAAAAAAATCTATTAAAAATCAAACCCAAGGAAAATTAACTAAATCTTGGATGACATTTTCAACATTCAAATCCCCTACTGATAAATTATTTGGTCCCTCTACTTGGCTCTGGTGAGCCCCCAACTTAGGTAGGACATTGAGCAGTTGGAGTGGGCACACAGGAGGGCCATGGAGAAGATAAGAGGGCTGGAGCACTCCCCTTATGAGGACAGGCTGAAGGAGTTGAGGTTGTTCACCCTGGAGAAGGGAAGGCTCAGAGGGGACCTCATAGTACCTTATCAATACCTGAAGGGGGCTGCAGAATGGCTGGGGTAGGACTTTTTAATAGGGTACAGGGTGGCAGGACTAGGAGAAATGGATGCAAACTGGAAGAGGGGAGATTTAGGCTGGATAGAAGAAAGAAGTTTGTTGCTGTGAGGGTGGTGAGACACTGGAACAGGTTGCCTAGAGAGGATGTGGATGTGGTGTTTAAGGCCAGTCTGAATGAGACACTGAGCATCCTGGTCTAGTGGGAGATGTCCCTGCCCGTGGAAGGGGGGTTGGAACTAGATGATCTTTAAGGTCCTTTCCAACCTAAACTCTATGTTTCCATAAGTGCAAAACTGAGATACCCAAGGCACCCATAACTCTATCAATCCAGCTGTTGATAAGCCCCTATACATTCATTTAATATTTTGATGTATTACAAAATAATTTGCCATCTGTGTTTCACTGTTCCTGACTTCATTAACAGGCTTAAGCTGCTGCCTTTGAAGATTTCATTCATTACATCCCTAAAGAACAATGTTCCAGATGTATGGACCATTTTGCTATGGGTTTGGAGCATATTTACAGCCCACAGCCCCACAGGAAGAGATCTGCTGGCTCTGGGTTATGGTTAGAAACTGAATTTCCAGCCCAAAAGGGGCTCACCACAGATTGGCTGCTTCAAGGAGCAGGGAAAGACCTACATGAAGGTTCATCAAACTTTTGATCAGGTACCTCTGCAGAGCATGGCACAGGGCTGCAGAATTACAGTCTGTGTTATCTCATCTAACCTCAAGGTATTAGGAAAAAAATGAAAACTGACAGCATCTTCCTTCTCATGCCTTGACTGACAAGCTGGTGGAAGAAAGGAAATTAATTTGATTTCTCTGCTTCAACTTCTTGACAGACGTAACATTGCATTCCTAGATAAAGCTGAATTTTGGTCAAATAAGTGCCTAAGCAAAGAGAAAAATCACTCAGTGGCTCCCTTTTAAGGGGGAAAAGGGGAAAATAAAGCCCATGAATTCCAAGTGGAGTAGTCTGGATGGACAAACATTTTCTGGCTCAAATGGGAAGTGAGCAAACCATATTTACTTGTAGCTACAGCCTTCCTGCTCACTGTATTTTCAGGACAGATCTGACTGCTGTGGTAGCAGTGCTGTGCTCTCCCATTACATCCCTTTCAACCAGTCTTGGATTTACCAGGCTTTGCCATTCCCCACCAGTATGAATAGAGGGAGCTTCTGGCCAGGTAGCTGGCGCTTGTTCATCCTCTGTTCCTTGTCATTCAGGTCACTGCCTGATTCCTGCCACCTTTGCAGAACCATTAAGAGGTTTAGAGTAAACCAGAAGGTTTTGGAGAAATACTGGAGCATGTCCCATATAAGGACAGGCTGAAAGAGTTTGGGTTGCTCAGCCTGGAGAAGAGAAGGCTCAGGGGGACCTCACAGTACCTTCTCAATACCTAAAGGGGGCCTACAGAAAGGCTGGGGTAGGACTTTTTAACAGGGTCCAGAATGGCAGGAGTACAAGTAATGGATGCAGATTGGAAGAGAGAAGATTTAGGGTTCTTTACTGTGAGGATGGTGAGACACTGGAAGAGGCTACCCAGAGAGGTTGTGGATACCTCCTTCCTGGAGGTGTTTAAGACCAGGCTGGATGAGGCACTGAGCAACCTGGTGTAGTGGGAGGTGTCCCTGCCCATGGCAGGGGGTTTGGAACAAGATGATCTTTAAGGTCCCTTCCAAAGCAAGCCATTCTATGATTTGATTGCCCTCCACTCATAGCCTAAAAAATCCTCTACATATAAATGTGATTTTTTCCTATTTACACAAATACACTGCTAAAGAACCCCAAGCAAGAAACAAGGAAACCCACAATACCTTTCCTACTAAAAAAATCCCCAAAACCACCCCACCAAACCAAGTAAGAATTAAAATGATGCTGTATTGAGCATTTCATACTGCTCCAAAAAACAACCCTGTAGTTCTCAGCTCTGTAATTTCTTTTTCAGAGATGCTTCCATGTCACTTCCAACCTTTCACTGCTGATTCTTTCTTAACATGCTATGGCTTTGAGAAAGCAGAAAGACAATTTATTTTCTCAGGTCTATTTATGAACACAGTGCTCTGGCATGAACATTTACAGCACTCACACTGAAAACACTGGGGCTGTCCCTCCCAAGGTCACCATATAAATATAATTAATTTGCTCCAAACAAACTTCCTAAAATATCTTTCTGAGAAGAGCAATGAGAACGTTTTGCATTCTGAAAAAAAAAGAAATAATATTTGTAGTTTGTTTCATTTTAGCATGAAACTGTCACCTTGAAGTTTTCAGCTCCAAGCACTGGGAGTTGCCCTGGTGTGCAGTTTTCAAGAAGCATGTAACTAATTGGATCAAAACCACCTGCATTTCACAAAGCCATGGTATTTTCACCAATGACAGAACTCGCTGAAATATGAGTTCGGTTTGATTTGCATTTGCTCCTCATTAATTTGATTAAAATTTTCCAGACGGTACCACTAGAGGGACTCATTAGGTGGAGGAGAAACTGCCTGGGAGGTCATTCCCACCACCGGGGAGGAGAGGAGGACTGGCCAGGGAACCCAGATAAACTCATCTACACTTCTACTTCATTCTTCTTCTTTTTTTTTTTTTTCAATTGTTATTTAAAAAAAAAAGAAGAAAAAAAGCTCACAGCAACTTCCACTTTGCTTTACAGTTAACACATCCGTCCTGCTTTGAGGTAAAATAGAGCAAATTTTCTACTTTGTAATTTCACTTTCCAGCACATTGTTCAGGAACTCTTGGCTCTCACACTGATAAGACCTGACTATACCAAGGAATGGAATGCAAGAGGCTCTTCTTTTCATTTATCACTACAGCAATCAAGGTCAGAAAATCCCTCATTTGCAACCCCAAGGCGTTGGAAGCAGAAAGACATAGAGGAGTCCAACCTTCAGGGAGGGCAGTGGACAGGGCAGGTGACCCAAAATTGACCAGCAGGACTACTCCATACCATCTGACCCAGACTCAACACAGAAGCTGAGGGATCAAAGGGTCAGTTCTCCTACTTTCACAGTTAATGTCTAGAAAAGTTTCTCAGTGTCTGCCTTTGATCACCCTCCCAGCACTCTTGAGATCAGATCCAGCATCCAGCTACAGATCATCACTGACCCCAGCCTGAGACCTCCCCTGTTTCGTTTGGAGATGCGATCCTCATCCTACTACATTAAAGTAGTTTAGAATTTTTATAAAATCATAAATCACTTTATTCCTTCCTCTCTTTTGAGAGTTGGTGGGAGCATTTGTCATTTGGTATGGCCTTTTGGACACACATTGGCCCTGAGGAGAGCATCCATGAGTAGGATGTTGGGAACAAGCACTTTCTGTCACCCCAAGAAAAAGACTTGCCTTGTTTTCCCGGGTGTAGAGGGAACGTAGCCAGCAGGGTCAGGTTGGTACCAGCAACACCAAGAAGTTTCCTACATCATTCTGGCCAGTATTAAAAAGCTGAGTGATTTCCTCTCGGATACAAACATGGCATTTTCCAGTGTGCTGTCTCCATGGAGCCCATCACTTCAGTTATTTGGAGAGAGAGAACCTCTTCCCCAAGCAGTAGTGTCCAGACTGGCAGAATAACTACACTGGTTAGTAAAAATCATTGCTGGGGGCTAATGTCACTTCCAGTTTAGATGCTTCCCACTGAATTCCACTTTGCTTTCTTAACGTGCTTGAACATGTGTTGGTATTTCTTTCAAGTGCAGACCATTTTAATCACAGAATGTTTTGAGTTGGAAGGGACTTTAAAAATCATCTAGTTCCAAACCCGCTGCCATGGCATAGACACTTCCCACCAGACCAGGTTGCTCAATGCCTCATCCAGCCTGGCCTGAAACACCTCCAGGGAAAGAGGGGGCATTTACCATCTCTTCCAGTGTCTCACAACACAAAAGGAAGAGGGAGACTAACTATTGGTTAATGCATTCAAATTCTGTCCAAACAGGCATCAGCATGTGTTGGTATGTCAAGCTGGGTGACCTGGAAGGGTAATGGCACATTCTAGGCAAGATATGCCAGTCACTGTCAAGTGTTGTTCCAGGAAGACTACCTCTGTCTCATCTTCTCCAGTAGATCTGGACTAGGAAGAGTATATTAGCTACAGCCAAAGTAAAGGATCCTGAAGTAATCAATACTGGAAGTACTATCTTTGGGGATCCTAGATAGGAAATGTATTATACATATACCTATACACACATATCCGTAATGCAAAGAAAATTACTTTGGCTTAACCAAAAATTCCCCAATTAGAAAGCTGTAAAAAAAAATGGGGTTATCTAGGTTGGTTGGTTTTGTTATTTTAAAATGGATGTCAAAAGGAATTGAAATAGAAGACTATTATGGAGAGTTTAGTCCTGTCCAGACATGGTGCTTGTAAGATAACTCATAAAGAGACAAGTGAAAAGCCATGACAATGCTTAAGTTCACTCATTGCTGACCTTGTTCCTCTCATATAGAAAAGCTCAAACTACAAAATCCCATTGCATTTTGGAGCTGAAGGCTGCTATTTTCATCCCTTGCTGTGCAAGGCTGGATGTCACACTCGCCTTGGGTTAGACAGGATGGCATTTAGCCTGTTGGTAGGCAGGGCTTCAGGCAGCTCAGTGCTCTCATGCTTTGTGAGTCACTGCTAAAGGTTATAAATAGGAAACAATATAAATTGGAGCAGCCTTACAAACCACATGGTGTGGGGAATAGTATGACTCAGTCCAGTCACCCCATACCCAGTTGCATTATTTCTTTTATCACTGTACAAATCTTGAGCTCTGACATACTGGGGACAAGCCAGGGCCTGCTGCACAAGTGAGGCATTTCTTAGCTTGTTTCTCAAGATTCATTATTTATAATGTATTGCTGAAAGTATGAAAACTCTGGACTAGAATGACAGGTGAAAAAAAGCACAAAAAAAACCAGCATCAAGGCAAGATGGCAAGAGAGAAAAATGCGTAAAGGGAGGAGAGGGGAATGCTCAGGCTACAGATGCCACAAAACTTTAATTGGATCCAGAATTCCTGATCAGGAAGGCACCAAGGAGTGTGAAACTCATCTTTTTTTGATGTTCACAGCTGTGGACCACTAGTCGGTGAGATCTCTTAAGGAAAAATAGGGAGTCTAGCATGTTTCAGGATGTTCAGATCTTAACCAGCCTGCGGCACATACAGTGGGTGATGACTGGTGTGAAGGGACAACCCTACACAGCAAAACCCAGGAAGTGCAACATGTGTAAGGATCCATCAGCCATCAAACAGGACCACATTTGAGGTGGACTTTCAATACTCTGCTGTGGTCTTTGCAGTTCTTCCTTGCTTTTTAATCAAGTGATTAGCATCTTGCATCCCAGGACTCTACTGGAAACCCTTTATATCACCCTGATCGAAGGCAACTGTGCCTGGTTAGGGAGAAGTCTTGATGGAAAATCTTAAGTAGACCATTAATTCAGTGAGACTCCTGCCATTTGAAGAGATATCTTACAAAGAGACAGAAGCATAAGTTGTGTTTTAATAATGAGTTGTACAAATGAGTCTTACATGTAACCATACATACAGATTGTGGCCAGAAGGCACTTCAGGCTCCAAATAAAGCTTTCTTTGGTGGAAAGCCATTATTTTCCTATTCCTTTCTAAAAGGTCTTCTCAGCTGAAAGAAAAGGTGATAAAAGGGGTGAAGGAGGGTATGATTTGGTTTCTGCCAAAGGTCACACCTCAGGAGAGGAGGGAGCTAAACCTGCATTCATGCTGAGATCAGTGGTGGAGGTCTGACTGCAATGTTGCCAACTGGCACATACTGAACTCCCCTTGCAAAGGTCAAGACAGTTTAGTAGTAACAAAAAAAAGCTGTTCCCAAATCCTAAGGACCGACTTCTTTATCCCAGCTGGGGAAAAAGCCTTAACTCTTAGTAAGTTCAGTGTGGTGCAACATCAGGTCAAGTTCATCCTTTACTTGACTACTCACCAAGCTGCATTTGCACCATGGATTGGTTTCATTCCTTTAAGCCACTCTCTGGATTCTAACAGGTTCTTCTCTAGATTAATGAAATAATAATTTTAAGTAAGAAAATTAACTAGTAGATATTTGAGATACTTAACTTGCAAATAATCCATCACCCTGAATTAGTTTTCTTTCAGCAGTTTAGGAGCCTGCCAGTTGACAGCAGATTGTGACCTAGCAGGAGAAGCAATTTGTATCCCTTAGAACAAGTATTCTTCGTAAAAACTTCTTAGTCTTCATATAGTCATGACTGTTTTCAAGTTTGTCTGAGCTTACCTTTTGCAAGTTCAGGTCTCTCTTAGTCTGTACCACAGCTCACAAAGACCTGAAGCCTTCCTTACAAAAGGAACAGAAGATTTACTTTCCTTTGTTTTCTCCATATGTATGCGATGAAGGCACCCCACCAGGCAAGTAGGTCACTGTGCACCTCCAAGGGGCTTCTGCTTCACAGATGCCTCTCACCTGCTTCAGGAGAAAACCCCCTGCCATCACTCCAACAATAAATAGACAAATACAGCCAGTACCCACAGGAGACATCAAGGAGACCACCAACCCTCCTGGACATCCCTCCCCCTGCCCCTGCCTAACCAACTGGGGAGACTGGGGGGGGAAAGGAAGGAGGAGGAGAGGCAGCAGGCCCCCAGCCTTTCTCCTCCCACCATGTCCCTTTTGGAAATGCAACTCACCAGTGATGTACTGGAGCAGGACAGCAGGAGAAGCATCCCTCAAGCCCCAAAAGGGGCAAATGGTAGCTACTGCCCTTTCCTAGTGGTGTTAAATAGGAGAGGGGGTGGAAGGGGCAAAGTGGGAACAGCTGGGGAGGAGTCTCGAGTGATAAATTAGAGAGGGGAAATTGAAAGACTTGGACCTTCTGAAGAGGGTCCCCAGCAGGGAAGTGACGATGATGTGAAGGCTGGGGCACTTCTATGAGTCCAACCCTCCTGCAGGGAGCAGGGACATCCTGCACTAGATGAGGCTGCTCAGAGCCTCAGCAAGCCTAGCCTCGGATGTCCCCAGGGATGGGGTATGCCTGTCAGGTTTACAGGAGGTAGTGGAAATTATGACATTGGATGCTGGAAACCACAAAAGGGTGGTTCTGACTCTTCCAGCTGCCCTGACAAGCACTTTGGTTTTCTTTACCTGGGTGTTCAGGTCCTGATCCAGGTGTGAAGTGTATCAGTCCAAACAGAGCAGTAGGGAAAACACAAGACAGATGCCTCTGACTCACCGCCCCCCTGTCACAGAATGCCGCAGTTGAGAGCAAAGCCTCACTGGGACTGGCAAAGCCCATACAGCTTTCAGTGGATAAAATCAACATGTCCCAAAAGCAAAAGGCATTTCACCTCTGGCTAAAATAACTTAGTGCCTTGCAATTGTCATTACTGCCTTTTTGTGTGATTGCAAATACTTCAACAGCTTGGTGTTGTCACATTTAGTGCCCTAATGGGTTCCACGTTGCACTGGATAAAATCTCAAGGCTCTCATGTTTTGCTCTGTATCTGCTCCCACAGTGTGCATTTTGGTCTGCACAGCTGGCTGGCTCAAGCCATCATTAAGGGGAAGGACTGCAATGCAGCCTTCTGGAGTGATATGGGTCATGCCTCAGGCAAATCTCTTTCCATCCTTGGGAGGCTTCCTCAAAACCTCCTTCTTCTCTTTCATTTCAAGCTGAACCAACAAAGACATGTTCTGAAAATACTATTACTCTAATAGCTCCTTGCATACTTAAGAAACAGCTCTCTTTACAAGTCAACTCCATGCTAAATACTTTATGAAACCCCAAAATGAAGACAATCTCTAGTCCAATCCAAAGCCCTTGTGGGGCAGACTTCTCACAACGCACACATTTTCTCACTAATTTAACTGAAACAACTTACAGGCACGCAGTTGAAGCATGAGCAGGTGTGTCTTGCAGGTCAAGGCTTGAGGGATTTTTAAGGCTATGACCCAAGTCTCAGGTAAATGAGACTTGCATTTCAGAGGTCAGACAGTAAATGAGTACACAAGTGCAAATCATAGAACTATAGAATGCATTGAGTTGGAAGGGACCTTCAAAGGCCATCTAGTCCAACTCTCTGCAGTGAGCAGGGACATCCTGCACTAGATCAGGTTGCTCAGAGCCTCAGCAAGCCTGGCCTTGAATGTCTCCAGGAATGGGACCTCCACCACCATTCTGGGCAACCAACCCATTCCAGTGTCTCACCACCCTCATGGGGAAGAATTTCTTCCTAATGTCTAATCTAACCCTGCTCTGCTCTAGTTTAAAACCATTTCCACTGATTATTGTCTTTTAATTGCAGATGGCATTTGCCAAATCTGCAGTTGGAGGCAAAACATATCTGTTTATCTGCAAGATGGTTATATTTGGAATAATTTATTTGGAACAAATATCCAGAAATGCTCTTGAAATTGTACAATACAAGTTTGAAACCCAATGTCTATGAAGGTGAAAAGACAATGCTCAAAGCATTGCCAGCTGTGAAATCTGCCCAAGCTACTCACAGCTTTAAGCAGCTCATTCTGCTGCTGGATGGTCCTAGAGGAGGAAAAGTTTTTCCAACATGTCTCATGTCTCTGTCCCACTGATATGTGAAGAGACTGCCTTGATAAAAAGGCTTTTTTAAACATTGCCAGGGGCTTGCCAAACTTCTCCACTTCCTAATTTGTTTTTACAAATTGAGTCTCATTTTTCATTGGAGCTTGGCTAATTAAATGCAACAATAGTTTGTGTCTTTTTTTTTGTGATCCTGTGGAAAGCAAAAAGCCAGTTTTGGTAGAAATGTGGGTAATTGTAATGGTTGTTGAAATTTCAGCTTTCAGTAATTTCAGCTACAATTAAAATAATTAGTGTGCAATTTGCTTAATGAAAATGTTTAACAGAAATGCTAAAAGAACATCCCAAATTAAAATGTACATGTTTTAGGATTCACAAGGCTTTCAATCAGGATCTCAGAGGACCTTACTGGCTCAGTATTTTAAAGATAAGCACATTATGCAGAACTGCCAGACTTCAGGGCCTTTTCCACTTCAAATATTAGGATTCTCTACAAGCTTATGAAAATCTCTGCAGATATAATACACCTGAAAAAATACAGAGAATTGATCTTGATTCTGTTGGTGAAATATTCTTCCCTGTAGCACATCATTCTACAGCGTGCATCATTCTAGCCTAGCTGTTAAATTAGGCTATGCAATAACTTCATAAATTAAGCAAGAAAAAGTGCATTTGGTGATCAGAATTTTGAAGAACTAAGTTTTTCCTGCCAAATCCATTGTAAGCAGATTCAAAATGATCCCTTCCTAAATTATTTGGGGGTGTAGTTTGGTAGAATGGAGCTGTGACCAGCAGAACATTGTGCTGGTTTAGCCAATGCCACAAAAATAGGAGAAGTAGGGCTGGAGATGTTTAAGAGAGATGTGGAGGAAAGTCCCACTTCAGCAAACTAAAAGTGCCAAACCATGGTCCTTGAGGACAAGGATAGGACAAGGGGCAGCAGGTGCAAACTCAAACATAGGAGGTTCCACAGAAATATGAGAAAAAAATTTTTCATGGTGAGGTTGACAGAACAGTGGAACAGGCTTCTCAGAGAGGGTGTAGGGTCTCCTTCTCCAGAGACATTCAAAACCTGTCTGGATATCTTCCTGTGTGACCCGGTGTAGGTGTTCCTGCTCCAGCAAGGGGATTGGACTTGATGATCGCTTGAGATCCCTTCCAATCCCTGATATTCTGTGATTCTGTGAGGTCAGGTCTTCTCATCAGATGGAAGCCTGGGTAAGGTGCCCTATGGCAGAGATGACAGGCAGCAGTGGCAAGAGCTAGCTGCTGAAGGGCTGTTAAATGTAAGATGGTAATGAAGGCTTTATATTCAAAATGGAATAGGAATTAAGGTAATAAATGTTTGCCTTTGATCTCTTTAGTAATATCTCAATATGACAAGTTGGAAAAGAGAAAAATGCATACCTGAGAACATGAAGCAGAAGCCATAAAAGTTTAAAATCCTACCAGTAATCAGATACTCTCACAGGCATGACATTTCAAAAGCAAAGAAACATACCCAGAGCGGAGGGCTGCCTTTGGTCTTTGTTCAACCACAGGTCCAGATCTTAGCAGATAATGTCATTTAGAAAACTGAGAAATTTTTCTCTTCCCCAATCAAATGCCAAGGTGGGACTGAATCTGATTCAGCAAACCTGTGAGAAACTTGCAGTCCTAGTCAAGTGCAGGGAAATTCTTTTGTGTTATCTCTTATTTTGAAAGAGGTTTCACTTATTTGTGCTATTCTAGAGGAATTATTTGTACCAGGAAAACTTCCACTTGCAGCCATGGGCCTCCCTCCTGGATCTCAGTGTGCACAGGCTCTGCTCCCTGAACTGGACAAGAGGGGATGGAGAGAAAGATGAGCCTTGTTCTCAGCTTAAAGGTGAAAACTTGAGACAGCAAAACGATGAAATACCTGCAGCCACAGCAGAGAACTTGGAATCATTGAATCATCTTGGTTGGAAGGGACATTTCAGGTCAACTGGTTCAACCATCAACCTTAACTCTTAGAAGAGCCATCACTAAACCACATCTCTAGGCGCTATGTCTGCTCATCTCTTAAATACTTCCAGGAATGATGCCTCAACCACCCCCCAGGGCACCCTGTTCTAATGCATAATAACCCTTTCAGTGCAAAATTTTTTCCTAATATCCAGCCCAACCCTGCTATGATGCAGCCTGAGGCCATTTTCTCTTGTCTTACTAATTGTTACTTAGGAAAAGGGTCTAACTCCCACCTTACTACAACCTCATCTCAGATAACTATAGAGAGCAATGTGGCCTTCCTCCTGCTTCCTTTTCTTCAGGCTAAACAATCCCAGCTACCCCAGCCTTCCACTATAAATAAATCTCTTCAGTTTATCACCACAACTGAGCAGCTAAACTGTGGAGTTTAGCCCCACTTCAGGGCGTACTATTCCTAGATTTGAACAAGGCTCAGATATAGCCCAAAAAATGGAATATGCTACACTCTCCCAATCACCATGCCTTTCAGACTACATTCAAATTCAACAGGAGCCTCAGAATTTTAAGGCTCCATTACCCATTTCACCTCTCTGACAGCCTGATTTAAGCCACTTCCCCACCTACCTCCTTGCCAGCTGATCACAGCTACCTGCAATTAATACTGTGCACATAAAACACCTACAACCAGCAGCTGCTCAGCCTGAATGCAAATAGGAGAGGTTTCCAAGCAGACAGAAATCTCTCATTGTATGGAAGAGTTTTATTTGACTTTAATAAGCCAGAGCTGTTCTAAAATCTGGGGAAGGAGAAGGGCAGAACGCAGAGGAAGGGGAGCATCTCTGAAAGAAAATGCAGTTCTGGAGGGCAGTGACATGAATTTTTTCATCAGGCTTGAAATCTGGCAATACTTTGTGAGACTTTTAAAGAATATTTCCCTTCAGTCAACCAAAAACCTGTTCTTGCAATCAGCAGAGAAATCTATATTCCAGCAAATTGGCAGCACAGAGATGTTGAAGCATAGAGTTATTTTCACCGGTGTTGGAGCACTGAACTTCCCCAGCTCTCTAAAAACTTCCCTGGCACCTCAGGGATGCCAAGGATTGATTTGTGCTGACTCCAGTCAGCTGTGTGGATGGAAGAGGTTACTCCTCATCTTATTTAAATGACTATTTCAGACATACCTAAGAAATAAATGTAAAGAGGGAGGAAAGAAAGAGTTCTGAACCAAGAGAATTGCCTTTAAGGAAACATCACAGGTCATCTGACTGGGACAAAATTCTCCTTGAAGTGAAGTATCAAACCATAGCAGGTGAAAGATTTATTTTTGCCACAGAGGATTGGACATGTATATTGATAGATCCCATTTAGATGTCATAAAGAAGCCCATAAATCAATCTTTTGTTGGATACAAGGTACAGACATAACATGTTCTTACCTGATGTCTACTCCTTCCACATGAAACATCTGATCCTGGCTTCCATCTAACTGTTAGGTTAGATCCCCTTTGGGTTCATTCTGCTCTGTAAATCCTGTGAAGGCAAATTGTTATTTAGCAAAGCTAAAATGGAATAGAAGTCAAGGAATAATGATGCAGTGTAGAAATTCAGCTGCAAACATGGCTCATCTTTATTTCCAAAGAAGAATTTGTTTTACTCCTTGTCGGTATCTGCAGTTAAGAGTGGAAAACAAAAAAGTAAACCGCATGCCCTAGGATATGAAAATATCATTGAGGAACACAACTGCAAAGTCCAATGTCTTGCCTATAGACAACATCACTAAACAGACAAGCTGATGTGTCAGCCCTCACCAGCTACCAGCTGGTGCAAGCATCTTCTCAGAATCTCAGAGCACTGTCTTTCCCACGGAAAGCCAGGAATTGCAGGGTCAAACTCCCTGCAATTTACTCTGTCACATCCCACATCACCTAAACTCTGTTTACAAGTTCAATGCTGCAGATCTGGATGCGGTGGTTAAGCAAGCTCCCAAGAAGGTGTCTGGACAGGGGATGCAGGTGGAAGTTGTATTTTTTTACAGAATAGTTGCTTTCAAGTGCAAAAAGATATTCTAAAGCTCTCAAGAGAGCTTCAGCAAGCTTATTTTGAGGGGAATGGATGGTAGTAATTTGTTATTTTGAACTCCCACAATCTTCAGACAAACAAAACCACCACAACAACTCAAAACAAAGCCTTAACACACAGAGAAGTCACTCTCATGGATTATCAATTTCAGTAAATAATAATAAAAAAAAGACTAAACAAGTGGCCTGATTTTCAGAAACCAAGATTTCAAGAGAAGCTGCTGAGTGCTTCTCAAAGTGATAAGTATGTCTGCTTCTTAAAACTAGTTATTACTGCAAACTGTCATCATTAACCAAGCAAATTCAGACTTGCTTACAGCTGACCCAAGTGCTGCAGCCTTGTGCACTTCCCAAGGCAGCAAGTCCTATCCTTAATTAAAATGCAGAAGAGAGAGCCAGGTTTCTCTCTGCTGCGCCCATGTTCTTTGTTGATTGCAGAAGATTGCTGAGTGCACAGCACTCTTATGAAGTCAGGACACTTGGTTTTGGTTCATAAATATTAATTCGAGGCACTCAGTCTCCAACATTTAGAAGTCGTGTCTCTTTTTATTATTATTATTCACAGCACAATGCTATTTTAATTGGAAATAGGTAGTTATCAGAATATTAATTCTGTTCTACTGTCTTGGCATCAGTGTGAGCTTATCTGCACTAAAAACACTGCTTAGGCTTGGCTGTATCCTAAAACTGCCAACTATCTCTCTATATTGCCTGTAAACATGAGGTAAAAGTAGATATTGTACATCTAGATGTCTACTGTATCATATAGAGACATTTCCTCTGGACTAGAGTAAGAGTAAGTAAATTTAGTTTAGTAAGAGTAACTAATTTTTCCCCAGCTGCAGCCTTTTATAAAATCAAAGTAAAGCAGAGGCTCTAATTAGTTTCAAATGAGAATGAAAATGCTGTCAGGCTTGACAAAAGCATTTTGCGGAAAGCTGATGGAACCTGAAGGTGACTGATAATATGCTAACAACATACTGTTTCAGTGGGAACACTTGATTTTTGAAGGATCAAATTATCCCTGTAAGAAAGCTCAGTTTTGACAAAACTAAAGGAGGGAAATCAACAGAAAGTTGAGCAGCTTCTAGCTGTGACTCCCAGCTGGACCATTCTTCCAAGACTTGCAGTGCTGGAGGAATTAACAATGCCAGGAGTGTTTATCAGGGTACCAAAATGCTTGCCAAAGCAATGAGTCTGTCCCGGAACATTGATCCAGAACATCCTTTTTAAAACTTGGTATAAAACATTTCCATATTCAGGTAGAGCAGCTAGGGCTGATGCATTCTCCTAATATTCTCTAGCAAGTTCCTGGTGTTACTACAATGAACAGTGAATTTAAGAAAAAAAGAGTAGATTCTGGAGGGACAGTCAGCAGAAAGACACCAAACTCCTATGTCCCAGATGATTAAGATGCTCTCCCGAGAGACAGAGAAGAATCACTTCAACTCTTTGCAGCAGGACTAATGAAGACTGATTTCTTCCAGCTCCAGTACAATTCCTCAGCTCAGCCCGTCCCTCCCTGTTCCCCTGCAGTAACCTCAGCTCCCCTCCACGTCCTCAGCTGCCTCTGAAGGGATGGGGAAGGCACACTCCGTGCACTGCTGCAGCCAGAGGTGCTGCTGGTGGGCCAGCTGGCTGCTGAGACATGGACATCGGTGGCAAGCACGAAGCCAACAGCCAGGGCTGCATGGGAAGGAGTTCTCAGGCAGACCTGAAATCCATAAATCTTTGCCATCCCCACCTTTCCATCAAATCTGATTGTAACTGATCAATGAGCTGGGAGGATGATGGCTGAGAAAGAGCCAGGCATTTCTGAGACAGCACGCAGGTAACTTTCCTTATAAAAAGTCAAGGTGAGGAAAAAAACCTCTACACTTTATGCACAACTTTAATAAAAAGTCCAGGCTTTTTGGAAGCTGGAAGAACTGGGATGCCTGTATAGCTTTTCTGAGCAAAGTTCAGGCATCGATCTGCTGGTGCTGCTGCTCTCTTCCTTGACCTCATTCTCCCTCTGCAACAGTCATTTCTAGTAAAGGTCTTTGTGCTGCTGAGTTCTGCACGAGCTGCAGTTCAAACATCAGGCTGGGGCTTAGATTTGAAAAGCATACATTTCAGCAGGTCATTCACATATGGAAAAAAAACACCAAGAAATCCATGCAGGCAGTGAATTAATCAAGTACTAAAGTGTTTCTTGAGGAGAGGAAGCCATTGCTTTCATAACAAGTCAGACTCGATGCAAGCAAAGATGTGGACAAAATACATCTCCAGCCTCACATCTAATTCCAAGCTCTCCTCTGTTTTTACAATGAAAAAAAAGTCCAAAACCCGACCAAGCCTGGAAGCAGGGCTGTACTTCTCACATGGAAAGAAAAAACAGTTGGCTGCATTCAACTGTTTTTACACAGCTGACATATGGACTATAACTTTTTGAGTCAAATGCAGATGCTAAAAAGTACACTTTGGGCAAAGCATTAAGACTTCGGTGAAGGCATAAAAGTTCTCTGTTCCAGAGAAGCTCCCTGAGAGGGTGCAACTTGGGACATTGATTTTGTTTCCACTTCGATGACACTGTGAGGGGTTGCTTTGAAAAGCACTAGGACCCCAGTCTGTGAGTAGGGAGCAGCCCAAATGCCTTGAGCAGGGATAGCAGAGGGGGGAATCCTGCAGGGAAGCAGGTAAGGATGAGGGCAGCACGACTGCAGTCAGAAGTGGAGTCAGACTAGTAAAACCCTACGTTTCAAGGCATTCCTCATACCCCCAACCAGCCCTACTGAGTTACCCAAATATCCTCCTGGTCACAGGCAAACCCCATGTTATAATGACTGTCCTTTAGAACAACCTCATTTCACCTGGATAATAAATCAAATCTCCAGCTACAGAGTTTATATCTCAGTAACAGGTCTCACATTCAGCACTAGAAGTCACCACAAAAAAGCTTATTTCAAATCCTACCCCAAGGAGAACTGAGGTGCAATACAGGTAGGGTAGAACAGAGCTACTCTTATGAATTACTTATTGAAATTTTATGGCTCATAACCCAGCCCCAGGATTTAAAATTCAGTCCTAACTTATTAAATTAGTCTGGAAACACACATTAAAAATTACAAAAAAAAGCAGTCCTGAAAAATTCTCAGGAGTTTAACAGTTGGGACAGCATGACTTGCTTCAGCAGTAGGACTTCTTTGTCATTTGTCTAGACCAGTTAATAAGTTTCTTTCAAAATACCTAAAACTAATTTTTAAATTAATAAGCACAAATAACTTCACGAAACATTATAAATTCACTAAAGTATTAAATATAACTTCCCTACAGATTGCCAAGCTATTAAAAGTTCCCAGTTGTGAATATTATTAAAAAATGTATACAAAAATCTCATTTTCTATTTGGTTTTTGAAGAACGGATTTAAATTTTCCAATTAAATAATCCTCATGCGATTTCTTGGGAGGAAGAAAGAGGAGATTCTCACAGTACCTATTTTCAGATGAGGGAAAAGATAAGCTATTTTATATGTAAATATAGCTGAGTTTATTTAACTCTTCCTAAGGGAAGCTGGAGATTTGTAGGCAAACCTCTTGCCAAGTGGTAGAGACTCCATACCTTCTAATTTTTTCCTCTCAAAACATCAGTTAATGACTGCTATTCCATAATGAAAGAGAGTGCAGCCCTACAGGGCTCTATATCGAACACCTCCATTCCCCAAAGAAGGTGGCAGGAGCCAAGGATGGCAGACTCCAGAGCTGAGCAGGTTTAGATTAGACATTAGGAAGAAGTTATTCCCCATGAAGGTGGAGAGACACTGGAATAGGTTGCTCAGAGAGGTGGTGGAGGCTCCATCCCTGGAGATATTTGAGGCCAGGCTTGCTGAGGCTCTGAGCAACCTGATCTAGTGTAGAATGTCCCTGCTCACTGCAGGGGGCTTGGACTAGATGACCTTTGAACAATGATTCTATGATTTTATGACTTGGCCATGGAAGTTGCTCACTGCTCCACTGCAAAAGTGCTTGATACCTCAGAAGTTCAGCAAAGCAATACCACATTTCCCCAAGAACCGTGCAATATGATGATTTTCTTAGCCTACCATTACAGAATTGATTATAAACAGGCATATGGTGACCAAAATGATCACACCAATGTATCTGTATGAACCATCTCTTGCTGGGATTGAAGTTCCATGCTGTTCCCATAGCAAATGGCAGAAGCAAGTAACTCACTGGCACAGCCAGAATAATAGAACAGGTCAGGTTGGAAGGGACCTTAAAGATCATATAATTCCAACGCCCTGTCATAGGCAGGGACACCTCCCACTAGATTAGGTTGCTCAATGCCTTGTCCAGCTTGGCCTTAAACATCTCCAGACAGGGGGCATCCACAACCCTTCTGGGCAACCTGTTCCAGTGTCTCACCACTGTAAAGAATTTCTTTCTTATATCTAGCCTAAAACTCCCAGTAAAGAATTTCTCCCAGTAAAGAATTTCTTTCTTATATCTAGCCTAAACCTCCTCTCTTCCAATTCACATCCATTACTCCTAGTCCTTCCATCACATATCCTATTAAAAAGTCCTACCCCACTCTTTCTGTAGGCCCCCTTCAGGTATTGATAAGCTACTACGAGGCCCCCCCGAGCCTTCTCTTCTCCAGGCTGAACAACCCCAACTCCTTCAGCCTGTCCTCATAAGGGAAGTGCTCCAGCCCATCCATCCATCCATCCATCCATCCATCCATCCATCCATCCATCCATCCATCCATCCATCCATCCATCCATCCCTGCATCCCTCCAGTCCCATCCCTCCAACCACTGACAGTTGTGCAAACATTACTTTTTGATGCCTGCTGGATTTCAGTCTGAGTACATGTGCCAGGGTGTATGAAATATTATTCAATACTTTTTGAATAAGCTCAAGATCTGTTTTAAAATAGACTTCTCCCTAAAGTGGCTACAAGAGAACAGCTAATTAGGAGAGTTCTTTCTTTTATATTGCTACCCATAGTAGCCTGAAAGAAGAGCACTTTCCAGACATGTGAGAATTATAGTGCAACTAATTAAGTGTTTTCCAAACAACAGATAACATCAAGCATCTCCCTTAGAGGTTTTTTTTTTTAAATCTAAGAAATCAATTGGCTGGGGAGAGAGAGTGAACACAACCTCAAAACTCAACACTCTGAACTCAAACCATTGACATAAGCCAAGAGGGAAATGAAAGTTAACAAGACAGGCAAAAAGTACATCTTTGGAAAGCTTTTTCTGTCCTTTTTCTGCTCTCTGCAAATAAATCTTTGCTGGAAAAAGCTGTTTGCTTTCCATCCCCCACGAACATCACATCACAGCTCTTTTCCCCTGCTCACTTGCACCATTAGTGACCAGGTCAGTGCTCTAGCTACAGGTTGTATGGTTATTATTTTAGCATTAACCTTAACACCAGACTTCTGCAAGTACAGCAGTGCTGTATAGAAGCTAAAGGTGGTCCATGCAAGCTCTGCCTAATTCCTTATCATGAACCACTTCTGAAGGAGAAATTAGGTGGGCTTCTGTTTGTCCCAGTGTGAACTCTCCATGTTCCTTCACAGCAGATTCTGTTTCATACTGAATTACCTTGTGCTGCCAGTAGGGAGGGTCCAAAAATTGAAAGAGCATATTTCTGCAAGATAAAATTTTCTTTAGTCTGGTCTACCAAAACTGCTTAAGGTGGAAAGGTGTTCAGCAGATACATGGCAAAGCTCCTCTGCCAGCATCCCTTCCACTGCTGCAGTGCTGGCAGCAGAAATTTGATCCAAAGCTAACACAGTTTCTTCCAAAGCACTATTGAACTTTGCCATAGGAATCTTAAAGCCCCTTTACTCAAATTACTTAAAATTTACATTCCATGACTGCATTTTCCCAGTACCTGCTGTGGATGCTGGGCATCCAGTATTCAGCTCCAAGTGCATCTGGAGCATTAGCTGCCCTTATAGTCAAATCCAAGAACTATGCTATATTATCTCTTGCTGAAAATGATATATGATTTGTTATTCAAAGCTTTGTAGCCTTTGCAAAGTCTGCTGCACTAGATCCACAACCATTATCTCAAGTTCTTTATGACTTGAAGAGGATCACACTGCTATTCTCAGCCAAGCCCAGAAAATCACAGAATCACAGAATGTCAGGAATTGGAAGGGACCTCTATTTGTCTAGTCCAAATAGAAAAAAGCCTTTGTCAACAAAAGCCATTATCACATCATCAAATGTGTTGCTGAATAAGAGATTGAAGTTGTTATTCAGATGGAAGAGGGAGAAACAAAATAACTGCATGTCTGTCTTGGGCTTTATGGCTGATTTCAGGAGTGATTTTTGCATGGTTTGTTAGCTTCAACATCTATATGCCCTTAAATAAAGTTTAAAGTTCCCCTGAAAGGATCTGAGTGCAAAAGAAGTATTGATTTAATAAAGCAGTGGAAATTATGTTAGTTAATTTTCATCTAAGGATTAAGAAAGAAAAGTACAGCAATTAAGTAGTTAAAGTTGAAAGAAAGAACCAAGTCCTATAGCTGAGAAAAAAACTTATGTGTAACATCAACCTTCTGCTGGAAGCCTCTATCCTGACTCCTTGGCTTTCTTTTAAAAAAGTAGCTGTCCAGATATCATCTCTAGAAGGAATATTTGTTAATGAAACAATAGTTATAACTCACTTGCACTGTAGAGCTGCCCAGTTAAATGTGCCAGATTACATTTCATTTTAATTCCTATACACCAAATCATACCAGCAAATTCACCAAAATGATTTTGTATGTTCTTAGTATTCCACAGCATTGGCAGGCTTTTGAGTCAGGCTACTTAAAAACAGTAAATACAATCTAAAAATCCACATGACCCAAGGCAGAAAAAGCCTTGAAGCTGAGAAGGCAACCTGATATAAAACCTGACAATCCTACAGATCAACTCATGAAGTTTAGTGGTGATCAGAGGTGTTAGCTGCCACTGGGACTAAATATGAATTCCTTGTGAAGTGTTTTAAAAGTCAATGATTCTTTCATCAACTCAATAGATATTGGTTTTTCCAGCTGTTCTTTCAGAACTATCTTATAATAAAACACTACAAGTCTTGCAACTCAGTCTAAGCACTATGATATTGCCAGATCAATATTAAATAAGTTCCTGTTATTCTGAGCCAAACATATTTAGCAAGGTACTTTGTTGTAGCAATAATGAAGTAGTCAGAGAATTTATCATGGATTTCACTGTAAGGAACTGAAATGTATTTGATCCTTTACTTTGTTATCAACTGCAAGCTCATTTCTGCAGTTAACTGTATTCACTTGGTTAATTCCACAGCTTCTAGACCATTACTACTGAGACCAGAGTGCAACCAGCAGGGATGACAGTCCCCACAGGATATTTGAGAGCAGGAGAAACAAGCATACAACAGAGTTCCAAGGAGAGAGGGCCAGACAGATACACACTCAGCATAACTCAGGTCAGAGTTTAAATGGTGAGGGGGATGGCCCTATCAAAACAGAATAATGCCAAGTGTTCAATGGCTATCAAATCCCATAAAACATCTTTTTTTACCCACATCATGCTCCATCAAGCACATATGGATGGGCCTCTTCTGCTGACTCCTCTGTATTGCTCAGCTCCTCCGTTAGATGATAGAAGGTATATGGAGAAAAATGTGAGAGGAAAGTTATCCTTCTGACCAAAATGCAACTAAGGGAAAGTCAGGACAGTGAACTCACCCACTGCAGTAGTTTTCATGTATATGCTAAGTAAATCACTCAGATATATATTTGCCTTAAGCTTTCCTTTACATTCCTGTCACTAAGCTTCTTCTCTGTAAGATGGGAAGGGATGATTACTGTAGGAGACGTATAAGAAAAATAGTATTTTTCCAAGATGCTTATTTTACTTCACAGTGCAGATTCAGTCATTAATAAGGAGGAAAAACTGAAGCTTACTGACTGAGCACTACCAGTCTTCTGCCTGGATTCAAGCACGAGCCAGGGGAACAGCATCTTTGTATATTCTACGTGACCAAAGCACATAAAAGAAAGTCTATTCATCAAGACCTGAACTGATATTGCACAGGTGGTTTCTGCTTTCTCTGCTGATGAGTATTTGGCTCTATCTGCATAATGCTCCTTTGACCATTTCTTTGAGTGTATGACATAGCTGAAGTTAATGTGCTCCTCTAGATACTTACAGAAGGATTAATGTAACTCCAGCTGAGGCTGGTGAGCCTTTCCAATATGCTTATTAAAGTTAACAAGGTGGCTTATTTGAATTAAAGTTTTATGAACAAGGGAATGAATGCTGCATTGACCTCACAATACATAACAATTTTCCTCCTCAAAATACTTCTAGAAACTTAGCTAACTGTGGAACATTTCTAGAGTATCTCGCCGCTTCCAAGAATGTTAGGAGCTTTTTTAAATCCCCAAATTCAACTGCTCATTTTGAAAGGTCCAGTAAGAAACCGAACTCTACAGGGCTGAGAGCTGAATTTTACTTCTGGCCATGCAAAGACTTTCCAGAGACTTCTGCCAAGTCTGAGAGGCCTGTCAAATTAATATACACTTCCTATGGAGGCTTCATTAATCTACACAGAATATGCCATCCATCAATATTAAAAGCACCTTAACGAGGAAAGAGGGCAGGCACTGAGAGGGCTTGTGTCTCATCAGCTGCTGTGCAACAGATCAGCATCAATAAATGATTATGGCACGGAACAGGTCATTTGTACAGCATGGCTGTTCCCAAACCCACCCATTTAGGGGCTAAGAATGAAAAGCAACTTTTATATTACTTATCCTCATCTCTATCTGGTTTAATTTTACTTGCCACCCTCCATCTATTTTCCTCTGCTATCCTCAGCATTTGTCATTTCTGCTGGAAAGTCATACCTGCAGGTGATTCAGCTTTAGTAATTCTTCCCATCTCTTTCTTTCCCTTTTCACTTTCCTTCACAATGTTTTTTAGCTTTCCTTTTTATTACTTTCCAGCTTCCCTTTTTGTTTGTTTTTCTCCTCTCCTTTCCAACTCCTTCCCTCCCATATGTATTTTTTCTCAAACTCAATTTCTGCTAAAATACCCACTTTACTCTCATAAAATACAAATTACGTACTTATTCTTTTTTAAACACCTGAGTGTTCTATAAATTCTAGTGTTTAGGCTGTGGTAAATCAGAAAAAAAAAAAATTTATCATGTTGAAATTCTCTAAGGTTGTGGGGTCTCCTTCTCTGGACACCTGGACACCTTCCTGTGTGACCTGCTCTAGGTGTTCCTGCTCCAGCAGGGGGATTAGACTAGATGATCTGTTGAGGTCCCTTCTAATCCCTGACATTCTGTGCTTCTGTGATTCTCTGAAGTTTCCATTTTTTGCTGGATTTATCCAGAATTGCCCTGAAAAAAGAAAATTAACTAGATTTTAGTACAAACTTAGCATTCTTTGGCCAATGTTGCTCTTGGCTTAATACTTGCAGAAGGAAAAAGGTTTTTCTCTTTGCATAGCGGATAACTCTGCAGATGACATTGTCCCAGCCCTGCGAATCCTGGAACAGAAATCTAACATGATAAACTTTGCATCAAAAGCTCCTTGTCTCACTGAAAATCCATAAAAACATGGAAAAGGGAAAGTGACAGCATGTTGCAGACACCTGCTTGTCAATTAATCAGTCTTAATTAAGAACTACCTCTTTCATCCTGAGAGTTATCATCAGATGGGAAAGGAAAAAGAATACCATAGGTATTTCTGCTTTTTTTTTTTTTTTTTTTTTTTTCCATATTTCCCTAAATANNNNTTTTTTCCCTAGCAATTGCCCTCAAGATTTCCCAGGGCAAAACTAAGCTTCCTGAAGCCAAATGATAAAGGTACCTATGCAGTTACTGAACATGCAGGGGAAGAATGTGATTACTGTCAGGCTGGATTGAAAATACTTGAGATAACAAAAAAAGAGGGGAGAGAGAAGGAAAGTAAGGTTTCTGAGGACAGGGTGCTGTTAATCATTCATTTTTTTACCATTTTCATAATGAAGCTGTTTTCTGGCTATGCAAATACAGAAGATAAGGCCTGGATCTCCTAGCAAGCCAGAAACAAAGTCATCCAACAAGTAATATATTTGAAAAAGATGCATTTTTTGACATATTTTTTTCATTTCATTTCAGGAGAAATTGATTGCGTGTGCATACGTATTTACAGTATACCTGAAAACCATCTTCCAAAGAGCTTCAACTCTCAACAAACTACAGGAGCAAACTACAGTATTGCTGAGTGTGTATCTATGTGGGAGGCAAAGGACTATTGTGGTGATTCATTTATTCATTAGGAAGAAGTTCTTTCGCATGAGGGTGCTGAGACACTAGAAAAGGTTGCCCAGAGAGCTGGTGGATGCCCCATCCCTGGAGACATCCAAGGCCAGACTTGCTGAGGCTCTGAGCAACCTGATCTACTGCAGAATCCCCCTGCTCACTCAAGGGGGTTTGTCTAGATGGTCCCTTCCAACTCAATGCATTCTATGTTTATACATTTTATTATACATGGAATGTATTCATCAACTGAGACAATAAAAAAACCATCCAGAGCTAGATATTACTTAAATGAAAATGGTAAATTTTAATTTTTAGATGATGTTACCAAAGTTAGACTCTAAAGATGCTGTTTGATGAGATCAATCTTAAATAAAGGATATTGTATATCTCATTTCTCTATGAGATGAATTGCACTGAGCTGAGTGACAACTCAGTCTCCCTGCTGTCTACACCCACTGTAGCAACAGATGGATGGGTGACAGAACCTCTCTGGAGCAGATCGTGTCCTCCCTTACGGTGTAGCTGTTAAGGCCACTCTGATATGAGTGGGCAGCCAGAGTCAGGGCTTCTCCTGAGAGGTTCCTGTCACTAACTGAATCTGATTACACATTACTCATTTCTTTGATGTAATCTTACTTACAAACCGTGTGTGTCTGTGTGTCTGCGTGTGTGTGTGTGTACTTCTGGTTCCCTGAACATAAGAGGAAAACACAAGTTTTCCCCCCTCACAGTTTTCTTGTGATCCTTCTCTTCTGAGGGCACAGAGATGCACAGGAGAATGGGAAGTCTTTTGGTCTTTTTTGGGACAAACGTCATCAGTCAAACAGCTACCTACAGCCACACATAACCTGCTTCAATCCTCTCAGCCCCCTCTAGAGTAGTTTAGACTTCTCTGACAGTGACAAGTGGCCAGACTGCACAGACTAACTCATGCCTCCTATAAGCTCTGATTTGTGCCTCCTTGACCTTTTGAAAATAACAGGGACAGTAAGAGAACTTAAAGCCCAAGGAGACTATGCATTTCTCTACCATGCATTGCTTCCTATGTGTGATGAAATGTGGCCAGCCAAGTCTGTCCAGATGGGCACCACTTCTTAGATGAGAAAATCATTATAATGTGGCAATTTGTGGGAGTCTAGGCTAGAAGAAGATCTCATGTGGGGCAGTTGAAAAAATTGCTTTCCACACTCATAGCTAAAGTGGAGGAAAAAGCCCTTGAAAAGACTGTGTAATCATTTAAGCTGCTACTTCATGGATCTTGAATGCAAGGCACTTAAAATCCCCATGAAAACAAGGAGTGTTGTGATCTTTCAGACAATGCTCTTGTGCTAATATGTAAAATGCTTCTAAAATCCTGAGTTCTGCTTTTATCTCATTTTTAGGAAATATTTTTGAGCAAATATGCTACCTAGTATTACATGCTTACTACTTCCATGCCAGACTGCAAAGGGATTTTACACTTGTTTCTCTGGTATCGCTTCAAAGATTCTACAGTGTCTCCAGATGACCAGTATAGGTTTCAGGGAATTTGCCACAGAGAATCCTGGTCATTACCTCAGTTCTTAGAGAAGATGGCAAACTTCTGAGATGCATTTAACGCAAATGATGTCTGACAGGCTGTTTTACAGCTGTGTGGGTCATAAAATGTGCTGAGCTGGAAGGGAAATCGGCTGCATCAAGAGAAGTGTGACCAGCAGGTCAAGGAAGTGAATTTGCCCCTCTAATCAGATCTGATAAGACCCCAGATAGAGTTATGTGTCCAGTTCTGGAGACCTGAACACTTCCCTTATGAGAACAAGGTGAAGGAGTTGGGGCTGTTCAGCCTGGAGAAGAGCAGGCTCAGGGGGGACCTCAGAGCAGCTTCTCAATACATGAAGGGTACAGGAAGGGAGAACTAGGAGTGAATCAAACTCCTTATCTAATTGCACTTGTGAATCAGCAGGAATGACTTTGAATGGATAAACTGGAATACAGGGAACAGTTTGTAACCCTCAGCACTTGCTGGAAATATAGTGTCCGACTTACCAATCTTTGATCCAGGTTCCCCAGATACATTGCAGATGCCCCCTCCCAGGAAGTGTTTAAGGCCAGGCTGGTTGAGACACTGAGCAACCTGGTGCAGTGGGAGGTGTCCCTGCCCATGGCAGGGGGGTTGAAACTAGGTGATCTTTAAGGTCCCCTCCAACCCAAACCGTTCTATGATTCTAGGTAGGAGTTACTCTGAGTGGTGTTTCCCTGCCATAATCAGGCTGTATCAATCTGCCTTGCTCCTTACATTGAGCTTTAGAGAAAATCCTTCCTAGTGCTTCTCCTCCTGCTTGGTTTATAATTTTAAACTACATGGTCCATTTGACCAGCCCTCCTACTGTGCCTGCAGGTCAGACACAGCCTCTGGGTCAGCTTTATGTCTGCAGCTGGAAATGTAGGTCAGTCAGCTGCCGTGCAGTGTGCTCCTTATCCTCTACAGCACAGTCCCTTACACGCAATCCCACAGCATATTGTATTTGTCCATCCCTTAAAGAAGCTCGTTTTGTTTGAGGAGAAAGTGGTTCAACTTCTTTTGTGACATTATCAGTCCTACCAGCACAGCAGCAAAAAAAATTTTGAGTCTAGGTATTACACACTCTTAATGAGGGCATTTTCTACTCTCTGACTTCCTAGGCTTTTGATAAGGAGGCACTCAGCCCAGTCCTATCAATTAAACTAATTACTATCAAGGATGACAGCTGATGTCCAGAAATCAAAGAGAGTCCTTCACCTTTTTCTGCTTTGCTCAGAGTCTGTCTCTTCTGATGCTAAACCTAAGATTTGTTCATTCCTGCATCCTCAAGAGCCCATCAGAGGTCTGAAGCCTTTGTGTGAAAGGGATTCTGACAAGCTCACAAGCAGCCCCTTTCTCCTTGCAGGAGGCTCTCTCACCCAATGACTGTCCACCCCTCATCTCCCTAACAGCTAGCAGACATTCACCAGGAAAGACTAAAAGAGAGTTAAAAGCAGCAGGTCCCAGCCACTAGCCATTTGCCGTGGAAATCCATGGTTTTGCAGGCTAAATTTGGGAAGAAAAATACTTGCTGAATTGAATGAGAGTAATATTTCCCACTTTTGGAACTGAAGACATGTATGATGACAAACCCTGCATCCACAGGTGGCTGGAAGTGCTGAGGATTTGTCAGCATCAGCTGCAAACCTACATAGAACCATAGAATGGTTTGGGTTGGAAGTGACCTTAAAGATCATCTGGTTCCAACCCCCTGCCATGGCCAGGGATACCTCCCACTACACCAGGTTGCTCAGTGCCTCATGCAGCCTGGTCTTAAACACCTCCAGGGAGGGGGCATTCACAACCTCTCCAGGCAACCTGTTCCAGTGCCTCACCACCTTCACAGTAAAGAACTTCTTCCTTATCTCCAGCCTAAATCTCCCCTCTTCCCATGTGCATCCATTACTCCTAGTCCTGCCATCCTGGACCCTATGAGGAGATGTGGTCCTGAACAAACACCAGGTGGTGCTGAAAGGTTGGCCTGATGACCCACCAGGAAGGTAGACCTGATGACCTCCAGAAGTCCCTTCTGACTTCAAGCACTTTGTGATTCTGTGATGGCTGATTTACAAAATCAGGCAGGCATTCAAGCAGAGTGACTAAGAAAATCCCAAACTATAAATAACTTTTTCAAGTGACTTACTAACTAGTTTTCATAGCATAAGCTGTGGTCAGGAGGAAGTTTTATATTTATCATTGAAATTATCCAAACCATTCTCTGGAGATTTTTGCCTTTTACTGGAATGAAAATGCAGGCACTGGAAACCACAAAATATTTCACAGATGGGGGAAAATTTGAATTTAGTGGGAAGTAAGTGTTGGGTTTGATCTCTGGCCATGAAAGTATGCACATGTTAACACCAGTGATTAAGGTTTGGGGCTAACTTCTAGTAAAGAAGCCAATTAGCAACAGAATTAATGCCAAATCCATGTATAAAGCAATAGTTTGGCTCTAAGGATCAAAAAAACATGGATGACTAAAATGCTTAGAGTGTATGTGTTTTTCAGGGAAGCAAACGTGGAGCTACAGAGACTGCAAATACTGAACCACTTTCACAACCATGGTCATTCTTTCACCCTTAGGAACTGAAAAGAGACAGACTCAGGGGACAAGGAATTGCCAGAAGTGGCTACTGCAAGAAATTAGTCTCTGAAAAACCTCACTCGGGATGTAGGCAAATGAAAACCAGCAGACTAGATGAAGATCCAATGTGTTAGTGTTTAGCTACCATAAAGAAAAACATACCTATTCCTTTTGCTCAGCTTTCTCCCTAGAGGCTTTACTCCATCAGGAACTATTTGAACTGCAGAAGGCAGTAGCATGATGACTTCTTCTGGGTGACATCTTTGTGAAATCCAGGGTTTATAAGAGAAGCTGGAGAATATCTTTTGGAAACAATGATTAAGTTACAGGTGAATTTCTTCAAAGCTTAACTGCTTTCCTGATTAAAAATGCATACATTATTTCTAGTATGAATGTATTTAGCTTCAGCTAGATCTAGCTGTCAGATACCATTACACCTTTTCTTCTAAAATAGACAGCCTTATTGTATCAGAAATCTTTATATTTTTTTCCCCTGGATAATTCTAGGCTGTGATCACATTAACCTTCTCTCTACTAAACTGTTGCTTGAGCTCTTGTAGCTTCTCACTGCAAAGTAAATGAGACTCACTGCTCAAACACTTGTGCAGAGCTACCGGGGAATCAGTTTTACAGATGATAGAGTATTTTTAAAGGGCATTTTGATTTTTTTATTTTCCTTTTAGCGGTTTTATTTTCCTCCTATCACTAACCACAGGTCCAGCTCCTGTATCTTGGTTGCCCAGGCAACCTCTTTTGGCTGAGCCCTGGGTGCAGCACTGGGTTTTCAGTTCTCCACCATAGATGGAGGTCAATGATGTGAAAGATGAAGGAACAGGTAATGAGCTTAAGCGAGTTAGGAAGTACCCAGTTAGCTGACTGATGGCAGTAATGGGAGTTTTTTTTAAAGGTTAACGGTGCTAATAGATGCATTTATGCAGATTATTTAAAACAGAAAGAAAAAAAAATCCTATGACTTGCAGGAAATAAGTGGGGGTAGATTTTACATCAGTGCATTTCTAACACCAGCTGGAGTGTAATAACTAAAAGTAATACAAAGACATGAGTGACATTTGCTAAAGCATCTTACTTAATCTGAAACTGATACAGCTCCTGCTCCTTTATGTGCCCTTGCATTTGGAAAGGATGAGCAGGAACTCCCACCCAGGCAAAATAAGAGCATTTAAGATGTTCTGAAAATGCTTTGTATTAAGGCTTGACTTTTAAACAAAAAAATCATTAACCATCTGTACCAAAACCACTTCAGGCAAATAACGGAGATTAATTTGCTACAAAGAAGTAAGGTTTTTCATTAATGCAGATGTGCTCTACAGCTACGGTTTACTTGCTCTCAAAAAAGCAGGCAACTCATAGCCACAAAGGGGAAGTTTTAACATTTCAAAAGCCCTGGAAGGATGTTCTCACACTAAAACTTTCTTGTAATGAGGGATTTTGGTGTTTCTTAAGCAGGCAGCTATATTTTGGTCTAACAAAGAGTTGATTTACATACAAACAGGTCATTTCCAAGTAGTTAGACTTGACCCTGGAGCCAAATTGGTATTCAATCAGTTTGTACTACTGTGTGACTGTCCCAAGGCAATCTCTGTGAGCCTCTACGTGTTACAGGTTCTTGGAACATTGGTAGACAGCAGACTTTGAATTATAAATTTCAAAAGCTTTTAAACTTTTTAAAGCTGGTGACATCTTGCACTTCCCACTGACTGATGTGGGCACAGTAATACAAATATCTCAAGGCTTCTTAATTGTCTTCTTTTGCTGGTGCAACATGTGATCTATTCCAACATGGTAACACAGAATCATAGAATGGTTTAGATTGGAAGGGACGTTAAAAATCATCTAGTTCCAAGCCCCCCGCCATCGGCAGAGACACCTCCCACTAGATCAGGTTACTCAATGCCTCATCCAGCCTGGACTTAAACTCTTCTTTACCGGGGGCGTCCACAACCTGTTCCTGTCTCACTACCTTCACAGGAAAGAATTGTTTTCTATCTTGCTTGCTATCTGCAATAGTCTATAGCTCACTATAGCTTATTCATTAGACTAATAAATAAGTTTTTTTAAAACAAAGTTAATAAATTCTTATGAAAAGTTTCCATCAAATAACTGCACAAACTTCTAAAGAGTTTTAAAAGTTTGGAATGAAATTCTAATTCATTTTCCTCTGATTAGCAAGTGCTAACAACGTGGTTTGGATTTAATGTTTGCTTAATCTTTAATTGCTAATTGCTCCTTTCCAAATTTTCAACACTTGTTTGCTGATGAGTTTGCTAAGACTTCAGGATGTTGATTACTTGGTTGATTAATTGGTCGATTAAAAGTGGATTCTACAGAGTCTCCTTTAAGAATTCTTTAATTAGACTGTTAAATTACTCAAACCACAAGCAAGGGATGCTTATCCCAAAACTTGCCCTTTATTAAAGCGATTTCCAAACTTTGCTGATCTGCAGGTCCTCTAAACGTTCCAATATGGAATTAACTGTTTCCTCTATGTTTGATTTATTTGGTAGTTAAGCATTTACCAAGTTTTGAACTGCTTTTCCTTCCAATGCAAATCCATTACAGAATTTGAGGAAGTTCTTCAGGGGCAGGGGCAGAGACATCCCTCACTAGATCAGGTTGCTAAGAGCCTCAGCAAGCCTGGCCTTAGATGTCTCCAAGGAAGAGACCTCCACCACTTCCCTGGACAACCTGTCCTTCCCTTTTTCCCCCCAGATTGCCTCTAGGCAGGTTCCACATATCCCTATCTCCTGCCTCTGCCCCACACCAAACCTTTTCCAGCCTATTTTCCCAAAAATTCCACACCCCTGGGCTCTACTGGAGACTCCCTTCCCTGTCCAGCTGTTCCCACTTTGCCGCCTCCGCCGGGGAAGGGCAGCAGCCAACTTTGGCCCCCCTGTGGGATGCTCCATCTGGTGTCACTGCTTCAGGTTATCACTGGTGAGTTGCATATCCAAAGGGGACATGGCGGGGGGAGAAAGGCTGGGGGACTTGCTGGGCTCCCCCGGTTGGTTAGGCAGGGGGAGGGATGCCTGGGAGGGTTGATGGTCTCCTCGATGTCTCCCGTGGGTACTGGCTGTGTCTCTCTATTTGTTGTTGGGGTGATGGCAGGAAGTTTTCTCCTGAAGCAGGTGAGAGGCATCAGTGAACCAGAAGCCCCTTGGAGGTGCACATTGATCTACTTTCCTGTTGGGGTTCCTTCATCACAGACAGAAAGATGGAGAAAACAGAGGAAAAGAATCTCCTGTTCCCTTTGTAAAGAAGGCTTTGGGATTTTGTGAGCTGTGACACAGACCAAGAGAGATCTGAACTTGCAAAAGGTAAGCTTAAAAAAACCTTGAAAACAGTCATGAATATATAAAAACTTAGGGGAGTTTACAAGCAATATTTATGCTAATGTGTACAGACTGCTCCTCCTGCTAAATCACAATTNGTTGCATATCCAAAGGGGACATGGCGGGGGGAGAAAGGCTGGGGGACTTGCTGGGCTCCCCCGGTTGGTTAGGCAGGGGGAGGGATGCCTGGGAGGGTTGATGGTCTCCTCGATGTCTCCCGTGGGTACTGGCTGTGTCTCTCTATTTGTTGTTGGGGTGATGGCAGGAAGTTTTCTCCTGAAGCAGGTGAGAGGCATCAGTGAACCAGAAGCCCCTTGGAGGTGCACATTGATCTACTTTCCTGTTGGGGTTCCTTCATCACAGACAGAAAGATGGAGAAAACAGAGGAAAAGAATCTCCTGTTCCCTTTGTAAAGAAGGCTTTGGGATTTTGTGAGCTGTGACACAGACCAAGAGAGATCTGAACTTCAATCCATGGTGCAAATGCAGCTCAGTGAATAGTCAGGACAAGGATGAATTTGACCTGATACTGCACCAGGTTGAACATACCCAGACAGGGACACCTCCCACTAGACNATATATAAAAACTTAGGGGAGTTTACAAGCAATATTTATGCTAATGTGTACAGACTGCTCCTCCTGCTAAATCACAATTTGCTGTCAACTGGCAGGCTCCTAAATTGCTTAAAGAAAACCAGTTCAGGACGATGAATTATTAGCAGGTGAAGCATCTCAAATATCTACTAATTAATTTTTCTACTTACAATAATTATATTATTAATATGCTTCATATAAGAACCTGTTAGAATCTAGAGGAGTGGCTTAAAGGAATGAAACCAATCCATGGTGCAAATGCAGCTCAGTGAATAGTCAGGACTAGGATGAATTTGACCTGATACTGCACCAGGTTGAACATACCCAGACAGGGACCCCTCCCACTAGACCAGATTGGTCAATTCCTTGTCCAGCCTGTCCTTAAACACCTCCAGGGAGGGAGCATCCACAACCTTTCTGGGGAACCTGTTTCAATATCTCACCACTCTCACAGTAAGGGACTTCTTTCTTCTATCCAGTCTAAATCTCCCTCTTCCAGTTTGCATCCGTCACTCCTAGTCCTGCCATCCTGTACTCTATTATATAAAGTCCTACCCTGCCTTTCTGTAGACCCCCTTCAGGTATTGAGAGGCTATTATGAGGTCCCGCCTGAGCCTTCTCAAGGCTGAAAACCACAACTCCTTTAGCCTGTTCTCATAAGGCAGTTGCTCCAGCCCTCTGATCATCTTTATGGCCCTTCTCTGGACCCATTCCATTATGTTGAGACCTGAACACAGTAACTTCAGGTGTGGCCTTGCCAGAGCCAAGCAGAGGGGCTAATCACCTCTTCACCTGCTGGTCACGCTTCTCTTGATGCAACCCAGGATTTGGTTGGTTGTCTGGGCTGCAAGCACTCTCTGGTGGCTCATGTCAAGTTTTTCATCTGCCGACACCTCCAAATCCTTCTGCAGGCTTCTTATTCTCCCTTTATGTCCCTGGCTAGTTTTAATTCTACCTGTGCCAGTCTAGATATAGTGGCATTTCCAGGGAAGAGAAAAATAAAATGCAATGAACTTATTCTTATCAAACAGCTCCAGTAATAACTTTTCCTAGCTGCCACTGTCCTCATTATTTTACTTGTTTCTTTCATGAATTTTGATGTGACTTTCAGTGCTTTGTCCTGCTGTTTGTGGAGAAAAATTGACAGCTGTGGAATTATGAAAAAGGGGAAAGCAGCTCTGGATTTCCATTCTGGAAGGGAAAAATGTATCTAGAAACAGCTCAAGACATGTTCCCATGGGGATGTTATTTAAAGAACAATTTTTTCCTCTTTCATCTGAACACAGAACATCTCATATACAGAGTTAAAACATCCCAGTGATTTCTGTGTTAACTCTTTATCAGGATTAAGAAAAATAGTGAAGTGCTGTGTTAATCTAGATCCATCCTAGCTGCTTTATAATAATATATTTCTGGGGGTTTTTTTTCATTAAATATTCCTTTTTTTCCCCCTTCCAGGAGACTAAACAGTAATGCATAACCCAGACAAAGTGTGTAGGTGTGTTGCCAAGGACAACAGCTTGAGCCATAAATTACTCCTAATCCTCAAACCCTTTTATTGCTCTTTATTGAAGGCCATCTCCATGTTATGTTAATTTCAGGCTTTCAACTAACCCTTCTGAACATAGCAATTTGGACTGTTAGCAAACATCCATATTACAGCTGGTTTTCAGGAGGTGGTGACATTACAGACTGCAAACAGGTGTGCCTTAGAGCAACTTAAGGTTTAAACCAGTGGTATAAAGTAGAGGGAAAGACTCCTGAAATAAAAATTCCTCAAATTCCCTCAAAAATTCCCTCAAAAGGGAATTAAAGCAATCCAATAAAAAAATCACAACTCCTTAATTCACCTTAACTATTGAATACATGCAAGAGAGGGGGGGAAAAAAAAAGCACTGTGTTACCCAAATTATAAATTATAATAGCAGCTGCCTAAGCTCAATCTTTCATCACCATGCTTTGAATGTGTTTGTGCAGGGTTTCCATGCAGTGGTGCAAGTTAGGGGCTGATCTGCTAGTGAGCAGCTCTGTGAAGAGAGACCTGGGAGCTTTTGTGGACAACAAGCTGGCCATGAGACAGCAATGGGCTCATGTGGCTAAGAAGGCAAATAGCCTTCTGAGGTAGGATAGAACACACAACAATTATTTTAAACTAGAGCTGGGAGAGTTTAGGTTAGACATTAAGAAGAAGTTTTTACCCATGATGGTGGTGAGGCACTATCCCAGGTTGCCCAGAGAGCAGGCTTACTGAGGCTCTGAGCAACCTGATCTAGTGCAGGATATTGCTGTTCACTGCAGAGGGCTGGACTAGATATCCTTGGAAGGTCCCTTCCAACTCAACACATTCTATGATTCCATGCTATCAAGTTGAGCATAGTTTTTCCCTGATGAAGCTGATGGCAGAGTTCTAATGAGTCTCATATTTGCTGAAGTGTGGGCTAATATTCTATATTAATACTGGCCATCAGCATGAAAATTTCTCTCAATTAGGAAGAGAAGTGTTCAAGGCAGAAAGTTCTTTTTGCTTTGGGATCAGCTTTGCTCCTGGAGGGTAAAAATGAGTCAGGTTCTCAGGGAAAGGATGTAATTGATGGTTTTATGAAATTACACCAGTTTATGCCTGCCAAAGACCTGGCTTTTGCTCTTTGATTTGCTTTTTGCTAATAGGGTGTATATGTACTCTATGTCTTTATAAACTTTCAGGTATGTAACCTCTTGGCTTTTGCTTACTCTTTCTTGCCAAAGACGGTGTGAATGCTGAATCAATTATAGAACATTATGCCATTAGTGGGCTAGTTGCAGAATGCTGCAGAGTTTTGAACACTATCCTTTTAAAGAGGTCATAAATTCATTTCAGTCTGCAAGGACCTTCTGAGATGCCATTTTTTTGAGAAAAGGTTAAATAGCTGATAGCAATACTATATATAGACATATTCAAGATTCATAGAAGAACAGCCAAAAGAAAGCCTTAAAAAATGGCAACAGAGAGGACACAGCAAAGGGCACAGTTTTCACATCTGCCACGAAGTCTGATGTTTGTAAGAACTTCATATAGTTGATTTGGAGCCTGGATGACTCTGTTCTCTTAAACACCTCTGAAAATTCAGACATGAATTGGTTGAGCTGGTCCTTCATCAGATAACTTGCACACCATATATTGTTGACAGCAGCACATTTCACAAAGAATCCAGGTCCCTAGAACTCGGAGCAATAACCAAATATAATGCAGAGCAGCAGACCCCCTTTGAAAGTAACCCTGTCTGTTTTTCTCTTGTATTTTCCATGATCCTGAGGATCTACAGAGTTGTTCTTCAGCCATATCCCTTTGAGCTTGGGAAGAAGCTTTGCTAAAGCACATCACTGGAGTTCTCCAGAGGCTCTTTGAAACAGACTGTTCTCAATAAAGTTTTTATAATTTTCTTCCTTTGTTGTCAAAATTATGCAATGGAGTCAGGTAAAATATATCCTAAAAATATTCAAAATATTTCAAGAAGAAAGCAAATTACAGGACAAAGATTTCTTGCTTCCCTAGCAGGACTTTACCAGACCTTTTATGCCCCTCTTGATTTGTTTCCTGCAGGGTCTGGGACTGGAGCTCTTAGAGTTCATACACCTCAGAAGTGTTAGAAAGTGTTGGGAAAGCCCTATGCTTTCTGTCAGTCTTCCTAAAGTTACTACAGGGCTAAGTGCTCTGAAGTGGGAGGTACTGACAGTCCTAAAGCCTTCATTTTTCAGAATGGGTACTTAAACCCTGGTGGTTTAAGTGCCTGGCCAGGCATGAAGGCAGCTTTAATAAGAATTTGAACTCATCTCAACCCTCATTTACAGCTGTGGTTACTGGTTTCCATATTGGTTTCTCTTTCTTAGAGCAAAACTCAAGGAACCCCAATGCTCAGCAATCCATTTTCCACCCTCCCACCATGATAGAGAGTACAGCATGTAATAAAAGATAAGCCAGAGAATAATACCTCATACTTAATCGATAAGGGAAAATTACTGCTATAGAAAAGCTGGACAACAAGGAGAACATCACAATGTAGCACTAAGACTTTGACTGACAGCAGTGAAGTAAACATGATGGACAGGTTGGTTGTCAGCAATGTGTGTGTATCCAATATGTCTGTAGAGTCAGTTTATGTTTCAGAAAGGTGAGTGAGAATGTAAGAGAGAAAAATAAATGTCCAAAAGGGTTAGGAAAATAAAATCCATACACTGATGCAGTGCTGGAAATTACTGAGCACACTTCTGCTGGAGAACATGACTGGGGAGGAAAGATTTGTAGAAAGATCATTTGGAAAGCACTGAGAAGGAATACAAAAAATATAGCAAAAGACAAGCAAAGTTCTTTGTGTTTCTAGACTATGTTGGGTAAAATCTTAGATTAAATATAACTACCATAAAAGAGCCTTATATAGCTTTTCAAGTGGTTATTGTCTGTAAATGCTACAACATCTGATTTTTCCATAGGGCAGGTCAGATGCAGGCCCACATCCTCATCCTGTATTACACAGAATCATAGAATAGTTGGGGTTGGAAGGGACCTTAAAGATCATAAAGTTCCAACCACAATAGTAAAGACTATAGCTATCACATGCACATAGAGAAACCCCATGCTTCAAGTTATTTTTCAAATGAGCTGTTGGAAAAGAAATTTCAAAATATTAACAAAAATAAAAAGGTAGAATTTGCCTTGGTAGAGAGGAAATCTGAAAGACTTGAGGGATTTCTCTCATTAACACACAATTGAAAAGGATCATCTGCTTAGTGATAAAGCAGAGCTCCCTAAATAAATGACTCTGCAAATTTCTCTGGATAGACACACCCTATTTGAATGATGGGGGTGAACTGTTGAAGATACAATGATAAGCAACAGAAGAAACAAAGTGTAGAGATGATAAAAGCCATGGGGACATGGGGATCAGTCAGGTTACCAGTCTCCCAGACAAAGCAGAAGAATATTCAGTAACATTTAGGTTGTACAATAGAATAAAAGGTCAGAAAGAGAGTGTTTTTTCTGCATCAGCAAGGTGTGCAGCAGAGGAGCAATCTTTTTTCTAGCTCTGATACTTCACCTGCCAGTTTTCAGATCGCATTTGAAACCTAACACACACCATGCATGTTCACACCATTTGTACTAGAAGTATGGTTTTTTTTCCTCTGCTGTGAAAATCTGTACTACCTTTCATCTTTCCAAGACTTGTCTCTCTGTAAAAATTAATCTGTCCTAGCAGGAATTATAAGGAGTTTTTTATTATTTCTAAGAATTTTATTATTTCCATGTAAAAATTACTGCAATATTTTCACAAGTATCTGGTTCCTTTTTCCAGCCATCTCCTGGGTTTTGATGGAAAGTTTAGGAACAATCCCTCCTTTGGATCACTAGCTAAACAAAATAGTTAAAATAAGAGAATCTTTCACAGTGATACAACTGTAAATTCTCTGCTAGTCAGTTAAAACATGTAATGGAGATTGAAACAGAAGTAAAGACTTAAGTAGCAAAACCAATAACAAAGGGAAAAAAAAATCCCTTCTTAATCCCTCTGCCATCAGAGTCTTGTTTGCTACCAGAGATATAGCTGAACATTTTACATGGCACAGACTTTGTACATCTCTAAGGATGGTTAGCAGTTGGTCCCCATTTGGACCTACTTGACAGCATCCTATGGGGTGCAGACAGGAAGGGAAGACAGGTCGGAGAGATTTTGTTTGGGTTCAAGGAGACCACAATGGGCTGGAGAAACAGATCAACAGGAATCTAATGAAATTTATTAAGAGAAATGTAAAATCCTCTACTTGGTACGTGGGCATGAGTAACCCTCTGCATCAGTACAGTATGAGGAGGCCAGACAGCTGGAAAGCAGCTCTGCAGAAGAGGACCTGCGGAGAGGTTGGTGGGCACCATGTTGACCATGAGCTAGCAATGCATCCTTGCCATTCCAGCATCAGGTATTAGGTTGAGGCACAATGGCTTTAAATGAGAGTAGGAAAGGTTTAGATTAGACATGATGAAGAAGTTCTTCACCATGAGGGTAGTGAGGCACAGGTTCCCCGGAGACGTGGTGGAGGTCCCATCCCTGGAGGCATTCAAGGCCAGGCATGATGAGACTCTGAGCAACCTGATCTAGTACATGATGTCCCTATTCACTACAGGGGGTTGGACTTGATGTCCTCTGAAGGTCCTTTCCAATTTTATGATTCCATAATTTTGTTGTCAACACATTTTCATCTCCTTGCAGAACATTTCCACATTTCATTTTCTTCAGTCTCAGCCAAAATTTAACAACTCTCTGAGGTAAGAGCAACCAAGCCACCAGAAGGGACTTTCACTTACCCTCTTACAACTGATTTTTAACTGGGCTGGCCCCATGTTAATCGATGATGTTTCTCCATTGGTTACTGTGTAATGTGGATCCTAAGCATGTGAATCAGTCCAACAGGGCTGGCAGAGGAGTTATAATACTGCAATCTGATCAAAAGACACCTTTCATTGTGCAGCTGAGAATCCTGAAATTCAAGAGAAATTAAAGTCTTCAAAGTTGTAGCTGTGCAGCTAAACAGATGGACTTCTTCAAAGATTCATTATTAGTCTAACTGAAACTATAAATACCAGAGCATGAATTGAACAAACAAAATACACACCTGCTGGCTTAAATCCATCAGAAATGTGGTCAGCTCTCTGCAGCAGAAATAATGAGAAAACCCTCCCTTCTGGCTAAAGAAAGCAATATTAAGCATAGGAAGACACGGGTTGTTTTCAAAATATATATGGTTAGAGCAAATGGGATGTAATTCAATCTTGAGAAAAACACCAATCCAAACAAATTTTTAATCAGAGGCTGTCATTCTGGGGAACAAGGAATTTGTGAAAACTGAGATCATCCCACAGGAGAAAAAATCAGACTGATTCCAATACTGCTCTTCATATTCTCTTTCCCACACAGCTCACATCTCTGCTTGTGAGATTACTTTTAGGCTGAGACCTACAAGGTAGCAACTGATAGTTTTAGGTTTGAACATTCAAAGCAGTAAATGAAAATGTATAGAAAGAGTATGTAATGAATTGGCATCCCTATACATATCCCCTGACCACCATAGGCTTCTTCAAAATCACCTCTATCCAACATGGGGCTGAGAAGAGCCCATGCTGACAGCCATGCTGCTGTGGTTGCACAGCTGACAACTCCCTCATCACCCAAATTAGCACTAGCTGCAGCATTTCATAGAATCACAGAATGGTTTGGGTCGGAAGGGACCTCATCTAGTTCCAACCCCACTGCCATGGGCAGGAACACCTCCCACTACACCAGGTTGCTCAATGCCTCATCCAGCCTGGCCTTAAACATCTCCAGGGAGGGGGCACCTACATTCTCTTTGAGCAATCTGTTCCAGTGTCTCACCACCCTCACAGGAAAGAACTTCTTTCTTATCTCCAGCCTAAGTCTCCCCTCTTAAAATTTGTAGTCCTCGTAGGCCTGCCATTTTGTACCCTAGTAAAAAGTCCTACCCCAGCCTTTCTGTAGGCCCCTTTCAGGTATTGATAATGTATTGCCTGTGTTGAAGTCTCACCACCAATTCGGGTGGCAATGTAACTCCACAAAATGGCAAAGTCCATGCTAAGAGGACAAAGAGTGAAAGCAGAGTAAGAGTATTTATGTTGGATCTTGCTGTGCACGGTTGCAGAGGCTTTTGATGAAGAACAGACCTAATGCTGATGGATGGGACAGTACTTTCTACCAGACCACACTTCCCGTAGCAAGGGTTGATGATGTTAACTCCTGGTGGACTCTGCAACTGCCCTGGACAATTTATTTGGGTCTGTTCCTCATCCTGCCAGAGCGTTCATGGGTGGAGACCACTGCTGAATGAAAAAGAGGATTTTTAGAAATTACTTCACATCCCTTGCCCTGTTGTGAGTTACCTCTGCAGAAGATGTAACCCCTGTTGCTCGGATGCTCACATATGGCTACTCACAGCAAAAATCTCCTGTTTGGGGAGCAAGTACAGAGAGAAATTTCACTTCTGATCATTCCTAGGCAAACAAGAATTTTTTCAACTGTATCCTCTCCTTTGGCAGAGTTCTTCTTCACAGTGATGTGCTTTTTAATCTCTTGGAAGCATGCTGGAGATTATACTTCAATATTTTAGCTGATGTTCAGTTTGTTTCCTTTTGTTATCTCCTCACTTCTTTTCTCTTAATCTTCTGCTGTTCTTCCTTCTCTTCCTAAGGCTTTGCTATACCACTGATCATTAGGCCTTAGACTCCTTTGAAATTAAAAGGGAGTTTGCTTAGAAAATTATGGCTTTCCTTATCCAGCATGGTTCTCTTATTCCTATGAAATCTAAAAACCTGCAAAATGTAATTTCTTCTCTCTTCTCAGAGATGTTTGTTTCTTTTTTGTTTGTCAAGAGATCTGGCATCAGTGTCTTGTTTATACAGCACAACATCTCCAAGAGTCTCCTGGTGAGCTCTAGATCCTTCTGTGTTTGGGATGCATGGGGTAAAAAATGTCCTGGCTCTGCTCTACCTACGTTTTAGGCCACAAGGGAAACAGATGGTGGATTATGAAGATGCAGTCACAGCTGTTCCACATGGTTCAGATCAGTTCCACAACTGAGGTCTGGAGGAGCTTGTGATTACGCAGATCTTCAGAATCTGGGCATGAAGTTCACCAACAGCAACAGACCTTTCTGTAGGGCAAACATGGCATGAGCTTAAAGCATGAGCTTTAAGTCAGCTGAAGATATCAGCTTGGTCCTGTGTTGGAGAAGTTCCCTCTTGCTGAGAAGCTAAATCCTCCCAGATAACTACAGCATTTCTGTTCTAAGCTGCTTGGCATCCAGATAGCTCAGCAGGCTTGTTCCTTGATCACTGGGAAAGACCACACAGACATCCTCTGCTACCTAGGACAAGTAGCCCTTCATCTGTGATTATTACCTACATAATAGAAATAAATTGCCTTCCTTTGTTTTGGAGGTCTTTTAAGAATGTGAACAGGCTGCCTAGAGAGGGTGTGGAGTCTCCTTCTCTGGAGATATTCAAAACCCAACTGGACGCCTTCCTGTGTGACTGCTCCAGCAGGGGGATTGGACTGGGTGATCTCTTGAGGTCCCTTTCAGTCTCTGACATTCTGTGATTCTGTGATTGAGGATTCCTACATACATGACTACTATGGCAATATAAATATGTTTGTTAAAAATAATATTTATTAATACAGGTAAAATTACATTAAAATGCTGCCAGGCCTCACTGAGCTGCATGTTTTATTTTATGGTTGGCTGTGAATTAGTTGTATCTAAACCCAGAGATGTGGGAGTCCAGTGCCAGCAGGGGTGTCATGGCTTCACTCTCCTGTCTTTAGCACAATGATTTTCTTTCATGTTCATACACAGTATCCCTGCTTTGTGGGTTTTTGCATGAATCATGGAGGAAAGCAGAGGCTGACAGGGAAGAGAAGGGTAGTAAATTATTGGGTGAGATAAATTTCCAGCAAGAGACATCTCATTGTATTAATCTAAACTGATTGTAACAATAGGTCACAAGTGCAGGGAGGCTGTTGGATGCCAAAGAGATGGATGTATTTTCTTGTTGTGGGAGAAAAAAGGGAGGAGAAGGAAAAAAATGTATCCTAGTCTACATACAGCTGGGCACTTGTCACATCTACCCTCATCTATCTAATTTCTACCACCCAAAGATAAGAGCTGGGGTTTCTGGCATCTCACATCTCAGTCCCCATCCCCATGATGCATTTTCCCTGGCTAACACTAACACTCTCCTCCTTTAAGAGGAGGAACTTTCAAAAAAATAAACATTAGTCAGACTTATTTTAGCTGGGAGTTTAATTATTTTTAATTTGGAGCAGCTTTGTCACAGTTCCCTGTGCTCAGGCAGGGATTCCTTATTAAGTTTATCACAAGTACAAGGTGGAAAAGAGAAAGGAAGCTTTGTGCACACAATGCAGGCAGAGAGAAAAAATGAAGCTGACTATTTCAACTCAGTGCTACTCATTCCTTTCAGAAGGAGAAGCAAAAAAAAGAGGTATGTGAAGAAAAAGTCCAGAAATTCCTAAAGATAACATTCCTAGATGACCTTTAAGGTCTCTTCCAACCCAAAGCATTCTATGATTCTATTATTCTATTCCTTTGCTCTGCATAAAGAGAGACTTGTGAACCTGAAGATATCTCATCTTCCATCACAGTGACCTGTCTGAAGGCGTATTACTCCAATAGTGCGCTACTGTAAGATATACCCTTTACATTTTTCTTTTCGGCTGTTGGATTTTCCACTGTATACATTTTCCTGCAAACAATGCAGGCAGTTTTAACATAAGCATAGACAAATGCTGCTTTCCCCCCTATTGTCTTTTAGTTATTCTATTTAATAAAACAGTTGTTATTTTCTTCAGTAGTATTCACTGAACAAGAAGGGGAAAAAAATAAACAAACCCACTTTCATAAGGGAGATGTGTATCAGTAGAATTTCCTGTTAATTTTATTGATAAGTGGACAGGGGAGGTTTTTTGACAAGAAAAAGAATCCTTAGTGGTTCTTTGGAATGTGAAAGTATATCCCAAGCATAAGCAGTAATCTTGGGAAGTCACACTCAGGCTGTAATCCTGCCTGGACCCAGCACAAACAGTTTGCAGAAGAGGGAAGAAAGCCACTTTAATTTCAGTGTCCCTGGAGAACATATAAAATCTCATCTAAAGTTCATCATTCTACAGGCGTCACGTGCTTCACAATATCCAACAACTGCACACCCTATAAATCAGTAAGTCTTTATTTGATTTTAAAAGCCCTGGTTGGAGTTTTTAACACAGCCTGCTGTGTTTTTTTGGCTCTCATTCCTGTTTTCCAGATGGCAACATGCATTTAAAGACATTACATACATTTCCACCCAAAACATAAACAGATAAACAAAACCTGTACTAAAAATGTTTCGATGTTTATGAAATCAAGCACCGCAAGTTAAGAAATGTGAGAAGGCAGTGTCACCATGAGAACTACTCACAGAATATCCATAAACTAGAAAACTAGAATTAGAGTTTTAATCCCTCTTTGCCCCACTTCTCTGAATTTTTTATGCCCGAGTGACTAAATTTGTAAGCAGGTTTCATGAGGACTTGCAATACCTCTGATCTCAAGTGGATATAGTACACACAGATGGGGTTTAGATCAGGGATAGACTAGATGATCTGAAAGGTCCCTTCCAGTATAGGTAATTCTGTGACTCTATCCCTAACCTTGGCCAAAAATCCACCAGTGTCATCTTGTTTCTAGTGGATGCATTACTGCAACGTCACCTTTCATAAAGGCTTGCAAGCCCCTTCCCATCTCCCTAGCCTGAGAAGCCACGGTCTGGCAGACATCTGGGTCCACCTGTGTTCCTTTTGCCCATAGTTTTGCTTCACCTACATAAAGCCAGCCCAGGTCAGCTCTAAGTATCAGATGCTCAAGGGACTTCTTTCCCACTAAGCTTTTAACAGCTCTCTCTGGGGCACTTCTTTGCCAGTTTGACATTATTCATACATTAAAGACTTATGTCCTTTCTGCCCTCTCACACCCATACTAAGAGCAGTCTCAGGGCAGGTCTGGAGAGATTTGAGCACATATATTTATAGAAATTCTAATCTGATACAAACTTTTGCTTCCTGGAATCCTTATAGAGAAATAACCTCCCCTGTTATAGGGTTTAGCTTTTGTTTATGATGCTGAACACAAATTTCCATAATGGCATTGATACATCACTGTCTCCAAGTCATTACCATGACTGAGTTATTTATGTCCCTAAATATTTACGTATTCCATTTCAGCCAGGAACTATTTATCAAACAAAGGCAATCACCATGAAACAAAGTCAGCCTTTTGCTTGTGAAGAATGATCCAAATGTAGGCACCCTCTTCCTTCTGACTGCACATTAATCTTCTATGATATAAAAAGTCTGTCCCTTCTTCCAAGCCGGGAGCAGCAAAGTGATTTCAGACTGCATTTTTTGAAGTACTCTGTAGAAAATCGTTCTTTTGAGAAACCCCGGGCAACATATTTAGTCCCATATGCAGATTTCATAGCATGATAGATCAGAAGGAAATGTACAGAACTGCAGCTTGAGAAATACAGTATGAAAATGGCAGCAGTAATTTATTTGATAACAATCTTGCCTGCAAATGGCAGTATTAGCTCTTGCTTTACATGCAAAAATCATCCTATTTCATTGGCTGAGTTGCTTATTGTTATTATTTTTTTTAAATAAAGGGATGAAAAGTACATCAAGAGATTTGCAAAAGACCTGAGAATACAACTGAATTCACTGGAGCGAGGCCCAGCCTTTGTTCTGGCTGAATACAGTCTGAAGTCACTCTGCAGATCCTAAATTCAGCTGGATCCTCCAGGCTGATGTTGCTACTAATAATTTCAACATGGCTTGCTTGGACCATCACTTCTCAGCTTTCAGGTCTTTCACCTGTTGTATCCAAACCTCCTCCCTGCAGAAAGGTTTCCAAAAAACAGGGACTTCCCAAGTTGAGATCACCCACACCTAAATCACTCCCTACAGGCCTTTATCTAGCAAATTCTTTAAAATCTCAAAGATGTCTCATCAACCAGTGGTAACTCACCCTCTCATTATTAACAGCAGTGCTAAACCTAGAACTTAAAATAGCTGCCTTGGTTGTTTTTGATAGAAACTAGGCATTTAATATTTTAAAAGTCACTTAAAACTTAAATGAGGAGCATTAGTTTAGACTTATTTCAAAAAGAAATTCATTCATTTAGCAACTGCTGATATTTTAGCATGTCTTTCTGGCAACTAAGTTTAGTTCTCCAGCTACATCTGTCTTCATCAGGCCCTGCTCCTAAAACTGATATTTATCCCTTCACAAAAAGAATGTAAGGTGTCCATCTCACTTAATTAAAACCACAATAATTGAGAATATTAAGAGACAAAACAGTCCTGCACTACACAGTTCATGGTCAGATCAGTCTCTGAGTTCTTTATCCAGATAAAATACTCTTCTACTGACTTGCATGTGAGCAACATGTATATTTCTGGATTTTATTGTCATCATCTGTTTAGTGGCAACTGAGGTACATAAAAGAGCGAAATCCAATGAAAAAATTATTTGCTGTCATCAGTCCACCAAACACCCATTTTCTGCTAAAACTAAATACCATTGGTAAGCTTCAAAGGAAATATTTTGTCTATTTTCTTTTTCTTTGGAGTGCATGTGATTTCTAGAATAAATAATTTAAAGGAAATAGTAATTAAAAAAAAACACCTAAAAAAAACCCCTGTTAGAAATAACTGTTCTACAGAGTCTTGGGTGAAACATGTGTCAATCTAAAAGTAGAGATGCTCCTTTGATGGGTCCCCTCTCTGCAGACCCCTCCTAAATAACAGCAGCATCAAGTCACAGCCCCTGTGCTGACACTTCGTGTGACAGAAAATTGAAAACAAGGCAGCCTTCACTGTGAACATCTGACAGCAGTCCCAGGAGAGCTTCAGAAGAACAAAGTGGCAGATAAAACAAAATCAACAAGTCAGTGGGCTTTGAAATCCTGGTCCTTGTAAAAGTGGGATGACGTGTGCTTGTGGTGGGAACTCGTGGCTTATGGAGCTGGAAGAAACACTACCTCTAATGAAACATAAGCAGCAGCACAGCACTAAAGGCTTTATTTCTTCCAGCTTTGTATAAGTCTGATGTGCTCAATAGACACAAGTCCTAAGAAACAGACAGTACCTTCCACTGCCACAAAAAGATGGTGCAGTGAGCCAATTCATTGTCCAAAATGTTCTTAGAAAAGCAAGAATCAAAGAATAGAATCAGAATCATAGAATGTGTTGAGTTGGAAGGAACTTTAAAGGCCATCTAGTCCAACCCCCCTGCAGTGAGCAGGCACATCCTGCACTAGTTCAGGTTACTCAGAGCCTCAGCAAGCCTGGCCTTGAATATCTTCAGGGATGGGGCCTCCACCAGCTATCTGGGCAACCTGGAATAGTGCCTCACCACCCTCATGGCAAAGAACTTCTTCCTAATGTCTAATTTAACCCTGTCCTGCTCTAGTTTAAATCCACTTTCTCTCACCCTATTGCTCCATACCCTGGCAAACAGCCCCTCCCCAGCTTTCCTGTAGGTCCACTTCAGGTACTGGAAGGCTAATATAAAGTCTAACCAGAGTCTTCTCTTCTCCAGGATGAACAGCCTCAACTCATGAGTGGTGGGACAAAACTCAACAAGAAATAACAACTTTTCCGATGTCCAGCAGCAACAGTGATGTCTCTACCAGGTTCTGGAAGCCACATCAGTACCAAAACATCTTGAGGTTCAGCTCCTTAAGCTCAACCAAGACAGTTTTTAAGGCACAGCCACACAGTCATAGTCAAATTAAATTTGTAATTACAACACAAAACTATTAATAGATCATTTAATTGTTCTTCATCTCATGCAGCATACAGGCAGCTGAGCTAATCTGATCTGTTTCAGGGCTATTTTAGTTAGACTGTCTGTGTATAGAAGCAGGTGAGGAAAAATGATGTGTCAGAGCTGCAGCTCAGCCTCAGATAGATTAGGGACATTTGAAAATTTAAATTATATCTCTCTCTGCTGCTTGTTAACTATTTTTCCTAGACCTGGCAGGAAAACGAAGATTTGGGAAGGTATCTGGGCAAGAAATAGCCAGAGGCAATCTGGAGTCCTGCCATGCAGATATGTGTGATGCCATCCTAGTTAGCAACAGACCAAACTAGTGCCTTGGCTCAAGGTGATTAATTAAGTTACTGCTAATGAAGGAATGAGTTTCATAATAATATAGTGCAGGTCCCATTTCTCTTGTAGTGATGTTTGCTTAATGCAGTGCTTCCTACTTTGTTCTAAATCTCCTTTAAAGGAAAAAAAAACCCTACGTTTTTTCTCAGTCTCAGAAAGTAATTTTGTTTGTTCTGGCAAAAAAGCAAAGGATAAAGCAGGCTTATCTGTAAACAATTTCTTTTCCTTTTATCAGTTGGACATTTTTCATAGATTGCTTGTCACAATACCAGAAAGGCACTACTTAAAGAAAGAAAAAAGGAGCCTGAGTCATGTATTGGACTGCTGAGATAGCACTGCAGAAATGGGTTTAAGGGGAAAAAAAAAAAGGCAAAATAATGTATTAAAAGTTCAGCTTGCAGGGACTGCACTTGTGGTTTATTTTATAGTCCCAAAATACCTTATATTTTTACATTTTAGATAACTTATAATGAAAATACAACTGCTACAAAAGCAATCAGACTAATATTGGCCAAAAAAAGAGCATGCTAGTGATGTATATCAGAAGTGAATACAGAGTCTTTGATTATCTCTTGCCTCTTAATTCATCATCTATTAAAAACTAAACTGTCAGGTTAGTTCTCCACAGCATGCATGTGAGTATATAAGCGTAAATAAAATGCTTTTAACAATCCTTCAGAAATCTCCAAGTAGACACATTAAATTAGCCCTGACTCAGCTCTTTAGCTCACAGGTTCATTGCCCTCCATGGCAGAAATGGTCCCTGGGAGGGCAAGTGGGGACTGCTGTGGGCAGCCTGAGATGCCCAGGCTGTTGTTGCAGATGATGCAATGGGCAGGCAGACACAGGGATGGCAGAATTAGGGCAGGTATGCCCTAAATGCAATTAATTAGCCAGGCTGGTAAAGCTAAGATGCTCCACTGGCAGTGCTGGGCAGAGCTGGTTTTCCTGACTTCTTCTATACCCATCAAATATGCCCTTCATCAAGATATGAAAAATATAGTTTAGTTGTGGGTTATACTGGTGGCCACAGCCCTCTGCCCTGCAATCCCCTATAGCAAAGGTTTTTCAAGCAGCAGGGAAAGTTTTCTAGTTCTATTAATTAGAAGCACTAAACTGCAGATGACGAAAATGATGGCTCTGCTCATTTTTAATCAAAATATATTTATATGTTGTTTTTTCCATTTTAAATACAACTATCAAAGCTGTTCATGAGGCATTTTGTAAACATTGTTGGGAAAAACATCTCCTTTTTAGTGTTATTTTTTTGTCCTGTGGCTTTTGCAGGCAACATCAGCAATGTTAGCAATGTTTGCAATGTAAAGCAGAAATTAAAATTCCTTTTTAGCTTTTTTTTTTTTTTTAACTAATAAATACATCTGAAATTTTCTCCTTGCTTTTTGCCACATCTACCACTGCTGGTTGGATTAGTTTTCACAAAAAAAAATGAAAAAATGTATAACTTAAAATAATGAACTAAAATCATTGATTCACAGTAGTTTATGTCGACTTTAATATGAAATATGACAGGAGAAATAGAAATCCATCTCTTCAATTGGAAGCAGTTACCCTGATTTACCCATTTATGGAATTATTTGTCTTTATAAAATTAAAAATAATTTTAAAGCATTAAAGTAAAATGTAGAATATTATATAGCTAACTATATTATGTAGTTAAATTTTAACAGATACCATACTATATTATATAGTATATTTATGTTATAAAATTTAAGTTTTATAAAATTGAAGTATTGAAGTTCAAGAACTCAAAAAATGAAGCAAATGATCTCATCCTTTTAAATTCATGCTGAATTTAGGTTTCAGCATGGTTCAGTAAGTTCAAAAGCAATAAAACAGCCCTGGACAAATGGGAAACTGGCTTAAAAAGAAGAGAATAGATTATATGAACACACTTTTTGCCTTTCAGACTGCTTTCTGAGTTTTAAATTTTTATGATGCATACCGCTCTCCATCACCTGACTGAATTACAGAGACTACAGTTCAGCTCTCTGTGTGCTATGGCCTCTTCAGGATGAAGGAGTGAAACAATCACCTGCCACAGAAGCATTCAACTCTGTTGGCTGACAAAGCAGCAGCAAGCAGAGCAGGAGAATCCATGAGCTAAATTAAGAGATAAGAGAGGAGAAGAGAGAAGACAGAAGAGAGGATTCTGACTGAAAGCCTGCCCAATGCTTGTTTGAAGAGGTAATTTTTATAATAATTCCTATTATCTTACTAAATTCACACTCGTTTCCCAACCTTATTGAAATCTGAGCATTCCTCTCTCACTAAATCTGGTGGTGGGGGGAGTGGTTTTTTCCCAACTTCTAATCTATGATGTTTTAACTTCAGCTGAAAGGTCTGGTAACACCCTGTCCTGGATGGAGCTGAGAGGGGTGAAAAGGTTACATCCCTCAGTTGAGAAGAAGCTTCTCACCACCACCTCCCAGGAAAAAACTAGCACCTTTCCTGATTTCTTGCTGTAAACTGCTCATTGGGCTGCTCTCTAACCTGATTCAGTCAAATCCATCAGGCTGAGCTAAAAGGTGTTGCCTAAGCAAAGTTCTCACCCAGTGTTGATCCAGGCCAGGGAGCTGTCAGCCCCAGATCTTTTCTCTCTCCATCACTGCTCTCACCTTACGTTCTACTAGAGATCACCACCTCTTCAAATCTTTAACTGCTGGGTTGTTTTTCTTTAAATATAAATCAGTTTCAGAGTTTTAAGCACAGAGCTAAAGAAAAAAACTGGCCCAAAAGAGAAATAAGGGGAGGAGGATGACTTTCTAGCCAAGAGCTGGAACAAGCATCCTCTTAGAAGAGGGAAGGTGGCAGCTGGAGCCACATCACCTGGACCTGCACCTGGTCCCACAACATATCTTCTAAGCTAGATAGCTCTGAGGGAGCCTTGATGTGGGTCAGAGTTAGGGGAACAGGCTTTTCCATGTCCTGAATTACCTCAACACAGCAACTTCAAGAAGAAATTTGAACTTTTTTTGCCTCAGAAGAAAAAACATTACCCTTCCCTTGCGTTCATCTAACGCAAATGTAACTGGATTTTAATGATCAAAGAACTCAGCCTCATGAGCAACTAGCTGTTTGAAGATGATTTTCCATATTCATGTTTTTAACGGAACAATCACCTTTGTTCTTAAATTATTTAAGGGCTCTTGTATGATCATGTCACTGTGACATTTTCCTGGAAAAAAAAATGCACAAGATTTTGAGAAAGATTTTGACAGAGAAATCTGATGTAGCCTTGTTGCCTAGTAAATGCCCTATTGCCATTGCTAGTAATGGGCCACAGACATCACACTCAGTTTGCAAGGCAGAATGAAGCCTGTCAGGCCTTGCCCAAATCTGCCTTGGCCTGCCCTGAACTTTGTTTTAGCTTGTTTAACATAATTTTTTCTAATGGTCTTGTGGGTAATTCCTAACTTGTTTGAATAACCTCTCTGTATGTTCATTGAGTATAATCAGTATTAGAGAAAAAGTTTAATTAATAATACAGATGAAATAGTTATACTCACTATTCTTTTCATTTTCCCACTCAACCTGGAGCAATTAGAGCTAGGTTTAGACCTCTTTAATTAGATAGTTCAGATTTCATATGAGGCAATACATATATGGGGTTTTTTTCCTCTTCACCTATTAAAAGGGATGCTTATTGTTACTCTGAAGATGCCCTGATTATTTATAAGAGAGCCAGGTAAGAAGTGCAACAGCTACTTTTGTCTATAAGGACACTAGTATCTTGAGGTATAACAAACTAATTTAGTTTCCCAGATATCCCAGCTGTATTGAGGTCCCACTCCATGCACTCCATGAAGTTTCCCAGTTAAAATAAGGAGGGAAAGGACTATAGTTACTGTAAAATCCCAGAGAAAAAGGATTTGGGGAAAGGAACAGATCCTCTCCCTGGAACTCAAGGACAAAGTAAGGTATCACTGAATCTTGAGAAGTGAAAGGTATTTAGGCAGAGTTATGACTTTGTTCTTTTCTCTGTTTTTGTGGTCCCTAGTTATATTTTACTTAGTGAGATGCATTGTTTAATTGGTATTTTGTGAGTCTGCAGACTCATCTGATACAGCATTCCCAAACAAAATCCAACACAATCAAAGGCAGTGCCCAACAGCACTTCTCTTCCCACTACCTAACAAATCCTGTTTGGTTTGGGTTAGTTTCTCTGTATCACACAGATCCATTTTTAGCATCTCCAATCCTGACATTAGCTCCTCACTACCATCATTACAGGCTGCAGTTATGCAGTTGCTTGCCCTAGAAAAGAAGAATTAGACTTAAATCTTTACTCTCAGTTTCCTTGCAGTTTGAACCACAATACCATGATTTTTTAATTAAGCCATGAATTTCAGCAGGAAGACGTGTGATTCTCTGTGCTACACTGTGAAATATCGATAAGAAATAGCAAATTTTTTAGCTGTGTGCTCCATGTTCTGTGCTTGACAGCTGAAAGGGCATTGATCTCATACTTGCCATTCCATTCCTGAGCTGTTTGTTATTGCTAACTTTTGTTTTGCTTTTTTCCTTCTGCTGAAACCACAAAGAACAAGCTGAGCTGCCAGCACTGAGCAGGCAGAACACACATCACAGAAAATAAAAAAAAAAAAAAAGAAAAAGAAAAAAAAATCCTGAAAAATACAGTTAAAACAAGAAATATTCCCAGAACTTGATCTGCACAGAACAAATACACCGAGGTGTTTCACTAGGGGATCTGAGTTTCTGAATAGTTATTCTGGGACAACCCTTAGTGCTTATCTACACTATGTAGGACAAGCAGGCTTGCAGTCAGATTCTTAAGCTGTCACAAGTACACACACCTCAGTCTGTTCTCCATTTCTGAAATATATCTTGATGTAGCCTGGCAGTTTCCAGCTAGTTTAAAACTCCATCCTCCTCCGTCCTTAACTCTGGTGTTAAATGCTTGCCCACAAACTAATTCACCCACTCTCCCACGTATCTCTCACAGCTCTATTGAGGCCCTAACACCACTCCTGAAGTTCACCACACATAAAATATTTTCAGTTTCTTCATTATACCACAGGTGATTCTGGTTTTATTCTTGCTTAAATGTTATTCCAGGCAGAACCTGAGAAGAAAGTTCAGAATCTGGAAGATCAATCCTTAGACCTACTTGGCCACTCACTGAGGGCTCCAGGAAAGGTTTGCCCACCTAGCAAACCTTCCAGCTTTCTCCTGCATGCACTTTTCATTCTGAAGATCATACAATGAAAACTACATCACAAAAGGAAAAACTACATAATAGAAGGAAAAAAAGAGAGCATGCACATTCACAAAGTCATCAGGATTCACTGTTAGAAATTATTAAGAAAGGTAAAAGAGTGGAAAAGCTATGCAGGATTTTTCCTGCTTCTCAGCAGAGATACTTGGATGGACTTGTTAACTAGGAATGTCATCACTCCAAGATTTGAGGTGAAAAAAATTACTTGTAGTGTGGCCAGAGATAACACCGAACCACACTACCTCTCTGCACATTAAGAGATTGCAAATACATACACAACACACCCTGCAGAAATTGTGATCTTAGTGTAAAGGAGCATCACCAGGGAATCTGAAATCAAAGTGACTTGTGGAAATTTATAAAGATTGCTGTAATTTAATAACACTTTGTGCAGAACAGAGTAAAAATGTGCAATGTGAGGTGCCCATCAAGGGCTCCAGTAAAGGAGTAGCAGCTCAAAGCATGGATTCGTTTGTTTAATTAGACAAATGAGCTGGAGGATGTCTCCTCTCTCCTGAGCCAACAAATTCACGTGGATCCAAAAATTTGGGCCAGACTGTAGTTTTGCTGAAGATATTTTCTGAGGCCTGAGGACATGTGAGCCTAGAAGAGGTGGAAAGGTTTCTGAGTTAAATGAAAGTAAGGCTGCAAAAGGATGTTCTGTTTCTTTTTACCTGGCTTTTATTTTGCATCATCTACGCCTAAAAGCACCTGTGTTCCTCCCCAGTGTGCTAGAAAGATACTCTTTGATCTACGAGCAAATTGATCTCAAGCTGGTGAAGTATAGGATTTCCTTCAGGGGAAAAAAATGAGAAATAAACTTTTCTTCAGAAAATAGAAAAAGGAAAACAGGCATTTATGAACAAACTTTACATGTGGCTCTGTACTGCACTATCAAAACCTGCACTCGCATTTAGAGATCCCACAAACAGCCCTTCTTTATTGATGGTTTAGTTTTGGTTCCAGGCAGTGGAAATCATTCTGAAGATTTCCTTCCTCTGAATCAGTACAGACCACCTCAGAATGACTAAACAGAGCAGCTAGAGAAGTGCTACAAGAGCTGCACATGTAATAAATCACACACAGCTAAGCCAAGACAAGAAACATTTGCCTGTCCTAGCAAGTGGTGAGAAGCAAAAAACCATAATACTCTTGGAAAAGTTGGCTCTGCCCATCCCAGCTTTGGCCATGGTTCCTCTCCTCTGCTGCTTTATACATTTCTGCATATCCACCTGTGGATATACAGGTGGATAAAGATGGAATTTTTGAGCTTCTAGAACAAACTGGTCCTACAGCCCTTTCTGTTCTCATAACCAAAAAAGCCCACCAATTCCTGAGAAATATAACAGCTAAGTCCTTGGAATTGGAAATTGGAAGGAAATGTCCCCTTTGTTGTAGTCAAATGTTAGCCCTGCTGGAGCAGAAAACCCCAGATCAGGTCACACAGAAACACGTCTAGGAGGATTTTGAATGCCTTCAGATAAGGAGACCCCAGACCCTCTCTGGGCAGCCTGTGCCACTTTTCTGTCACTCTCACTGTGACAAAGATTTTTCTCATATTTTTGTGGAATCTCCTGTGTTCAAGCTTGAACCCATTGCCCTTTGTCCTGTCATTGGATATCACTGAGAAGAGCCTGGCTCCATCCTTCTGACACTCACCATTTCCATAGTTATAAATATGAATGTGGTCACCTGTCAGTCTCCTCTTCTCCAAGCTAAAGAGACTCAGCTACCTGTTCTTCGTAAGGGAGATTCTCCAATCCCTCCATTATCTCTTTGGCTCTGTGCTGGACTCTCTCAAGTAGTTCCCTGTCCTCCTTCAACTGAGGGTTCCAGGACTGGACACAGTATTTCAGATGTGGTCTCACCAGGTCAGAGTAGAGAGGGAGGAGAACCTCTCTTGACCTATTGACTATACCCTTTCAATACACCCCAGGATGCCACTGATCTTCTTGGCCACAAGGGCACATCACTGGCTCACTGTCATCCGGCTGTTCACCAGGACCCCCAGGTCTCTTTCCCCTAGAGTGCTCAAGTTTTTTTTTTTACCTTTAGTTTTATTATAAATGAAAAATTAGGGCAAAAGCTGTAGCTCTCCATTGCCAGGCGAAATATTTCACTGGTATGTCTAATGCATTAAAGTCCTATTTAATGTAAATATGTGTGTCAAAATTTAACTGTTGCCAATAGCAGCAACATCAGATGAAGGGAAGGTTGTGTTGGCTGTCACTTTACCAGATCACTTTCTTGTTGCACTGGAATTACTTCTGATTAACACTGATATGAGTGAGAAAAAAATTAGGCCTTATCTCTGGCGTGGATCTGAACATATTGCTGGTACTTAACATGTAAGTTATTTTCTTCCTCCATACAACCGCTCTTACCAAATACATTCTTCTAAAGATTAGGCTCCCCAATGAAGTAAAGACAGCATGAGCCATAAGCTTCTTTAAATGCAAAGCCACTACACAGAACTGGAAATTACTTTTAATTTGCTCTTTAATGGTATCAAAGAGCACATATCTGTAAAATGACTGAGCCTGACACCTGAGGCAGAGGCACAGATGCAGTTTCTTATTGTCTGTAAATCATCACCCATTCAGTTATTTCTTATTCTGGTACCTCGCCTTCATTTTTTTTTTCTTCCAAAATTCAATAAATCATATCATGAGATTTAATCATAGCCTCCTGTATGAGTTATGAAATAATCATTGTCTGCTACATTATTTCTCCTTGATAACTTTGTTACATAGTGAAACTCCATACAATGTCCTCTGCTGCAAATAGCTAATTCTTTATTAACAGAAAAACAACAGCAGCAGCCCATAATAATCCTTTTCATTATGCTCCAATGGTGTTTCTTGTATTGTGAAACTCAGCTACACAAGATGGAGACCTCTCATGAGACTTCTAAGAAAAGAAGAAAGCTGACAGAGGAGATATAAAAGGAGACATTCGTTACTGGAGGTTACTCCTGAACCTTAACATTATGGAGTAGAAAAATTATGCACCTCCTAGAATCAATTTACAGAGATGATCAGTGGCTCAGTGGCTTCCATATCTGAATAGAAAACCATATTACCCCACTGCTGCTTGTCTGCCTTTATCTTCTTCCAGGACAAAGAGGAATCTCAGAGCTTGCTCCTCTCCCTGGTTGGAGACTCACCACCTCCTGGACTCCTCAAAGAACAGGTGAAGCAAAGGTGTTTGAGTCCAACCACACTGCAAGCAGGTCAACTGAGGAGAAGAGAAGAGAGGGGAAGATAGCTCAAGTGCTTACCAGTGCCTGTGCAGTCCCAGTAACAGGTAATGGAAGGAAAGGACCTGAGCAGCTGCAAATCTCCAGATTGAAATTTCACAGTGGGTGCCTCAGTATCACATGAGACAAATGCACTAAGTGGCAAGGGCAAGGTATTGCTCAGTGAATCTAGCAGAAGTGTTAGTAAAGAAAGAAGGGTAAGACAAGAACAGATAGTTAAACCTCAGCCTAATTTTCAAGCCATTTGCCACTTTGCTAATGTCCTATCTCTCCCTCCAGCTTTGTTTCTGGAAGATGTTTTGGCTTCAGTTCTGTTTGTTCAAGTTCCTCTTGTTCATTTCACTGCTTGGCTTACACTAGCTCACTCTACTTGCATCGTTCCTGTTCCCATTATTTTCTCTGTCAGCTTCCTTATGTTTTGTGTATTTTTGACCAGTTGCCAGTGATTTTATATTCTGTGCAAGTCAGGTGCTTTATAAGACAAGAATCTTCTGCAAAATAATTGTGTTTGCTTCCACAGATATACCTGAGAAGCACAAGCTATTCACAGTCCTGTTCTAGAGTGAAAGATGGGAAGCTTGAAATGTCAAAACACTACTCAAAAGAAGACAAAAATTAGCTGTTCCATGAAAATGGATGAAAAGCATAACTAGGTGGGTTATTTTCCTTCTCCATTGTATCTCTCTAACAAAGGATGAAATCTACTTTTTGGCCTTAATTGCTCTCCACCACCACCACCTTAAAATGCTTTTACTGCTACTGGAACTCCATTATCTTTCAGTAAGATAGTGCTGATTTCTCCGCAAGGGAGACAATGGACCATTCAGCAGATGAAAGAGTCTCCAGCTCTTGCAGAAGACAATGTCATTGATCACCTTCTGTGGAGCCAGCTGTGGTCACCACTTGCATGCCATCATGGAGTTAAAATACTTTGATGTCTGGTAATAAAAGGCATAACTTACACAGAAGCCCTTTCAAAAACCTATTTTCTAAAGAGACTTTAAAGGTTTTCCTGCATTAACTTGCAGGAAAGTTAAAAACCTTGGAAGAATTAGATGCTCCCTCATTTTGAGGCCACCACGAAGACATGTGGGGAATCGAATAAAAAGTGACCACGACATACAGCAACAATAAACTCCAGAACGAGGATGCACAGAGTGCTTGTATTTCAAAACACAAATTTTTATAAGTTTTGGTGAAGTAATTCTTATCTGCAAACTGTATTTTCTTGGCAGCACCATCCTTACATCAAATTTGCCAGAGCAGCATTTCACATGCAGGCAAGGAAATGTGTGGATACTTCAGTTTTGGAAGCAGATGGGTCTTCTGCTATGCTAAAAAAGAGGACAGTGGTTTACATGTTGTCAGTAGATCTGGGTGCCAGCTCCCCAGCTCTGTTTTGGGACTTCTCTACAAATTCTGCTCTGAAGCAATCCCAGGCTCTGCCACTTAGGGCACAGAAATTCAAGGGAGAGCTGTTTTTTCCTGGGGCAGCCTGTCCCTTTCAACTAGGATCTGACTGACAGTTGCTTGATAGAGGAAACAACCAACACAAGGTATTTGAAGCAGCATTTTCCTACGAAGAAAACAAACAAATGAACAGACGATGAGAGTGATGAGCTTGAAAGCCCATCTATTTGGGAGCAGTAAAGAAAGTCAGACTAAATTAGCAAAGGCCATCAACACACAGGTACGAGGAGGAGGAGGGGGGAGAGGCTGTCAGTTCAGAGCTTGATTTTAACAGCTCTTGTCACCATCTTTGTGCACCCTCCTGCCACCCAGAAAATGGAAGATAATTTATCCCTCTCATCTGGTGCTTAATTCTGAGGGTGTGCACAAGGGCAGCTACCTCTGATTAGCACTGCTTTGCAAATTCACTGTCACCTAGCAGTAATTAGCTCATCTTTCCTATATGCTGGATATATCTACAGCAGGAAAGCTACCACATATTAAGTTCCTGTGGCAGAATTTTAATGTGGATTCAAATGTTATTCCAGTTTAGCATAATTAGCATTTGTGATAAGCTGACCAAAGGCCACTTCAATACTGGATTTAAGTGTTCATGGAAAGATTAAAAGCTTTTTCCTGAAATCAATGTTCAGTTGAAGCAGAGGGTCTGCTGAAGCCAGACCTCCAGAAATGAGGTGCTCAGGTGCATCTCACACAAGTACCCAAAGAACAAACAAGTTGTGTGCAGTAGTTAAACTCCCTCATGCTATCTGCTACATCACAGTGTCCTACTAGAACATTTTACCTTAAGAAAGTCAAAAAAGTTACATAAGAAGTAGATTTGTGAGGCACCCTCATCCTGACTTCAGCTTAAGTGTTTAATTAAGTATAAACTACCTATGAAGCTCTGGATTTGGAGATAACTAAAGGTTAAAGAAAGAAAAGTAAATATCAAACGAAAATTGAATGCAATAAAGGTTGGTTTTATTCATTGCGGTATTTTCTCAGGTTAAGCTTTTACGATTTTTGTAAATGGCATCATCTGTTAACTACTTAAGCCAGACAGCAACTTCTACAAAATACAAAATACAGTTTTATAAGGATTATGAAAAATGAAGTGATACTGAAATGAAATTAAATTGTTCTCTCACACTTAGGGAAAAGCATCCCTCCCTTATCAGCAGGCATCCAGAGAAATGGACCTAAGTGTGGGTCTTCAATGCAGCTGTCACTTTTGGAAACATGTAGATACTTCAGAAGCACTAGGATAATTGAAAATGCTTTCCCTATTGGCTTCTCAAACCATATAAATACTACTGAAGAGTCCACTCTCCAGGAAGACAGTCATAGTTCTTCAGTCCAAGGATGTCTGGAAAGCCATCTGCTCAGCACAGACTTGCACTGTGTTTAAACACACACCAAGATGCAAAAGCTTTTATGAAACCACAATTTTCCCACAGGGTGGCTTGCTAAGCCTGTGCCAGGGCACACTTTTCTTGATGAAGCCACCAGCTGCTCCTCGGAAGGCTGCTATGTCAAGGTACAGAAGATACCCAGAGTAAGCAATTCATTACTATCCCATCCTGAGGATTTTATAACACTTTTGGCTTGGAACAATCATAGAATCATAGGATTGGAAGGGACCCTCAAAGGCTATCTAGTCCAAACCCTCTGAAGTGAACTGGGATATCCTGGACTAGATCAGGTTGCTTAAGAGCCTCATTAAGCCTGGCCACAAATGTCTCCAGAGATGGGGCATCAACCACCTCCCTATGCAACTTATGCCTATGTCTCACCACCGTCATGGTGAAGAACTTCTTCCTAACATCTAGCCTAAACCTGGCCTGCTCTAGTTTAAAACCATTGCCCCTCATCCCATCACCCCATACTCTGACAAAGTACCTCTCAAACTTTTTTGTAGCCCCTTCAGGTACTAGTAGGCCACTATGAGATCTACCTGGAGCCTTCTCTTCTCCATGTTGAACTGAAGTCTGCTTGCCAAAAGACAAACAACCTACAGAAACATTAACACCAATTTAAACCAGAGTGGCATTAGCAAGAGACCCTTCTTTCTCTCTAGCACAGCTCACGAATGCTTCTGTGACATGAACACTCATCTCAGATGTGAACAAATCTCTTCCTGCTCTTCTGAGGTGCTGCCTTTGTTCACAGCATGGTCCTCAGTGTCAGGTCGTAGAAATGAGTTTTCTCCAGGCTACATCACTGCTGGATGGAGGCATGCTCAGTGCTGCCTCGCTGCTTGAGAAAGCTGCTGCTCACCTCTGGCTGCTCAGCCAACTGAGTGTCCTGGTCACTCAAAACTAACTGCACTTCAAACAATTAAAGCTAAAAAGGCAACAACTGGATAAATATCTTGTGCAAGAAACTTCAGAGGCCAGCATCATCCATCTGAAAGTTACCAGAAACAACCAAGACCCCCAAGCCAGCCTGAAACAGAGCTGTTATCTTGCTGAAGGATACAATCCCAATCACCTAGCTGTCCTGCATGAGCTTCTTCCAACGCTTTCTTACAGGAACTGCTTTACTTTGTAGGCAGTTCCTTGGTCCCACTCGTCAATTCCATTTGAAAGGTTTTTTCCTATATGACAATACACTTTTTCTAACTAAATAAATATTGATTTATATAATATTAAGTAAAGTAGCTCAAATAGAGGAAACAGACCTAGAAATCAGTAGGCTACTATAATAATTTCAGGTCTTTCTATGCCTTAGAAAGCTATTTTTAACCTTTATTGAATTTAAGCATGACCCTACAGCCTCAATAAATTACCCTGAGTTTCTGTAACCCAAGAAGGTAACAATTATGTAGGCAAACACATAATTTTATGGTTAATATCCATTAATCCACTTGGTTGCTCCATTGCCGTTCTTCCATGATGTTCATCACCTCCCTCTCCTTCCCCAAAGTTGTATCCAACAGAGCTGATCTACAAAAGCCTTTCAGTTCTTATCTGCTGCAGACAAAATCCTTTAGAATGCTAATCTCAGGTTTTGTTTCATTTGACACTAACACATTAAGCCTCCTGGAACTCTCTGTATTGTGCTGTCAGCTTGCATTTCTCACTGCTATAGGACTGAAAAGATTAAAATTAAAAGGCAAGCCAGAGCTCCCTCCACCACTGGTAGATAACTGGTTCAATCTCACCTCTCCAGTGCTTTTTTGAAGGCAGATGAACAGGTTTTCTCCCACTTTGTGCACAGCTTTGATTTTCTCTCTAGCTGTAATACATCTCTGCTCCAAGGTCCTGCCACCACTGGTGTGTAACTGGCAGGAACTATTTGAGCACTTCAAATCAGGCTAAAGCTACATGTTTCACATCAATACCAGTCACATCCTTCCCATGCTGGGGGAAACAGCAATTCTTACTGCTTTTCTTGGGCAGCAGAGTTGTTTGCTCCCAGCCAGATAAGGCAGTGAGGCATATATGCTTTTGTCACTCATGACAACAGCCTGCAGCTGGTAAGACTGTATTTTCAACTAGTTTCATAGAATGGTTTGGGTTGGAAGGGACCTTAAAGATTATCTAGTTCCAAGCCCTGTGCCATGGGCAGGGACACCTCCCACTAGACCATGTTGCTCAATGCCTCATACGGTGTCTCACCACTTTGATAGTAAAGAACCTCTTTCTATCTCCAGCCTAAATCTCCCCTCTTACAACCTGCATCCATTACTCCTAGTCCTGCCATCCTGTACCCTATTAAAAAGTCCTACCCCAAAACAGAGCAAATACGTGTCAAATCCTCCCACGGCAGAAGAAACCTTTCATGTTGTTTCTTTGTCACCATTTGTGGGTGGAAGGGAAGAGGGAGCACTACTCTTTAATTTCTATATACATATTGGTTTGTTGATGGCTTAGTGAAGCCTGTTCTGTGCGAGCAGCCTATTCACAAAGCTCCTATCTCCTGCTGAAATGCAAGAGATTTCCAAATAGCTTCACTTCTAGTGCTGCAAGTAATGGGCTGCTGCTAATAACATGACTTTGTTTCTAGACACCTATTAGAGTCTGACACTGATCAATCTTTAATCTGCTTAAAAAGACACCTGACCAGGAAACACATCAAACACCACAGCCTCTGCTTAGTACAAATAGAAAGCTGAGATTGGGCTCATTTCATCCATTTCATTTGGCTGCTCTAAAACTTTCCCTTGAAAAGCTGCTTATAGAAACCTGGGCCAGTAGACAGAAATATCATAAGCAGGAGAAAATAGACAAAGGTATTTAAATGGAGATCGTTAGTTTGATGCAAATCTCTGTATACATCATATGCATCTCTGTATATAATGCATACAACAAATACATATCAAAGGCACAGATGTTCCTACAGTCAAAATATGAATCAAGAAATTGGATTGTCCTGTGATTGTCTGAAAGTCAGACAGGCAGCTACAGGGAAGATAAGGATAACTAATTTACAATACATTTCTAAGTAAAGCACCTATACCTGCATACACACACACACATACGTGTATGTAAAGTGCAAAGAAAAGTGTGCATACAGACACACTCCATGTTAAAAACTAAGGTGTTTTCAGAATTAATTAGGAAAAAACCACACAATGATAATAATCACTAAGCCCATAATGCCTGCACTGTATTCCTTTGAGACCCTTCTTTGTTGGATTTTCAGACTTAAAAACACTGATTTCTTGATCAATGCTTATAATAAATAGGGGGAAAAAAACTTTCAACAAATATTTGCACTAGTGAAAAGGAAAATGAAGCACTTCTTGCAAGCTTAATGTTCCTTAATGTACTGTGGGTTCCAAAGGAAAAACACGCATTCTGCAATCTACAACTGCTGATACAATGAAAAACACCAGGATCTTCTGAAAGTGAATCCTAGTATTACCTCCCAGTCCAGAATGAATTCTAGTCTAGTCACAGATCACATTCCTGGGTAGAATCAATGGTTTAGGTTGGAAGGGACCTTAAAGATCATCTAGCTCCAAGCCCCCTGCCATGGGCAGGGACACCTTCCACCAGACCAGGTTGCTCAATGCCTCATCCAGCCTGGCCTTGAACACCTCCAGGGATTGAGGGGGCATCCACATCCTCTCTGGGTGTCTCACCACCCTCACAGTAAAGAACTTCCTCCTTATCTCCAGCCTAAATCTCCCCTCTTCCAATGTGCATGCATTACTCCTAGTTCTGCCATCCTGTACCCTATTAGCTTGCTTTAACTTACAAACACTGGTAATACTTCTACAATGTCTCACAATGAAAATGTTTCCACTGTCTAGGAATAAATGCTACACCAGTGGGCTTGAAATTGTATTTTAATGAAAACAGTGTCTGGATGCTAAAGCTGCTGAAACTCTCATACCATCCACACCAAGAAACAAAACAGCACTGTGACTAACATTTGTTTTTTGTTAGACTCTTTTTTGCACAATTTAACCTGAAAAGATGTAGTCTGGATTAATAGTGAGCTTGTAGAGGACTTTCCACAGCAAGTTTTGCAAGTATTTTCCTTGCAGAACTTCGCTCGCTTTTCTCCTAAGCCATTTTCAGCTTCCTTTCCTATTACTGAAAAATTATCTATTACTTTTTTAATTTTTTTCCTCAAAAGAGACTGTAGGGATAAGGGCTGCTATCCTCTGTGGTACAGGCAGTTACACCTGAGGCAGGCACTGTATGTTTCATTTAGAGTTAACAAAGTAAAATTTATACATTTAGAAAAAAGTTCTTCATCATGAAGGTAGCGAGACACTAGAAGAGGCTGTCCAGAGAGCTGATGGATGCTCCATCCCTGGAGACATCCAAGACAGTCTGAGCAATCTGATCTAGTGCAGGATGTTCTCTGCTCACTGCAGGGGATTGGACTAGATGGGCTTTGAAGGTCCCTTCCACCTGTATGATCTAAGAAAAAAGGCACTTCACATACAATTTTAACCTATAGCTTTTAACACATAACCAATAACTCAACCAGATCACAGAATCCCCTCTGTAAAGTGCTTACTGCTCCCCACTCATAGCAAAAGGAATTCAGGGGAACCAGCCTATATGTTAAATTACCACAAACATAGCACCACTGTCCAGCTCAATGGACCTGGTTACCCATTTTCCTTAGACGCTTCTGAAGCAATAGAAAAATTCCTCTTAGCAACATACTCTAAGCTCTTTGTTGATGATCTCGGTGGGGAGTAGTAAGGAGAAGGAGCCAGCACCATCTGGGCAGCCAGCTCTTCCCTAAGCTCCATCCACAGGACATGCTTTGAGGAGCCACTGTTACACAACATGGAACTAACAATATTTTCATTGCCTTCATGTCTGGTGATGAATTCAGCAGAAAAGATGCACAAAAGGCCTTTTAGAAGCACACAGACGAGGGCCACTCTGGCAGACCTCATGAAAACAGCTTGGATTAGTGTCTGAGGGGGGAGGGAAATGCAAAGCAGTATGGAAAGCCACTCCATCTCCAAGGTTAGACCCAGTTCACACCAGACCAACAAATTATTTGCATAAAAGCAATGTTTACCTTTAGCATAAATTCTGCTATTCAGATCTCCCAATGCTGTGCTGAATATTTTGGCTGTGGTGCAGCCAGGTCTCAAACTGCAAGGAGCCATTTACTGCATGTTCTTTAATGCTTGTTAATAAACACCACATGTTTAATAGTGCCAGTAATTTCAAACACTGTGACTATCATCTGTGACATTTTCAAAGTGCTCCCCTGCTAGGAAAGATTGTCTGGGAATAGTTTAGAAACCAGTTGCCAGGTCCCATCCAGTGAAGCTGGCAGCAAAGCAGGATTAGGGGAATCAACTCGGATCTTTGTTTTAAGTTTGTAATAATATTTGGAAAATAGGCTTGTCCTGACCTGAACTTCCTTCAAAATGTAGAGCTCCTGATCCTATGCAAATTTGCCTTGACATTTAAACAAATTCAATTTTCAGGAGAGTTTATATGCAACTTGAGTTGACACATTAAAATTATTTCTTCTCCATACATCCTTATCCAGCCTGGCCAAAAAAATAATTTTCTGTGGCTGTGTTTCAGGCAAAGAACTAGGACAGGAAAAGCACATTCCCTTACTTTAGATATATGTGTTCAGCTTGGACAATGGGACAGCAGCTTTGTCTCTGAGGGCAGAGATTTATGTGGCTGCATGAACCTGAGCATATTCACTTTGTTGACATCCTGAGGTACTCAGCAGGCTTCTGAGTAGATAGGCACATGCTGTACCCTGGAGTTTTTTGAGACTCCAAGCATGGTACCACAGATAACTGCCACTTTATGCAACTTGCAATACAAATTCCCACGCAAGTTTTCTCTCCATCACACTTGGATGCATAGATGCTCTGCGCTTGGATAATAACAGGTCTCTAAGAAGCACTTTCATTGTCCTACCATATCATCACCACTAGAAACAGGAGTGCATATTGTGACATTGCTTCCTGCATCTGTCTGTTACAGGTGATATTCAAATTCAACCTGACCTGGGATGTGATTCAGTGAACAGTTAACTTTTCCCTGGCAGAAGGAAGCAGGAACACATGAGCCAAAGCCATTCCTGTCACTTCACCTACATATTAATGAGGAAGGTGAGAGAGTAAAGCAAGAGAAGAAAATACAGTATTGAATTTTCTTCTTGAAGGAAGAGAAATGGAAATGAAAACTCTGATCTTTTTTTTTGCTGTAAATCCACATAAAGGGCTCTGTAATCCCCAGTAGCACCTTAGTGACTACAGCTAGCAGACAAATTCACTAATTGTTAGAAATGCATGGCTTTAGGATAGATTAGGATGCAAGAAAGAAGAGGGCAATATCCGCCTTGCCCATTATTCTCCTTCCACAAGCATCCACTAGAAACCACAGCCTGAGCTAGACACATCTTCAGTATGACACTCAGTTTGTATCTCTTCAATTCTGATCAAAAGATCTATGAATTAAGACACTTATGTTCTCAGTCTTGGATCACAGAAAGATGCTGGAAATCACTAATGAGCAAAGCTGAGCTACCCTCCTCCCCCCATCAATGTCATGCTAACTGCAGCTGTGAGTGAGATCTTTTAAATACTTAAGTACATAAGAGACTGGACTTCTCCAGGTATAGACCTCTTTATGCCTGATTTTAATTAAAAAGAGGTGATTGGATACACTGGTAAAAATAATTACTACTCCTTCTTCATTCCACTGGATAAAATAGATTTTCCAGAGGCTCAGAGCTTAGCCTCATGGTTACAGCTGAAGAGAAGAAAATGCAACAGACAGAGGTCATGCTGATTGCAACCCTGAGAACAACACTATTTCATATTGATTTCTTTTGTCATCTAAGAAAAAAAGAATTGAAGTCTCTAGTCCCCCAGCCTAATGTTTGATCTGGTCAGAGTAACACTACAGTAGTTGAAGAAATGACCAATAAATTTTCAGTAATATACACCCGTTTAATGTTTAAGAGCCCTCATATAAAATTTTATCACCCCATAACTTTTCTGTAGCGAGTTGGTTAATGCAAGGAGAGCTCTTGCCAAGTAAAGCCACAGTTATGTCATTTTTATTATTCCCCTTTCAAATAATCAGACACAGCTTTCAGTCCCCATCTAAGAGGGCATATCTTAATCGCTGTCATTAGGGTCTGCCTTTAGCTCTTGATGTTGAGAGCTAGAAAGATGAAATCTGGTAGATGAAAGAGAATGTCAGTGTTTGATGTATCACCCTCCTCCTCACTCCCATTCCTTGACCATGAAATTTCCACCCATGGAAAATCAGAACCTTTTTCAAGCACTATTGTCAAGCTTTTATTTCTCAAGTTCTGCTATGCATTTCACCTACAAAATTATGAGGTTAATTCACATTTACTTGAAATCAATGTGTTAATGAGTCCACACTCTTTATGTGTTTAACAGAATTAATGAGAGAAGACCATATCTCTCAGATGCACAGAGAGGCTGTGGATGCCCCCTCCTTGGAAGGGCTCAAGGCCAGGCTGGACAAGGCATTGAGCAACCTGGTGTAGTGGGAGGTGTTACCCATGGGAGGGGGGTTGGATGATCTTTAAGGTCCGTTCCAACCTAAACCATTCTATGAACTCTTTATTTTCCATATGCTAAACATTTATAAGAGTTGTTTAAATTAAATCAAAGACAGAATCTTCTTGGAAGTGTCAGTTAATGTGCAGAGGCTTAAAGTAAAGTCAGAAAATCTATTCCATGATTATTTATAGATAGTAATGTACATATATATTTCTCTGAGTGACAATTTAGACATACTTGCACAATGATCTGGCAACATAAACTACAAATCACAAGCCATCACTATTAATGAGGACATGGCTTCAGTAAATGGCTCTAATTCCCACATCTATTTCTGCTGAAGAAGAGATAAGCATTCACACTACAATCTGTTGCAGCCGAATTGCAAACTCTCAAATTCACATCTTTTAGGAAGGTACTCTGGCAGGAAAAGGGACATAAATCAGCTTTATTATTGATCCATATTGCAAATGACTACAGACACACATGGACAGTCATATCTCAGCTGCAGATTCAACTGAGTAGGCTCGAAACTCTGCTTACAACTACATCAACATCCCATATCTCACTGTTCTCTTATTCTCCCACCTTCTCTGGCTCAGTAGGTAACTGTTTAATACAAAATAGAACAGCTTCAACATACAACTTTCAGACAAAGAACTCTTCATCTCCTTTCTCCAGAATGGAAGCAGATGTGGCCTCAAACCTTTCCTTCAAATTAGCCAGGCTCAGGTATTCCTACATTTCTGGGAAATTCTCCAAGTGGAGGGTTAATAGTTATTCTAAGAGGCCTTTTCTTTTCTCTTTATGGGAAGGAAAACAAGACTTAAGCTGGAAAAACTATGCAGGACTTTGACCAAGCTCAAAAGTTAATGGTTTCTGTTGGGACCTTCTGAGTGCTTTTAAACAGCACTCCTTCTGATCTGAGTTAATTCAGTTGGGTTTGTGGCTGTGTTTATAACAACAAAATATAACTTAAAAGTGGACCAAGATTACCATGATTACTAAATTTTTACTTTCTCTAGTGCAGCTTTGGCTTATGTTACTACTAACTTCTCCCCACTGGGAGACAGATGAAGCCACTCTGGGGATGGGAAAAAGCCAGATGCAAGAAGTGCCATGCCATTTGTCACCAAAGCCACAGCACATGTTTCCTAGATTAGGCATGGGCAGCCTCTCCTCCCTTGGGTACTTTGTACCAGATTGTCTTAACTAGGCAACAGGTGACTTAGTAGCTTGGTCTTGCAAGAGGAAAGTGTCTGTGACAAAAGAGATTTAACCTCTGCTTCTTCCTTCATTACACATACAACAGGATAAATTTCAATTATTTTCCCTTTTTAGGTAGAAATAAGCAAATTGGACATTTTGACATATATTCAGTCCAGTTATGCACAAAAACCAGTGAAAAAAATCATCACAGAAATCTGGGAATACATCTATTATTTTGAAGCCTTGGAAAGGCAAGAGATGTGAATTCAGTTAGCATCTGTCCTAGGGCAAGGAACAGTCACTGATTAGCAGATATTTACACACAAGAACAAAGAGATCAAACAACAAGATGCCTTTAGGTTGACCTTTTGAGGGACTGCACATAGAGGTGTGTTTGGTGGATAAAACAAGTGGTCATGGAAGAGAAAGAAGCGAAACCTTTACATCCAGGGGGATTTGCCAACATTACCCTGGCTTAGAGAAAAACATAATCACAGATGGGGAAAGCAGGTTCACTGAGAACATGCCAACAAGACAAAATTAAAGCAGCAAAGGAGGAGGAAGCTTTAAACAAATCACAGAGTGAGAAAAAAAGCAGCACCTTCTCATCTGTGTGGTTGCCATCTGGGGAAGATTTTTACTCTGCTTCTTTGCCTTTCTTTAAAGCGAGAAAAGATTTTGAAATGAGGGCTAAAAAAGAAAACAGAAAATAAACACCCTCTTTGTAAAATGCAAGCAGTGCTAGCAAAAGCATTTCCCCAGATTCTGTGCGGAGGCAGGTTTTCAAAGGTGAGGAATCTGGTTCTGGAGAAGAGAGATACGCTATGGAGAAGCTCTGGGCTTTTTATTGGATGGTGCAATTTGCGTTCTTGAGTGGGTGCAAAGTGTCCTAAGAAGTCGTTGTGAAGTCATTCTGTTTATCACTATACTAATAATAGTCCTCTAGTGATAGCAGGAGGGGCACTGGGTACAAGCTAGAGCTGGGCAGCTTTAGATTAGACATTAGGAAGAAGGTCTTCTCCATGAGGGTGATGAGACACTGGCATAGGTTGCCCAGAGAGGTGGTGGAGGCCCCATCCCTGGAGACATTCAAGGCCAGGCTTGCTGAGGCTCTGAGCAACCTGATCTAGTGCAGGATGTCCCTGCTTACTGAAGGGGAGCTGGACTAGATGGCCTTTGAAGATCCCCCCCAAGTGTACACATCCTATGATTCTATAATCTAGTCCTAAAACATGATCTGAATTTTAGCTCAATGCCCTGTTCTTCTCTACAGGAAAAGAGCAGGGAGAAAGGGACGTTATTGCATGTCTAGGCTTTGGTATCAGATCCTGTCCTGTGCAGTGACAAAATGGTCCCAGCTAGAAAGTGGGGATGGAAATTAATCAGCAGTGAAGTGCTTTTTTTTAAGTTTTAAACACACTTTTGTGAGCTTTCTAGTAAGTAGCTCTAAAACAGAGCAGATCAAATTTAGTTTTGTGGGGGGAAAAAAGATCAGCAGATAACTTCCTTCTCAATTCCTCATAAATCAAATACAGTGTATTAAAAATGTATGGTTAATTTTCCAACCAGAAAAATGTCAAGAACTGTGACTGAGACTCAGCTACCCCACTTCCAAAACAAAGCAAATTTCTGCTCCAGCTTCTGCTCCAAACTGGGCACACCACATCTGGTCACTCCCATACTCCATCCAAAAAAGTGGAATATCCCAAAACCTGGTACCTCCACTATAAATGTCTTTTCCTACTAACTCTGCAGCTGCAACTATCTCAGCTCCCCTACAGTCCCTGGTAATCCTTTTACTGACACTAAATAATGATATAGTGTTATTAGATATATGAAACACCATCACATTAGGCTTCTGAAAGGAGATACAGGGTGTTTAGCAATTCTGAAAGCTGTACCTTTCATTTAGTGCTAAGTATCACATAATATTCTTAGCATAATTATTTTTCATCTCTCCTGAAAATTCCTCACATTTTTTTCCTTTAGTTACGGAGAAACAGTTTGGCTATTTTCATTACTATAATATTCAGATCATGATGTTCAGATCGTGCTGTTCAGCATTCAAATCAGAATTCTTCTGCTCACAAACAGTCACAGAAAAAGGAGGCTGGACAAAGCCCCGAGTAGCCTGATTTAGTGGGAGGTGCCCCTGCCTACGGCAGCGGGCTTGGAACTTGATGATCTTTAAGGTCCCTTCCAACCCAAACTATTCCATGATTCTATATCTTCTCAATCTAAGGTTGAACACCCTCACATCTTACTCACGGAGACATATAAGAAGACATTTCTTCCTATAATTCTGTATCTACTCCATATTTTTGGGGGGTATGCTGAAGAGTTTTATGGTTAAAATTCTTATCAGGATGAAAGTAACATGACTTCTTTTTCTGATCTGCTGGACTTTCATGTGCTTCAGTCTGGAAGAAGCACCATGGCTTCATTTGATGAATGCCTCTTGGAACAGCTTGTCTGGTTTAAGCTAGAAAATTGCTTCTCTTGAGAATGTTCTGCTCTCTGAAGAACAAATCTACATGCGTGACAGCTTCTCAGCTGTAAATCTAAAAAACAATGCCATTGTCTTATAACACAATGTATTATGAAGATTAGTTTTTGGCTGTTTTGGAGTTGCACAAGTAGTGATATGAGAATCATTACAGAAATCTAATTATAAAATAAGCAAACTTGTTACTATGCCATTCAGTGTTTAGTGTAAAATATCTCCCACTCAGTTTTGCATTGTTTGGACTATTTATATTTCCTCTTGCATTCAGTCATGTGGAATTGATCCTGCTGTCTTCTGCAGGTATTCTGAATTGCTCTCATTTTCCTGTTCCATTCATTTCACCATCTCTTTCAAATTTAATGGTATCTGCAGATGTCACTAATGTTGCAAGTTACCATCTATTGATAATGATGCAGGGCAGAAGCACATGTCTTTGAAGAGAAACACATAAAATAATAACTTCCAGTGGAAATAAATCTGAATCTATTTGCAATATATGACTGCCCAAAATTGCTTATAGTTCCACATAGGAACACTGGATATATATAACACATTGAAAGTAACATCATAGTGGGGTACATTGCCCAGGCCCATTTCTTATGTGGTAAGATGTGACCCAGTGGATTTAAGCCAAGGCTAAATCTAATCCAGAACATCTTTGCTGACATGCATTGAAATTTTGGAGCTACACATTAACCATCTGTTGAAATTATTTCATCACATTAGAATACCCAAAGCTTCTGAGTTAAAATACATTAAATTTACCAGCACAAACATTGGAAGAACGTAAGGCCAGAAGACATATTGAAAGTACATTTATTTATTGACTCCAATGTCACTTATTGTAGCTGGGTCTTCTTTCAGAGTGTATGATTCTCAGCTGCCAAACTAAGCCATGCAAATCATATATACTTTGAAGTAAATGTTGAAAGGCTACTGTCTTGTGTCATATAAGGCCCAACTAAGAGCAGAAAACCAAACTTGTTTCAAATGTCTGCATGAAACTTTACAGATGATCCCAAAACATTATTTCAGATTTCTGATCCATGACATTTTTTATTCATGTATAATTGCGGCCGCCCTCTGACTTCATAATGCAAGTTAAAGACATAAGGAAACAAAACCAATTTTGTTTCTTGAAGCAAATTAGAAACAAAGATCATTTTACTTCTATTTCCACTCATCTTCAGAAAAATATTTGCACAGTGTTGTGGGGTTCTCTTCTCCTGTGATTAAATGGGTAAATGTAATGTAGTGTAACTGGGCTCATTTTGCAATGAAACAGAAGTAAAATGCAAAATCTGCTCACAAAACTGTACTGATCTTTGGGGATTATGGATGTATTTGAGCTTCATAGATATTTGTGACCTATTTGTGCCTCTATATAACTACCACTGGAGCAATTCTAGATATAGTATCATATGATAATTAAATTCAGAAAGTAATACTACACATGCATACCATGATAGCTCTTACAACACATTCAGTGCTGTATAATAAGCAGGTTAGAGAAAATATAGAGTGAGATTTTGAGAAAAGGCCCTATGTTCTTCCTCTGATACTGCCACTCATGTGCTCTGCTTGATACCCTCTTTTCTTCTAAGTACCAGATAATCAATGCTTCAGGTTTAAAAAAAAAAAGTTACTTTTAATTATTTTCACAGCTACTCCAATTACGATCAAGCAGGTCAGAAGTGAGTTTAATTGCCTTAATGCTTCGAGTTTTAGAAGATTAGCTCTAGAAGCATCTAAATGCACCTCCTCCCCTGCTTTCTCCTTGCTCCCTGGAAAGCGTGAATTCTCTCCCAGCCAAACCCAGCAATAAATTAAGGTACTCCCCTACTGTCACAATGGTTCTGCAGATTGCTTCCTTGCCATGCTGCTCCAGAAGGAGAGCAAGCAGGTGCATATATAACCTTCAATTAAGTGTATTATAGAGCACACCACCTGTGTGTATCTTAGACATGATGTTCAGCAATCAGACAGCATGATTCCTCAGCTTGGGCTAGGCTGCTTATAGTTTTAGATGGGCAAAGGTATCCAAGAAGTGGATTCTTTCTTCCTTTCCACATTGGGCAGAAACTTGAAAATCCACACATCTCCAATGAACCACCTAACACCTCTTTTGAGTGTTCAAAGCATTTCATATTTGGTCTCTCCAAATATATTCAAAACATATCATATTTGGTCTCTCCAAAGCATTACAACAAAGATGCCCAAGGTGAAATAAACCAAAGAGTTGATTTCAGAAATCAAGTGAAATGGGGTATTTTCATAAATTATTAAAAGATGTATCTATTTTTCAAGTCAGAAAAGGATGTTTTTAAAAAGAATTTGCCACAGCTGTTGAATTTGTCACTGATAGAGAAATCTCTTCACCCAAAGTGTAACTGATAGCAGAGTGTGGCAAGGGTATCCATTTAATTTTGATTATGTGTCCCCAACTCCACGCTGTTTCTAAATAAAATGGCAATTCCCCTGAGAAGTGTCAGAGCTTAATTGTCACTTTTCTCCTGAAGTGTGATAAATATAGAGTAATGTAATTAATGCTGCAGCAAGAAAAGTACTGCTCCTCAAGGAGAGGAATTCATAAGTTCCCTTGTGTTGTCCTAGCAACTTTGCAGAGTTGACACAGATTCTTCTCTTTGAAGGAGGAGTAGGAACATGTCAGTTCTGAAACACTGGTGTTATCTTCCATCAAATTACTTTGAACACTGAATAGAATAAAATACTGTTTTTGCTATGTGACTTTAAAATAGATAATCAAGAGGCTGAAGTTAGTCTTGCTTCAAACTTCACTGGATTGAACAGCAGGCTTGTCCATGTAAATTAATTTTAACTAAAAGGACAGACTTTTAAAGACATCTAGAAAGCCAAAACCTTTCACAATATCAACGCACTTCAAAAAACTGAGCTCTGCATCACTAATGAGAAAAAACCCATCATGGTTATTGGCATATTAAAATAGGAGTCTGTGTTTCTGGAGATGAAACAGCAGCACAGAAGATAAAGTAAAATATAAAATGGTCCTGCACAGCCCTGATGTTGACCATTCCTCCTCCTCTGCTTTGGACTCTTAGGGCTGGGCTGCTATGGGTTGTCTTGGACAACACCGTTTACTGATGCCAGCAAGACCTGCCATCTCCTAGCACCTCCTGGTACATCACCATCAGAGCATTCTCCTTGCTCTGGAGGACAGAGATTGTTAGTTGGTTTCATTCCTGCTGGGAAGATTCGGTCAAAAGTTTTATTCAAATAGTTTTTGTGTTAACATGAACTGAAGCCTGGAGTTCCATAAACTCTCTCCATAGTTTCATCTTCCCTTCCCAGATCAGCAAGAGCTCCCTGTTTATCCTGCCAGTACACATTTCTGTTCTGTCATGCTGTTCCTTTGCCTTTTCTAGTATTTTGTTTGTTTTAAGGTTTTCTCTTTGGTGCATTTTTTTCCTCTGATAAAGCACTAAATCTCTTGGCTTCAACAATTCCTCCTCCACCTGTGTGACAGCTGCAGCTTGAATCCTGTTGTCTCTGCCCATTGCTCCCCAGTTCCAAGTGTCCTCTTACCCACCTCTGACAATGCCTGAGAAGGGCTCAGATTTGAATTTCACCCTCTCTGCTTCTCAGCCATCAGCTGCTGATTTTCACTGCCCCTTTCTGGTTAAAGTAGATTGAGCTTTATTTTCTGCCAATATAAGGACTGAAGTTGCTGCTTTTACCAGATGCTCAAATCGAGCCTGAAATCAAGGACATGCTCTGAATTTCAATTGTATGCAGGATGATTTGACTTCAAAGGGGGATGAAAATACAGACAAAAATAATAATTATATCATCATTATATGCTCTACGTTTTGAAGAGCAGAGAATTTACCACTTTTTTCCTGTAAGTCATATTTAATGCTCTTTAGTTATGTAAGACAAACAATTTGATTTAGAGGAGGAGATGATTTGGTTGAACTGGTACTAAGCAACATTTTAGGCACCAAGTAGTTAATTATTTTCTTCCATTGTAAACAGTATTAAAATAAAAAGCATGACTACAGTTAATCTGACATGGGCAAGTTCTCTATTATATCCTGTATCACTTTATCAATTAAAAAAATAAGGGCTGGAAAATAATCACAGTGATGAGGAATTTACAGAAAGCAGATCTTATTGACCCAATCTAATTTCATTATTGGATGAGGTTATAATTTTAATTTAAAAAAAAAAATCCTGCAAGGATATATTTAGAGTTTTTATCAGGCATTTGACTTATGCATAGTGTATGATAATCTGATCTAAAAATTAGCACTATACATTATTAATAAAGTACACATTAGAGGAATTAAGAAATGACCCACAACTCTCTAGAAATAGTAACTAAATGGAAAACACTGTGGAACTTCAGGGATTTTTAATGACTCCTTAGAGATGGCACCGGACTTCAGACTACGTAAATTATTAAATAAGGCTAGTGCAATCTTAAAATAATTACAGCTGAGGAAAAGAAAAAAAGGTGGAATGATAAAAAGCAAAGATGTCACAGTTCTATAGAATGATCTGAAGTAATTCAGCATATGAAAGAATTAAGCCCACAGAATATTTTCATTAAATCACATTCCCATCATACATCTAGAAAGAAAAGTGCACACAGAATGGAGGGGGCATTGGTAAAGTACTGAGTTAAAATTAATCTAGAGTTTTAAATGGTAAAAAAAAATGATAAAAAGAATTATTTTACCTTTACTCTCTGAGTGCTATGATGACACAAGAGAGGGTAATGTGTTCCTTCAGTATATGAACCTACGAAAAGCAAGATTTTACTTCAGCGCATTGATGGCATTAAAATGTTTGAAAAATCGTGGCACAAAACTGAAAGAACTATGGAAGAATTAAAAGCTCATTACATGTCTTCTCAAGAAGAGTTCTGTGGGGATGTTGAGTCAGAGCAAGACTTGCAATCAAGCAGGGACAAAGCAAGAAGTAGTGGTCTAGTAAAGCTGAACAGATTCAAATTGGAAACAAGACTAAGTTTCAACTCCTGGAGAGATTAAGCACCAAGACCTTCAAACCAAGACAGAGTACATCTATGGAAAATTCACAGAACTTCTACAACCCTCACTTCTATCATCCATTACTGCCTAATGTAGAAGCAATCAAAGGTAACAGGGATCCAGCCTGAAGTTCATGGCCATTGAGCTAAGGACCTGAAAAAAAGAAAAATCACTTTAAGTTTCTAGACCTTTAAAGTAATATTTGAAATTGAAACAGAAAAACAGAAAGTTCACACTCTTCAGCTCAGCCCACTCTTTTTCTTGCTACAAGTGATAAGCACAGCATAAAGGACACAGCCTCCTGACTGTGTAGGGCACAAACAGACATATTAGACCAGACACACTATTAGCATAAATCATCATGGGCACATTGCTTTGGCTCAATCTCACAGGAAAATGCGATTCTCAAAAATAAGGGTTTTGTCAAACACAGTCTTCACATGTCCTAGAAGAATCATCAAATAGATGCTGTGAAAGAATTTTGTGATGCTGTTCAAGTGGCTTGGAAAAGGCTTTCCATGTAAGGAAGCTATAAACATTTTTCAAACGTGCATAGGTTATACCTTTTTAACCATATTATTCAACTCAGCAAGCTGCTTCTTGGTTCCTTATGGCCCAGACTGTATCAGAAACACTCCCCATACAATCATAGAATGTGCTGAGCTGAAAGGGACATTCAGAGGCCATCTACTCCAATCCCCCCTGCAGTGAGCAGGGACATCTTGCACTAGATCAGGTTGCTCAGAGCCTCAGCAAGCCTAGACTTGAATGCCTCCAAGGGATGGGGCTTCCACCACCTCTCTGGGCAACCTGATTCAGTGCCTCACCACCCTCATGAAAAACTTCTTCTTGAGTCATGGAACACTTCATGATGTTCAAATTGCATGTTAAAAAGTGAAGGAGCAAAATCTCAGCATCCCTGACTGGGATATTCAATGTTCTTAATTAATAACCTGTCAATTCTAATGAGGATCTAAGGATCTAAGAATGAATATCATAAAGAGCTGGTAAGGGTGAAAATCCTTCCTCTCCTTTCAAAAGATGGTATTTGCTAGACCAACTCAATGTCAGGAGAAGTCAGCCAAAGCTCACAAATCTTGTCACTAGAATATAGCTCCAATGGTGTCAGGCTATAAGAAATGAGTCACCAAAAAATCCAAAGAGCAATACTTAGGCTTGGGGGAAGAAGAAAACCAGGAGAAATTAATCATGACATGAAGTCAGCACTGCTGAGGATCGACACGAGGAGACGAATGCAAACCCTTGCTGAGAAAGCTACCCATTGAGAATGCAGGGTGGAGGTACCCAATCTGCCTTCCATGACTGTCATGGGGTTTGATAAATGACAGACAGCAGCCTCACAGCCACTGTGCCAGCACCCTCAGGTGAATTCCAAACACCCCCACAGATTTCAAGAAAATCAGCCTTTCTGAGTAGTCCCTAACCTGTTTTTCTCCACTCTTGGTAGCTATCTTCTTCCAAAACTGCAGCAGTACACACAGAAGTCAGGAAGCAAGCTTGCCTATGAAAGTAAAGTCTGGAGAAGTTCATCCTCTCCCCATTGTTTCTCACTAGGCTCTTGCTCACCAACAGGCACATTTTTTTCTAAATATCTTTTGGCAGCTAGCATGTTTTTGGACTCCATTCTTATGATCTTCAAAGTTCACAGCTAGTTTCAACTGCAACTGGGCTTTGTTATTTCTAATTTTGCTTGTAAATACCAAAGTGTTGCTCTTTTGTTTTATTTTTCTATTGCAGTCCACCTTTTCCTGGTTTAACCATTGGAGAACTCTTTCCTCATCCCAAAGATCAAGCCCTTCATACCATCAGTGTAAAAATTAAACAAAGAAATAAAAACATGAACGATGTTGAAACAACGTGGCAGTGAGCATGAATATGATATGGAGATGCAGACAGATGTGAATACACAAACCAAAAAAGAAGCTTGCCTTTTCTGGTTTTTTAAATTCCTCTTTCAAGTCATCTTTACACATCACTGCATTTCAATTTGTATTTCAAATTAGAAAAAAGTGTGACTGCCAGACTCATCAAGACCTGTTTCCATCTGCTTCAATATCCTCCATCTGACCAGGGCTAACAGGAGATGTTTCAAAGGAAGACAACCCCATTAAGGGCAACTATAACCTTACATTCTTTTTTAAGAAATCAGTTTCCTCCATTCAGATACATAAAGGTGGTCTTACACCCTGAAGTGTACTGCTTTATGTCCTTTTAGCTTTCTGAAGTCTTTTATTTTAATCTCTTCTAATATTTCAGGAGATTTTCTCATTATCTATTACCCTTTTTTGATCCTATTAAGCTTCTGGCTGCAAGGACATCAGGAGATAGTAGGGTTCAGAGGTTAATTGTGCCTTCTACTTGAAAAGCATTTTTTCCATTTTAGCTGTATTCCATTTTAAAATAATACTAAAATGGAAACTGGGAAAAACCTACAGCTGTTTTAAAATAAAAACGAAAGAAAAATAGGGTGAGTTAAATTATGACACTCCAATAATTCTTTCCTATATGCCTTGGGGAAAACTTGATGGCACTGAAAAGTTAAATTGCCATCGTTAAGGTTAGATTAGATTAAAAAAAAATTTAAAAATAACTCTTTTAATCAGCTCCTCAGCTGGTGTGAATCAGCTTGGTTCTTTGGGAGTTATTGAGACTGATGTGATTCATATCACCTGATTTTCAGGCCCTTTGATCTTTAAATACCTAATAATTTTTTAGAGATCTCCTGCCTACATTCTTGTAATGTATGTACACCCTTCTTAAGTCATGGGGCACAGAACCATAACTTCTACTTTACCTTTGGTCTCACCTCCTGCTTCCATTATCTTCCTGCTCATAAATCCCAGAACAGGATTTATCCTTCTTTTGCAGCATAAAGAACTTCTTTCTTATATCTAGCCAGAATCTACCCTCTTCCAATTTACATCCATTACTTCTAGTCCTTCCATGACAATATCATCATCCAGTCAGTAACTCCCCATGTTGTCTTAATAATGCCCCCTCCTGCCTACAAAAACACATCTCTCCCCATGTATTTAGCACTTGAACTTGCTGGATTTCATCTCACTGATTTCAAATCACTTATGCAAATAATCAAGATAATTCTAAATTATAATTACATCTCTCCCTTTCATTCTTTCTCCAAGAAATGCCTCCTGTGAGCCTGGGACTTTTCCTTCTAGCTGCAAACTCGTTTCTGAAACAGAGTAATTTTTGTTCAAGGGATGCAACAGGTAGCACAAAGCTGGCACATGGTACAGCCCCCTTAGGACTTGCTATAACAAAACTCCAATGACTGTAAAGTGCAGTTTTCTCTTTTATCATATCCATACCACTGCATTTTGCATATACAACTCATCTATATAACATGTTTTAATACAGAAGATGTGCTATTCCTCCTTCTGTATCTGCACATTCTGCAGTTTTAACCAACTCATGGAAAAAGTGGACATTTAACTGAAGTTATTCACCCATTTTTCTCACCCCTACCTTTAATTATTCATTCTCGTTATTAATGCAGTTGTCAAAATTCACATCAAAAGCCTTTACCTTCTCCATTTTAAGCACTCATTTACCACCATCCACTCCAAAAGGCTCCCAAGTATCTTCCATGAGGCTCAGCCTGAAAATGTAAGAAGTGCAACCTTTACTCCACCACCCACTTTTCTAAAAGAAGCCCCTTGTGCCTAATGTATCCTTCTTAATGTGTCTCTAGACTTGCACTTCATGCAATTTTTATCTATGTGGGCTTAACTCATAAGTCTAATGTAAGTACCTTGTGCCATGTGAGATGTCCTGGGGCAGATGATACATTCACCAAAGATATCATCATGGACCAAACTGAGGCCCAACACTCTGTTGGATAAGAAGATGGGAGACCTGGTGAGATGCCAAGAGGTGAGACTGAACTCAGGCAGTACTGCATGTTTAGGCAACTGAATTATTCTTTACATATTTCCCTGTTTTATTATAAATATGACATGTAATGTGTCATTTGAAGGATGCTTCCATAGGGAGGAAGATTACATTGCAGCTATGCTCCTCTGAAAGAGTTTGATGCCTCCCATCTACACTTGCTTTTGGCAGTTAATGAGTCAAAGGAGAATTATTCAAACTGCTCGACTTATGCTAAAAAAGCCCCAAAATCCTAAAAAGAACTGAGCACACATGGATCTCATCTCTCATCTTGCACTTATTGGGGGAAAATGCAGAATTAGGAACAAAAATTTCAATCTCTTTTCAGTGTCAGCCAGATAGTAACCAGAACTACTTCCACAGCCATACACTGTGCATTTTAAGCAGCAGTTACCTCTTTCAGAAAGATCCAAACAACACAAGTGCAATTCTGCATTTCATCCCCTTTAGAAACCTCTGATTATTGTCACCTGCTGGGATCTTTCTTACTTCCCTTTCTCCTCAAAACCCAGGTGGAGGAGGAAACACCACTTATAGGTTTCCCAGCCAAGATGCAGCTGATTCCGTGTTTGACTCTCCATGGATGCAGACGATGCAATCTGCAAAATGTCACAGTATTTGGCAGGTATTAGTTCCTGCGTGCAGAGCAGCAAACTTCTCCTGACCCTACAGAAGGTCTAATAGTGATCAATGGAGGAAAGTACTTCAAAGAACCAGCTGGGGCATAACCTGTTTCTTTCATCAGAAACTTCAGTGCTCTATTCATCAAAACAGTCTGAAGCTGACATCCCTTCCATCACTGATTTAACATTGACAATCATCATTTGTGGAAGAAATACACATATAAAAAAGCATTTACGACTAAGTGCAAGCATTTAACTACAGTATTTCCAGTCAAAGCTGATTGCTTGTTGACAAAATTACAAAGTATGTCTGGATTTTGCAAAATTAAGCCCATAATCTACTGAAACACAGAGGTGGAGGGTTGTCATTGATGAATAATGGTACTCAAGGTTTTCAAAGGAACCTGAACCTGCATCAAGGCTTGATCCTGTACCTCAAAGAAGTTAACAGAAAATAGCTCATTACCCTTGTGAGACCTTAATAAATAGTCCTCTTATGGACCCAGAAGAGAAAAAGAGGTAATTTTTCCCTTTATCATGCCTCCATATTCAGGCTGTAAATGATACATGGAGGCAATGGTGCTTCCCACCAAGCTGCAAAGGTATCTCCACCCTGTGGTCTAAAGTGATGACCAAGGGGCAGATTCCACCCATGGAATCAAGGCTTACAGTGATGTCTAACAGTAGCAGTAGAACTTTGTTTCATGACCATCAAATGCCATTTATAATGACTTAAAAGTACTTCTTCTTATTGCTAAAATTAGAATCTCTCTACTGAGAAGCCATTCTTTGCTCAAGCTGTTGTCCATGGAAGTTCCTTCTCCATTTGCCCCGAAGGGGGGCTCCTATGTCTTGGTCAGCTGTCCTTACAGTTGACAACATCAATATCACCCATTTTTTCTTACTCTCAGCATCACATTAGTGCTTCCTATTCTCTTTATGATGCTTTCCAAAGTCTTAGCACCAGCAGAATGTGATGCAGTACCCTCAAAAAAAGAAACAAACCATGGAAGGAAACTCCCTATATAAATGCAAAGACTAAATATTTTCTGAGGAAAGCATTGAGGTTTAAACAGAGCGAATGTTTCAGTCACTGAGACACCAAACAAATCAGCTTTACAAGCTCTGTGTCAGATGCAAATTTATGTTAAATATCTGTTGGCAAAGAGTAAGAAAGATAACAAGCTCTCTTGTGCAGTAAGTTGAACTACCACCAATTACACACTGAGACAAACTTGAACAAAGTAAACTGGCTGTGGCCAGCCAGCATCTGCATGATCTCCCTTTCCTGCAGAATATTTGTAAGAAAACTGGAAGGTCTATTATTTTTACTGAGACAATTGAAGTTTAGAAGTTAGCTATTCACTTAGTTTTATACTGTTATTTAGATATATTGGGAGGTGGTGGAGATCCCATTCCTTCAGACATCCATAGCCAAGCTTGATGAAGCTCTGAGCAACCTGATCTAGTGCAGGATGTCCCTGCTCACTAAAAGGGAGCTGGACTAGGTGGGCTTTGAAGGTTCCTTCCAACCCAACACATTCTATGATTCTATGACTATTTTTACTGCTTTGAGGGAATGAAATTCATAAATATCATCCAACATGTTTTCCTATTACAAACATCATTTCACTTCCAGAAGTCAACAGAGTGAGAAAAAAGAAGAGTTCACAAAGGCACTTAAGTGTATTATAAAGATATTTCTTCACAGGAGGACTCCTAGGAGACACTAATTTGTATCACTCTGTGGCATTTTCCTGGTTTTTGAGCACAGGGATTCCATGAAGCCTTTGGAAAGGAAAGTCTGTGATATGTCAGTTTATGAGGAGATATCAGGACAATTCAGGACATTCCAGTTTGCCAAATTTTTATAAAAACTACCCTTCTTTTCCCATTAGCTGCATCCCATGAGAAACTTGATCTAATTGGAGGTGTCCCTGTCCATGGCAGAGGGTTGGGACTAGATGATTTTTAAGGTTCCTTCCAACCCAAAGCCTTCTATGATTCTAAGGAAAGTCTGTGATGTTTCAGTTTATGGGGAGGTACCAGGACAATTCAGGACATTCCAACTGACCAGAATTTAAGAAAAACTTACCTTCTTTTCCCATCCACTGGAAGATGTAGAAAAGAAAGGTTTTGGAGAGAAAAAAGCCCTGGAACATTTCTTTCATATCCAGCTTCTTAGGATAATTTTCATTTCTGCTTGCCAAGAAATGTCTTGAGATAATCTACTCCCTTTTATCTGATCAGAGTAATTATCAAAGTAATACCACTTACTTGTAATATGCTTCAGTTTCTTCACTTAGGCAGTTATATTTATACAGAAGGAAGATCCTGAAAAAGAAATAAATGCTTGTTAAAAGGGAATAATATAGGAATACCCTGCAAGAACCATTCAAGAACCAAACTGCCTACAAGTTTTAACCGAATGCAACACTACTAGCAGCCCACTGACCCCCACTGTCCCTCAGTGCTCCAAGACTCGCTGGGCTTGAAATATGCAGGTTCTGCTGGAGCTGTCTGTCTTCAGCCTTTCCACTTTCCCCACCTGCTGGTCACGCTGGAAAGCTGCAGAGCTTTCTGAAACGTGAGAATATCCCACTTCAGAGATTTTGACCTTTACACTAAGGAACTGGCTCAAGCCATTATGGAAGTTTCTCTGCTTATTTTTGTTGTTAGAAGGGAGATCAATGTCTTTGATGAGTCCCTGTCCATGGGAGGGTGGTTGGAACTAGATGATCTTTAAGGTCCCTTCCACCCCAAACCCTCTATGATTGCATGATTCTATGAAAAAATAAATACGACGAAAGAAAGGGCAAAGACAGCATATCATTAAAGCTTTTCAAAAAACAGAAGGCATTCCCTATTTGTTTAGATTCCACATACAAGAAAAAAATATGACTGCTGGGCTAAACTCAATAAAAAGTATCAATGTTTATGTTCATATCACTATCAGCTCATTGCTAACTGATGTTCGCTGTAGTACCTAAAGTCTCTGAAACAACCTAACAAACATTAAATAAAACAGAAGATTAAAAAGAAGGCCCAAATTACTATGTCAATAGTATTCCAAAACATTACAGAAATAAGGACAGCAATGCCTGTGTTGAATGGATTTCCTCATGAGGCACCAAAGGCCAGTGAAGATGATGCTGCAGAGTAAAAGCATTGCTACATCTTCAAAGAAAACAAAAAAAAAAAAAAAAAGCATGACATCGCGGCAAAAGACAGCTAACCTGAAAACCCTCTGCTCTCTCAGTATTTTTTTCAGGTAGAAACCTGAAAAAGGAGAAAACAGTTTTTCCTTCCTCACTCAGTCCCATGTTTATTCACTGGGTTAAAAAACACTATCAAGAAGCTGACAACACCAAACAGAGAGACTCATTTCACAGCAGCTGTATCTCCATGTACCCAGTGAGGACTTGCTCCTCACTACTACTGTAGAGAAGCAATCATCAAAGCATTCCAAATTCAGGGCAGGCTTTGCAGGAGAGGACTGTTTTGATTGTGAGTGTGTGAAGAGTCTGGCGAGCTGTCAGACAACAAGACTGACTGGCAGCTCAACTGAGAATGGCAAGTCCTCTCAGCTGCAGCAGCCTACAAGGATAGGCTGAGAGAGTTGGGGCTCTTAAGCCTGTAGAGAAGAAGGCTCTAGGTAGATGTCACAGTGGCCACCCAGTATCCAAAAGGAAAGCTGGGGAGGGGCTATTTGCCAGGTCATGGAGAGATAAAATGAGGGGCAATGGCTATGAACTAGAGCAGGGCAGGGTTAGGTGAAACATTAGGAAGAAGTTCTTCTCCATGAGGGTGGTGAGACACTGGCACAGGTTGCCCAGAGGTGGTGGAGGCCCCATCCTGGGAGACATTCAAGGCCAGGCTTGCTGAGGCTCTGAGCAACCTGATCTAGTGAAGGATGTCCCTGCTCACTGCAGAGGGGATTGGACTAGATGGCCTTTCAGACTCCCTTCCAAATCAGTGTCCTGGTACCTCCCTGTAAATTGGCATAGCATAAATTTTTTAATAGGATATGTGATAGAAGGACTAGAAATAATGGAAGAAGTTAGATTCAGGCTAGATATAAGTAAGAAATTCTTTACAGTGAGGGTGGTGAAACACTGGAACAGGTTGTCAAGAGAGGTTGTGGATGCCCCCTCTCTGGAAGTGTTTAAGGCCAAGCTCAACAAGGCACTGAGCAACCTGATCTAGTGGGAGGTGTCCCTGCCTATGACAGGGGGAGGTGAACTAGATGAGGCACTGCAATTTTGGTATGAAAATACTCTTTCAATTATATAAGCAGCAGTTACCAGCAATAACAAAACACAGTGTCTGCCAATTGTTTAGGCACTTCATTGGACACCTGTCCAAATATTTATTTTAGCTGTCACATTGTTAGACTGTCACAGATCTTCCTTTTCATCTCCCTTGGACCTGGCATTATGATGCTTTAAGAAAAGTTATTAATTACTCACCTCCTGTCTACTTTACATTTCTATTGCTAGATTCCAGCTCATCAAAGCACACTAAGGTAACTGGAGATGGAGTTAATTATCCCTTAAAAACTTGAATCTCAGCAAGTGCCAAAACCCATGAGCAGCAGCCTCATTTTATTACCAAGCATACCTTTGCTGTCAGAGAAGCTGTGAGACTTTCTCTAGGAACAACTCTAAATCTCAGCTATTATTTTAGAACATAAGGTAGTCACTGTTAACATCATAAACAGACAATCTGAATAATACACAGATAAAACATACTTCTGGTTTGAAATGTCCCAGAAAATAGACTGTTCTGAAGTTACATCTAGATATTCTGTAAGTAAAAACATTTTATTGTGATTATTATTTTTTTCAATTCTGGGGATCTGATGAAAAACTAAAATTCAGTCCATTAGTGAGGTTTAAGAGAGAATGTAAACACTGATTTTTGGTTTTGGTCCCGATTTAGAATATTTATCTGTAACTACACTAGGCTCTTTGCTCCCACTCAGTCAATAGATGAAGGCCCCCCTGTTTCTGCATGTGATGGACTGAAACCTGTTGGCTTAAAGTTAGGGCATGAGCAAAGTGGCTTTAGAACTGTTTGAAAGTGGCTCCAATGTCATCCTTCATTTTTTTCCTCTGCTTTGTCTTCAAATAATTCCTTTGTTTTTCACATTCCCTGAGTGTTCTCACATTTCTGACTCGCCATTTCACATCTCTTTATCCTGCAATTGGTTTCTAGATCATTGCTCTTACCTTCACATTTCTTCTTTAGTAACTTTTTATTTAATCTTGGTCTTTCTTCAGAAGGGTTTGGAATCAAGGTCTTATGTCTGTAGATCAGTTTCCACACTATCGTATAAAAGCTCAGGCTGAACTAACACAATTTTATGCTTGTACAGCAGATATTGAACTTTACAAGCACTTTGCAGTTGACAGATACAAATTATGACACATTCAATGACTGTTGCAGAGTAATAATTAGGATTTCTGCCAAGTCAAGCCTTTTAAAGGAAAATAATAGTCTATCAAGAAAATCATAACCTGCTCAAGGCGCTAAGACATGCCTTTTTTATCTGATAAGCAGAAACCCTACCATCCCAATATTATTAAATAATTTCCATTGTTACTTGTTATTTAAAAAAAAAAAAGGACAGTATGTCCTACCAAGCCCTGAAAAATATCTACACAGAAGTTATTCCTCAAACCAACACAATCAATGTGTCATTTTGAATCAGTATGAGAAAGAAGGAAAGAAGGACTAGGTGTGACCAAGACAGTAAGGCCAACCTGTAGTATTTGTCCATAGTAATGTGGACACAGCAGTGTCACATCAGAAAAGTGTGAACTTTTTCCAGTTTCTCACTCCCAGGAGCTACTGTAAGTTGTAAAAAACCATATATCCTGCTGGAAAATTTGGAATAAACCAGCTATTTTTCAGGGTTTGAATATGCTGCACATCCGATCTGACTGAAGATCAAGAAGAATGTCCCAAGAAATTAAGTTTTTTTAAGTCTTCTACTTAAAAAAACACGTTAGACACGCCATGAAAGAATCCAAAAGTATATACAAGCTTTACTGTGCTGTACCTTTCCCATGTTAATGAAAAGAATAAAGAACTAAAAACACAAAAGAACTTGTAAACCAACTGGTAAATATGATGCACAGGAATGAGGAAAAAACCCTCTGTATTTACAGATCTACATGGAGCAGGCAGTCCCAAAGTCAATCAGAGATTCAGTTACGTCCACGAGCTTAAACTCAAGTGACTACATTTTATTGCTGTTTATGTTTCTTCTTTTTAAGAATCTGAGACTGCTTTAGCTCTTCGGTTCCATGAGCATATGGGCAAGATTCAGAAGGCAAAGAACAACCATTGGGATGATGAAGGAAAAACCAGCACAGGCGTGTTTTAAATGCTTCAGCTGAAAGGCGGCGTTTGGCTTCGGGCTGAGTTCTCTTCCACGGTTTCTCTTTTCTCCAGTCACGAATGTGAACTCTCCCATTTAGAACTAAGATTTAAAAACAAAACAGAACCGCAGCTGTTAATAGACAGCCATGGGAATTGCACTGGAAAAGATGCACAGTGACACCCTGTGAATAAAATATATATTCTACAAATGGCTCGCTCAGGCAGAACCAAATGTGCCATTTGTACAGAAATAGAAAAAAGCACACAACAAACAGAGATAACACAGACACGGTCTGAAGAACTGATTGATCTCCCTGTGAGATGTTTTACTGTGAGGCTGAATAGTTAGAGGCACCTTTATATCATCTTTGGAAAAGGTTGGTTTGTTTCAAATATAGCAGTTGGGATCATCCAGACTAAAATCCCGTGAATTCAGATTGCGAGTCCTGACGCAGAAGTTTCAGCTTCAGCAACTGTAATCCCTCCTGTGTTCAAAACTTTTCTACACGTAAAATGTATTTAAAATCTAGTAAAAGCCTTCTACTGCTTCTACTACAGAAAAGCTCTTGCAAAACGGTTCACTAACCCTAAAATACACTGCACTTAAGAGATGACAAGTCTAATCCTTCACATGAACCAACAGTGAATTTTAGTTGCTTAACAAAAATTTGCCTTTTTCATTTAAATTAATTTGCTGTATAAGAAGAATAAACTGCACACACACATTTGTGAACCTCTGTCAACTCCTTATATGTGTAAACAGAAGAAAATAAATGGAAGAGAGAAAGATAAAACCCAGGTAAAAACCAATGGTGTAAATGTGGAGAGAAGAATCTGCCACATCTAAATTGCCATGCTCTGTTCACATACTCTGCTCCAATTACGCCTTCTGCACAACACACTTGTAGCTTGGAACAGTTAATTGATACCTTCTGCATCTTGCTAATTGCTGTTCAAAAGGTAAGGATGTGAATGGATGCATCCATTTGTTTCCTGTGTCTTCAAAATTTAAAACACTTCAGCAAAGATGACAAAAGAGCTGTAGTCCAGTTCTTCTCTGTCTTCTTTGGCATGAGCAATGCCCTTCCAGACCACTCACTGAGAGAAGTCCCTCGTTATACTGAACTGCTACTGAAGGAAAGAATCAAGTATTCTCTACTTAAACCCCAGGGACTTTCCATGTGATGTAATTTACTGAGAGAGATCTTGCTCTAATCGTAATCTTCCTTCAGGGGTAATGTGCATATAGCATCCATGCCAAATAAAACCCCTCATTCTATACAACAGGTTGTAAATCTATTCCATTTGTCCCTAATGAAAGGGAATCAAATTCAGACACATAATAAATGTGGTGTCCCAACTGGTAATTCAGAAGTACTGCATCATGGCTTCATGCTTTATAATTCCCAAATGTACAGAAATCCCTAGTAAATGCTAAACTTGGCTGATTTAGCCAGCAGCAGTAACTAGGTTGGATAATCACGATAATTTGCCACAGATTAGTTGATCAATATTCTACAGCTGATGTGGAACTGTTGGGACACAGGACATTAGCACGTTTTCAAATTGGACACAGCCATGATTATTGATCAAAACCTTGAAGATCCTGTATTACTGCAAAAATTAGAGCTTATTTTTGAAAAACACACTGACTAAAGAATACAACAAACCCAAATCAACCAAACAAAACCCACCACCACATAGAATCATAGAAGAGTTTGGGTTGGAAGGGACCTTAAAGATCATCTAGTTCCAACTCCCCCATCACATGGGCAGAGACATCCTTGGAACAGGAAAAAAACCCACCCCAAACAGCTACAAACAAACCCAGACAAACTCAGAACTGTCTAGTAAGTTCTTACTGCCCCTGTCACCATAGGCTGTAGATAAACATCTATCCTCATGGTTGCAGGTTCTTAGAGAGACTGATTTTATCTTGCATTGGCATTTACACTGTAAGATTTGGCAAGACCAAATTCAGTCTCAGCTGAATGCTTTAGTTAACTTACTCTGCATGTGACTACCTTGAAATCATCAGTGCTTTTCAGGAAAAACAAAAATTCTCTACGACAAACAATAGCCTTAAATTTGTCACTTTAACTAAATTGTTGTCTTTTCAGACACAGTTAGTCTACAAAAAATCTTTCATAGAATCACAGAATGCATGGAGTTAGAAGGGACATTCAGATGCCATCTAGTCCAACCCCCTGCAGTGAGCAGGGACGTTTTGCACTAGATCAGGTTGCTCAGAGCTTCATCAAGCCTGGCCTTGAACGTCTCCAGGGATGGGGCCTCCACCACCTCTCTGGGCAACTTGTGCCAGTGTCTCACCACCCTCATGGAGAAGAACTTCCTAATGTCTAATGAAAAACCTTCCCTGCTCTTGTGTCAAACCATTAACACGTGTCCTATTGGGAATTGCTGACAGATGCCTTATCAACCTCATTCAGAAGAGTTTTACTGACAGTACCTTGGATCAATGGGCACATGAAGAACATTCAGTTTTCCACAAAGGACTAGAAAGCAGTCAAATAAATCACAACCACAATTATTTTTCTGTTCAGTTTAGCTGCACATAGAGAAACAAGACAATGATGAAAGAAAAACAAAAGAAAAAAATCAGGAAAAAAACCTTCTTTACCTTCAAATACCTGATGATTGTTCTTGAGGAGTGTCTGCAGGCCTCCATATTCACTCTTTAGCCTTTGTAAAGTGTCTTTATTTAGCTGTTCTGCTACTTCTTTCAAGGAAAGGCTTTCTGGAATAAATAATGTTGTAGTTATTAAAAATGTACAGACATATAATCCTAAGGAAATCTCACTTCTATACAAATTAATAATTGCATCTTGAATATATGACTTATCTACCAGCATTGCAGCAACTTTGTACACCCAATGTCAAGAGTGATATGCACTTTATTTGTATATTGTCTGTAAAATGTCAACTTTCATTCTACAGGACTCAAGTAAGAATTTTTACAGCAAGACCAAATTAATATTATTTTCTCTGCTTTTTTTACAGTAGCATATAACCCTCGTGGCACTAAGTACTGTTTACATGCTTGTACTTAGAAAAATACAAAGTATCTCTTTTAACAGTAAAATGAAACAAACTACAGTTAGGGAACAATCAAAATAGATGGAGGAAAATTAAAAGATGGCTGTAGTGAGAACTAACTGAATGCTTATAAAAATAACAGCAACTTCAATTCTTTTTCTCCCTAAGACTAAACTAAAAAATTCGTAATCATGTCATAACAAAATGGCACTTCAAAGCAAATTCTTATAGAATTACAACTAATTATTATGTGACTATCCAAAAAAACCAGTTAATATTCTCCCCAAATAGATGCAGAATCTTCCTCTCTAGTAAACGGGGAGGAGTTTTGAGTTTGGTTTGTTTTGGGTTGTGGCTTTTGTTTTTTTAAACAAAAATTGATTATATCCTAGTATTTAAATGTAGAGAAAAAAATCCCCATATCAATTTCAAAATGCTCTTATATGCCTTATTTGCATCCCAGAGTGCAATAAAACATAGCAATGAAAAAAGCCTTTGGTTGCTACTGTCCTGGTCTTTGTATTTCCTAAATACCAAGATATTTCCTAAATACCTAAAACATGTAAATTCCTTAGGAAAGACAGCAAAAGAGAATGTAAAGGAAAGAAAATCTCACCTCCTTGATTCCAGATATTTACATTTCCACCAGGCACATCAGGACAGGGTTTTTGGGGTGCTGCATTTAAGAGCAAGTTTGCCACTCTGAGAACCACTTTCTCTACAAAATCCCGAGGGAGAGAAGCACAGTTCCTGATCTGTTCTACTTTTTCTCTGGGTTGAAAACCAGGCATCCAGACTGTACCAGCAGTCTCAGTCTCAGTCTCATCTTCTAGCGGTTCTGAGTGATCCTTATGATTAAATCCAACTCCTCTCTTAGAAGTCAGAGAAGCACAGGTTTGACGACTATTAATGAACTCTGTTATCTGCTTGTCAACCAGAGCATGTTCAGAAGGTGGATAGGTCCTACTTTTTCCAATAAGGCAAACCTGTTTTTGTAGAAACATGTAAATCACTATTTACACCAAGGCCCATACTTACACACAGTTCCCCAGCCCACACATATCGTATGCAGGATTCTAAATCTACCTCCAGGAGACATCCATTCAAACCTCAGTGCTTGTCATCAACTGTGTTTTACTTTTTTTTTTAATCTGAGTTTTCAAGCACTGGTGCCACAGTAATGAAACCATAATCCATCTTGCCATAAGAGCAACATGAAGAGAAAGACTGTTCATGATAGGATCATAGAACGCATTGAGCTGGGACCTTCAAAGGCCAATTTGAGTCCAACCCCACTGCAGTAAGCAGGGACATCCTGCACTAGATCAGGCTGCTCAGAGCCTCAGCAAGGCTGGACTCGGATGTCTCCAAGGATGGAGCCTCCACCACCTCTCTGGACAACCTCTTCCAGTGCCTCACCACCCTCATGGGGAAGAACTTCTTCCTAATCCAGTCCTGCTCTGTTTTAGCATAAAATACATCCTATCTCTCCATGCCCTGACAAACAGCTCCTTCCCAGCTCTCCTGTAGTCCCTTCAGGTATTGGGTGGCCTCTATGATGTCTCCTTGCAGCCTTCTGAACAGCCCAAACTCTTTCACCATGTCCTCATAAAAAAACTAATCTAGCCCTTGGATCATCCTCAGATTGTTTGCACAATTAAAGCTGGACAATTAAAGCTTCTTCCACTCTGAAAGCATTTCAGTACTAATATCACAGTACATAAAAACCAGCACAATTAAATAAAAATAAGTAGCTGGAAAAATTAAGGTAAAAATTAGTTTTATAAATTTTCTGTCCTATAAGAAAGCATAATAAATAACCATAAAACCTTGCATTCTCTTGTCTTTAGCTCTTTACCTATGACATTAAGAGCAGGTTGGCTCCTCAAGAAAATGGGTATTTTCAGTCTATCTTAGAGACATATTGTCTCCATAAAGAGTATAGTCCAAACTTACAACTTACAATCATGTACAATTACAAATGAAGAAACATCTACGTGTTTCAGATAATTATCAGCTTAAAAACAAAAAAAGACAGAAACTTTACACATTCTAAAATTACCCTTTTTGTTGATGGAATTCTAAGGCAGTCTTCTTCCACATGGAAGCCACAAACAAGCCCCACTTGAGCAATAAAATCAAGATATTCTCTGTACTGAGTTTTCTTGCTTTGTCTTCGTCTGTATTTTCCATGGAAATCAAAGAAGCAACACGGCAGCACAAAGTAGCAGCATGAATAGGAGGACCTATGAGAAGGGTAAAAAACTGCTGAATGGAAAGTTACTTCAGAGAACACAGAAATTTTAAAAGGTACCCATCAGATACAAGCAATAATGTAAAAGTTTTATTAAGTGACACAGCTTTGCAAAACAATATTTAAAATTATATTTATCTTTCAGTAGATCTATCATCATAATAAAAAAATACTGTAGCATTTGCTACTGTGGCAATTTGGTTTGAAGGACTAAATATGTAGATATTAAAACTATTGAAGCTGGTTGCAAAGAGTGTAAGGGTTCAAGGAAACATAGAAACAACAGCAATTTTATTTAACAAAAAACCACCAACAACAAACTAACAAAGAAAAACAAACTCAACTCTCAAACAACAGATTCACAGCGAAATAAAAAAATCAATTCTGGCTTCTGAATTATAAAAGCAAAACACTGTCCTGAATTTTATGGGAAAGTAGACAATACATCTTTGCTTCACCATGGAAAGAGAAACATTTCATAAAAACAATCAACTGGCATAAAAAGCAGCAAGACCTAAAAGGAGAGCATGTGCTGCAAAAGTGACAGTTTTCAGCAACCACACATAGGTAATTATGTTTTGGTTTTTAAATTCCTTCCTTCCCACTGCCTACCCTCCACAAATACCTGGCTGCAATGACAGGTATCCATGGTGTTAATTCATCTGAATGGTTTCCTATGAGCCAGTCGGTGTCTGGAAAGAGATGACTGTCACCTGGAACAACTGTAGTTTCCTATAAAAACAAACAATATATTTAGTGAATTTTACAGTTTATTTAAATGCTTTTTTAAAAAAATCAAGTACTAAGCAACAATATAAAATCATACAAGATAAATGGGAATCAGAGATCCCAACAGCACTATCCTCAGTCTGTGCTTTAGCCAGGCAGTAATTTTTTATACCTACAAAGAACTAATTTAGCAACAGCCACACACAAAATACTGGTCAGACAAGGAGTGAAATAGCAATTCTGACTATGTGACACCCTAAATATTTGTAAACAGCTGAACATTTGATTATGATTCATTGACATTCTGCTGTCACACGTCTGTCTGGACTCAGTTTTTTTAGAAAACCACTTATTTGCTATGTCTTGCAGTCCTTGGAAATCAGACAAAAATAAGTCAGAGCAGAGCTTCACTTCACAGGTTAAATTCTGAAGGCTATAGAATGCCTAGAATGTTTCTTTAATGTTTCTCACCTTGAACTAAATTCAGCAAAGAAAGTACTTAAAGACATTGGTACTACTAAAATACATACTCTGCTCTAAAAGCATGTATATTTGGACATATCTGGAAAAAATTTTTCTAACTTGAATCTCTACAAAATTTCAGAAGCCCTGAAAATTATGCCCATACTCTCATTTTATATAAAACATGTACGATTTATGAGATCATATTCACGTGTTTATTGAAATCTGACTACCTCTGCCAATTCCCTTCAACAGAAAGCACCATTAGGTGCTTTAACTATCAATATGGAGTATCATTACTCACTTCAAATGGTCTATCTCTGACCATTTTTAGTTATATTATGTAGAAATGCATATACTTTTTAAACAAATAACTTTTTGTCAGGCTAGCACATGTTAAACCAAGTGTATTTTAAGTGTTTTCCTATGGTGGATTTATACAAGGTTCTCCTACATCACATTTCAATTCCGACCAATTCATTTTAGTACAGCACGAATTATTAGTGCCATATTCCACATTCAGACATCACCCATAATCAAATCTGTATTCCCTGCGTCTGATAGCAGTTTAGTGATGCACAGGGACAAGTCTTACACTCATTTCTACTGTTAGCATTGCCTGTCAATGTCATAGATGACAACATTCCCCCCACAACTCATGCTTTAAGTAAAAATCAAAACAACAATAACTCTGGGGGGCAAGAAAAGGCAGAGTAGGTGCCTTCTCCTGTACCCACAGTTGCAAAATCCTTTCACCATTGTTGATTATGTAATCCATATCATATAACCTTGCCTTATATGCCTCTTCTGAATATTTTTATTGTTTCTGTCTGGCCTTATCAATTTTCTTTTAAGAAAGATTTAAAAACCCTTTTCTAAATTTCTCTCATGCTGCAAAGTGGTGCAACTGACACTCAGAAGTTTCCCTGTGGGTTAAAAAAATTGTAGGAACTGTAAACAGAAATAAACAAACAAAATTCAAAGATCTCTGTAACACAGAAAAAGAGGCAATAAAAGGGCATATGTAACATGAAGGAACAGAAATGACAATACAGTACAACAGGAGCTGTGTACTACTCCTTGCACCACAACTGATGTTTTGTGTTGTTTCTTCAAGCTTTTCAGCTGGTTGCAAACTGGAGCAAAGGAATCTGGCAGTTTTGACACCCTGCCCCCAAAGAGGCAAGGTGGCAAAGAGAAATACGCACAAGACTATGAAAGCCTCAGCTCCCATCTGTGAAAGTGGCTGCTCTTCTGCTGATTTCATCTAAGTTGTCAGTATTAAAAGACTGGCTGAATAAGTTTTCAAATAAAACTATTGGATAGTAACTACAGGCAGAAAACTCTTCCAATAGATTGAAAGCTCGTGATTTTTGTGGTAAGAGAGTAAGGAATTTTAGGAGAAATCAGGAATTCCTCATCTCCAAAGGGCAACCATTAATGGGTAACACACTTTGACAAGTATCAGATCAAGAACAGCCAGAGTTAAAGTGAATGTCCTGTGCCCAAATTGTTCCTGTTCTCATGAAAGTGCTAATGTAGAACTTGGAATATAATCCCTCCTTCAGACTAATTTTCATGATTCTTGAAGGTCATTATTGCAATTACTTATCATGAGGTCGGTGGAGCAGAGAACTGGCTGCTTTGAGGTACAACAACAATTTTGTTCCTAAAGCAGAAGGTCAGAATCACTTTCAAGAATGAGCTACTCACACCTCTGCACACTAATATCTTTTATGAGGCACAGTTGTGCAAACAACTGAAGCAGTGAACAAATAAGTAAAGTTACAAATCAATAAGATTGACATACATTTGCATAATACCTCTAAATGAGTTCCCGGTCCATACATGTCCCATATTTTTCTTGTCCTCACATCAATTCCTCTGCCTGGATGCTGAAATATTTGAACAATCAAAAAAGTATTGCTTTTATACTTCTATACTTTGTTTCCATACTTCTAGCAGAAGTGGTCAAACAGACCTACTGACACTGGATTATATAATCCATCCTAAAGTTTAAACACATAATGAAACACAACTTTTACCATTTCAGGCAAAAGTAAGAAAACTTTTAATCCCTTACTTCCCTTCTAAATATGAAGGAAAACATAGAAAACATTAAGAACATACTCGATGTGAAATTTTACCTAGGCATGCTTTTGGAAATCTAGATTTCTACAGAAGAAAAAGCAGAGTATTATTTTGGGTGTTTTCTTTAAATTTCAAAACTTGTCATAAGACAAGTACCACTGCAGCACAGAAAAGAGTGTTATTCATAGCAGTGCTTGCTGGCAGAATCACCTTTTAACTACTGAATTAGGCTGGTGGGAGTCCAAAGTCTTTTTCCTCCTATGTGAACTGATGAGACTAAAAAATAGAGTAAGAAATAGAAAATGCACTGAACTTCGAGAATCCTGTGCTGAACTAACATAAAAAGACTCATAGACTCATAAAATTCTCACATGGGATCTTTCTGAGTGTCATCAGTGTCTTCGAGAGCTACAGCACTGATAACCTAATGATGTACCAAAAGAAAAATCTACAGAGAAAATAGTATCTTGCATTATATAAAATTTTTCTGCCACACAAAAAATGAGAGTTCGAGTCAGGAGAATTTGGACTTTTTTACATGCCCAATGACTCATCTAATAAAGCATATTCATTTCCTCTACAAATTTTGCTATGTTGTCCCAAAAATGGGAAAAAAAACTCTAAAATAGAGACTCAACTTCAATGGGTTTCGTTCTATCCCACTGACCAATTTTGCTGTTGTTTCAGAAACTGTGACTCAAGAAACTGTATTTGGCTGTTGCTGCATTTTTGCTCTCAAAAGCACAGCGTGTTGTTGGGTATTTTCACAATTTACAAGCCCCAGGATTGTTTTAAAAGATACAGAAAATATATTCAGCATATGACAGGTAGAATTCAATTTAAATAAAATTAAGTTCATTAAATCCTTCCCATTTTAAAGGCTCCTTCCTAGGAAAGAGAATCTCTATGTTAAGATTCCTCATTCCTTTTTGCTTTGTCTACAGAGTAACTAAATTACCCCATTACTTTTCTTTCCCTTCTCAGTTTCTTAGCTCAAAAAATAGCCGTGAATTGAAATGAATTGCACTAATAAAAACAGATAAATAAGTGAAATAAAGTTTTTAAAACCCTGCTAGGATATTTTTCCTATCAGTAGAGTAACAAATTTGTATTTCAGCAACATGAATTAACTGTCCTTTGTCTACTTGCATGCAAGATAAAAGGAAAGCATAAAAGAAATAGTGTCTCTATTGTTTAATTATTACTTTACAAAGCAATTTGCTTACCCCTTCATTATTTAGAATATGAACCAATAGACCATTTCCACACCCGAGATCTACAAATGACTGCTTCTTGGAAAACCCTTTCTCTTTTCGCTCTTCTTCCCAAAAAATCTAAAAAGAGAAAAGAAAACATTCTAGGCTTCTGCTCTCAAGTTTCCCTGTAAAAAAACAGCAAAGATAATTGGAAATGATAGAAGAAAGTTGGGAGGGAATTCAGATGTGAAAGAAATCCTCTGTTCTCACAGAGAAATTAATTTGATAGGAGAAAAAAACCCACTCAAAACAGTAAAACTGTTTATGGAGAAGGTAGGAATTATGTTGCAAAGCATCAATAATTTTCTAAGTACTAATCACACCCTCCTTTCCTTTCTGAGTCACTGGGAGTTGAAACTGAAACAACCCTGGTTAGAGTAATCATAAGTGTACAGTAAGCTGCTAAATTAAAGGGTGCAAGAGGAAGCAAGGGAAGTAGCAAGTAAACATTCACAGAGTCTCTACAGGTCACACCACAGAAGGATTTATATCCACTGCGTTAAAGAAAGAACTGGTGCCAAAGCTGAAAACAAGGCCAAAATGTTCTTTGTAATCAATTGGCCATATATTGGTATATGTGACACCTCTACCTATAGAACAAAGTTTAACTTACCTAGTTACAAGTCAGGTGTCCCAAGTTCTACTTTAGCCAATGGGATCCCAAAGCTTTCAGCCCAATTCTAGTCTCTGCTCTGTACATGAGGAGCTACTTCTCCACAGTTATCTAATTTGTAATTAGTTAATTATCCAACATATGTCTCTGGGAAACACATTAGTCCTTCTGTCACTGTCAAACTCCTCCAATGAGAAGCTATAGCTCACCCGTTCATCAATTCTGCACATTAACTTTTTGCTATGACTAACCAAAACATCAAGAATATTTAACCATGAAGATTAATATTTTTAACATTCCTGCTTGTTAATTTGTCAGCATTGCTGGAGGGAAAGATGCTTTGGATAATCCTGTAGTGAAAAATCTTTAACATAAAATGAACAAGTTGGAGAAATAGTTTCTGAACTGCAAATGGGGACAGTGAATCACTATTTTTTCTGTTCTATCATTGCTTTTTGCTTAAAAAAAATAAACAAGAAACAAACATCATGTCAGGGTAGGTCATAAACTTCCTGTGGACAAGAACTGCAAATCTTTATCGTATCTTAACAAAGAGTTTACTAACACTCTACATTTAATTTTCATTGTTACTCTGCTGATATATGTGGTATAAAAATTAAATCAAATTATATTCCCTTCATTTTTTGTCACTAATTTTTTCCCAGTTGTTATAAAATCCTTCCCTTCTGCAATCACTTATGACAAGAAAATCCCTGAAATGCTGTTGAGAGTGCTACCAAAGAAGACCAGAGTACAAACACAACCTGAGTAGCTACAGACACAAATTTCTCTTTCAGCTAAAGTCTCACTGCATAAATGACAGCAAAGACCCCATCCATTTTGCTTTCTGAGCATGTAGCAATTTCAGGTCATTCCATTTTAAATGAAAATATCTCTTTAGAGAGATTCTACTATTTGGAAATAGAACCTTACAAAATACATCTAGGCAAAGCAGTTCCCTACCAGCAAGTAAGTGGCAATGGCAACATCCTCATACACAAATTTCTCAGGATCTGTCACTTCAGGCCACACCTTCAAAAAAAAAGAGACACAAAGAATGTAAATTTAGACCAATTGGCTTGTGAGTCACACAAAAGAATAAAGATGTAAATAACACCTGCTGTCACACAGTCAATAAAGTTTCCAAGAACATTATGGCTTTGTATGTGGAGCTCACAACAAGCCAACTGTTGCATCTGTTCTGCAATAAGGCAGAAACATCCTTTTGCTTAACTCTCCCAGAAGAAAAATACTTTGATAAGGAGCACTTATAAATGAATAGTGCTCAACACTACATTAAGTCTACGGGGAAGATTTAGGCTGGATATAAGAAAGAAGTTCTGAGGGTGGTGAAACACTGGAACAGGTTGCCCAGAGAGGCAGGGGGGGTTGGAACTAGATGATCTTTAAGGTCCCTTCCAACCCAAACCATTCTATGATTCTATAAGTCTACCCAGAGCTGAAGACTGAATCACTACCTTACACCCAAGTCCCATTTCCCTCTCATATCTATCTTCCTATTAGTAAAAAAAATTCATCACCTTTAAATATTCTCACAATATTTTTTATGAAATCATTTACCTGTTTGGTTTATTTTTTGGCTTGTAGCCAGACTGTTGCTTGAGGTATTACTTCATTAGCACTGAAGATAATCCCTAAATAAGAAATAAAACTACAACACTGCTTCTTTAGCTCAGAAAGACACACTGGCTTTGCTTCTAAATTTAAATTGTAATAGGAACTTGAATTTACTAACCAGTGCTGTTTCCAGAATCTTTTAAGTTTTGGAGAATGTGGCAATTGATTTATGCCTTCTAGTACAGATGATTTAATATCTACAACCATTGACCCACTGCTCGCTTCTTATTTAAAGGGAAACATTTTGGCAAGAATTTAACTCCCTCCAGATATTAAGTGTGAATTTGGCCCAAAGTCTTGGTATTCTAGTTCACTTCTTTTAAATACTAAGTTGTTTGTTTCGCATATTGTTAAAAAAAACCCCAAAACATCAGACTAAAAAGCATACATTTCAATTAAATTGCTTCATTAATAACAAGAATTCAGTGGAAGCAGCATTTTCACTAAACAAGTAACAAAAATAATTACAGAAAGGTATATTATTACTGCATTTAGTGCCAATCTTACCTTTACCATCTCTTTGTATTTTTCTTTAAGATCTTGATAAACTTTGCTGTATTTTGCTACAGAAATGAGTGAGAGTGTACTTTTAAACTCGCTGGTTTTTTGCTCTACAGACCATTTAGCCAGTTTGGGCAAAAGTTCATTCCCAAGCCATTCCAGTTTGGGGTATGCAATTCCATCTGAGAACCAGTCTTCTGGAAATGGAGCTACAATAGACACAGACCTTTAAAAAAAAAAACCAAAACTTCATATAACTATAATGTATTTCATTATCTGAGCTACTTCAAAAAAATTAAAGGAATGATTAAAGTGGAAAAAAAATCAGCACATCAAACAGAGCTGGGAAGTAGAGAATGTAAAATAAAACAGTAAAGTTACTAAATAATGGAAGTTTCCTCTGAATTCTGTGATACAGGTTATTATCTGCCAGTTCAAACACCACATGTGAGAGTCCCTGTTATATTTAACACAATGTCTGAGGGTCTGCACATGATAAACAAAAAGATTTAGCAATGTATCCAAAGACTAACTAGATAAAGTGAACTTGTGGAATTCATGGAAACGACAGGAAGATTTAGAAGGAAAATGGATGAGGTGGCATGTATCATTATTCCATAATCTTTAGCTTTATTCAGATTTCCTTAGATCTATGTCCTCCCATGCTTAGGACCAAGCTGCAATGGTCTGTACTTCAATGACTGAAGCTCTGCAGTTCCAAACAGCAAATCTGATTTGACACTCAACTAACACCCACAGAACATGACCTTTCTCCCAAGCACTTTTAGTTCCAGAATATCCATACATTTCCTAGACCACACACATCCACAGCCAATTTGCAGCCAAAGCTGCAACAGGTTTGTTTTCTGCTGGTTTGGGTACCATGTGTGTTTCATGGAACATTAAAATCACATCACTTACTGCTAACCAAGCACCAAATTACGCAAACAAAACGGCCCTGATACCAACAGCTTGATCCTTAAAATAATTCAGGCTTTGCTTCCACCCTCACTCCCAGCACTTACCACTCCTTATCTTGTATGTGTGTAAGTTGAATCTGATAAATATTGCACTTTTTAATCTGATGCTTTCCTTCACTATCTTCCTCCAAAGGCAGGAAGGTCATGGTTCCATTGTGAACATCTGAAAATACATGCAAATATTAATATATTAGTACATGATACCCAGGATGGTTACACCAAAATAATCTTTTGTTTCCTTACTCTTTAAGAGCAAACTAGCAAGACAAGATTTAGAGAAACACAGGAAGAACATCAATGCTATCAACAAACCTGTTTCTCAAACCTGACATCTCAAACTACCAAACTGAATGCTCAAAAATTTTGCAGACTGATGCATGATGTTCTCCAAACTATCAAAGGTTGATTAGCAAGACTGTGTTTTGTAAATCTAAACCTGTGGCACAAAATGTCCACGTCTGGTTAAAAATTCCAAAGACATGAGATTTTGAAACTGAAGATTTTGGAGATAGGCTGATGAACAGCAGGCCACACCCAGAAGAGACATTAACACATTGCAAGAAGGTACGAGACCAGGGCGGGTTTAGATGAGATGTTAGGAAGAAGTTCTCCACTATGAGTGTGGTGAGGCACTAGCACAGGTTGCCTAGAGAGATGGTGGAGGCTCCATCCCTGGAGACATTCCAAGGCCAGGATTGCTGAGGCTCTAAGCTACCTGATCTAGTGCAGGATGTCCCTGCTCACTGCAGGGGTTGTACTAGATGGGTTTTGGAGGTCCCTTCCAACTCTGTGATTCTATTCTATGCAACTTTTGACACATTGCACTCTCACACATGCACCGCCATTAACACTCATACAGGCAACAAGAGAGAGGGCTCAGGGGGGACCTCACAGTAGCTTCTCAATACCTGAAGGGGGCCTACAGAAAGGCTGGGGTAGGACTTTTTAATAGGGTACAGGATGGCAGGACTGCGAACAACGGATATAAATTGGAAGAGGGAAGATTTAGGCTGGATAGAAGAAAGAGGTTTTTTACTGTGAGGGTGGTGAGACACAGGGAGAGTCTGCCCGCAGAGACTGTGGATGCCCCCTCAGTTTTCAAGTTAAAGGCCAGGCTGGATGAGGCATTGAGCAACCTGGTCTAGTGGTGGTTGAAACTAGACGACCTTTAAGGTCCCTTCCAACCCAAACCATTCTATGATTCTTTGGAAAGAACTCACCTTGCACCGCCAGCTCCTTGCTGGGCGCGGCGGGAGGACCCACCGGTCTCCCCCGGGGCAGCAGCGTCCTCAGCACGGCGCGGAGCTGGCAGCGGCGGCCCGGCTCCCCCCACGGCCTGAGGGGTGGCGGCAGCTTCCCCTGCCCCTGGCCGTGCCCCGCCGGCAGCTGGCCGATCACCTCCCTCCACAGCCGGCCAAGCTCCGCCGCCCCGCCAGACGCCTCGCCGACGAGGGTAGAAGATGCTTCCCCTCCCTCCCCGAGCGGCACCGTCGCCTCCGCCTCGATGTCGGCCCCGCACAGCCGCCTGTTGGCCACCTGCGGCTTCTCCAGCCAGACGCGAACAGCCGCCCAGAAGCCGCCGGGCAGAGCGGGGCCACCGCCGCCGCCTCCATAATCCCGCACGGCTGCAGTCCCCACCAGCCCCATGGCCGGCCGCCACCGCGCAGGGGAAGGAGGCGGGTCGGCGTCGCAGCCTGTCCTCGTCAGTTCCTGAGGCGGGGACGGTGGCGGCCCCGAGTAGGCTCGGGGTTGTCCTCATCGCCTCGGGGCGGGGAGCCCAAGCCACAAGCGAGAAACGGTTCCCGTGAACCCTCCCCGGGCAGGCGGGGATGCCGGAGTGCAGCGGAGAAGGACGGGCAGCCTCCTGCGCCCGGAGGCGAACGTAGATTTGGGGGGGATTTTTTTTAAACCAGTTTGTGGCTTCGGGTCGGTGGGGTTGTGACATCGCGGAAGGAAAGGGGTGACGCCGAGTGACAGCCTAGCAGGCTCCCGGTCGCCCCAAGGCGCCAGGAAAAGCATCTCGGTACGTTTTATGGGGTAAAATCCATTTCCTTACGTAGCCTTTGCCTTCCCTCTCGGAGCTGAAGCGAGGCCTTGCCCTAGATTCAAGAGTTCAAGTAGCGGCTTCGCGGTGAAACCTCAAATGACCCCTAAAGTTTTATTTTCCTGCCTTTAACTTCTCCGGTGCCGTCTTTCTCTGGCTTTTAGTTCTTTTCTGTTGTTTTCTAGTTGCTCTGCATTTGCAGATAACGGTGTTTCTGACGCTATTTTGTGGGTATAAAATCCCTCCCCTCGACGGCTGCCAGGTCAATCCTCATGTGTCTCAGCCGTGTCAGCGTTCTGCGTGTTAGTTGCCCATTATACAATTGAAATGGAAAACACTCCCTCGTGATTTGCATCCCCTCCTTGTTTTCCAGTAGTGAATTTCAATTACTCCCTGTAAAAATTAATTTAAGAAACAAGCCTTTTCATCTCAACCTTTCCCAGTGAAACCTCGCTGTTCCCAGAACTTGAATGTTAATGCATTATTTATCATAATAATCATAATCATAAACATCTAGGCTGGAAGGGACCTTTTTAGATTATCGAGTCTAAACATCAGACCAGTTCATGTACCTGGGCAGGGACTTCAGTCTTTGACCCTGAGATTAGAATCCTGATGTCCTCCCAACTAAGCTACACTCATTTATTTGGTTGAGAGTGGCACAGTTGACTTATTAATAAAAAGTGATTCAAACTTTTCATAGAAGAGCAGGATTTTCTAAAGTAAGAGTGATGTGCTAGTTTTAGTTTTATGATAATTATACTCTGGTTGAAAGAGCTGAACCAAGTGAATAATTTCACACATATATTCCCAATAGAATCATAGAATGGTTTGGGTTGGAAGGGACCTTAAAGATCATCTAGTTCCAACCCGCCTGCCATGGGTAGGGACACCTCCCACTAGACAATATGTATATCATGGATAGGAGTCAGGACAGACACCAAAAACTGTAGTCATCAAAAGCATGTAGCTGAAACCTTAATCACGGTGATATTTCCCCTGCTTTTATCCACATGCATATTTGAAAAGGCTGAGATTAGCACTGAGGTTATTCTTTAGGGCAGGCTTTTGTTAGTTTCCTTCTGTAACCACCTGGTTTGGTTTGCTGATTTATTTTGAAAATGTTTGCTTGTCACCAGATTTTATTATAACATTGTGTGAACATGGGCGGAGGAACTGTAAATTTTATTTTTTTTTAAGCACCAGATGGGTTTTTTTATGGCTTTTCTCATTTGGGCCATCTCAATGATTTGTAATGTAAATAAAGTTAGATGCAACAACTGCAGTATTTTGATACAAGTTTTTTCTCCATTCTGAGCCAGAAACCTTGAACTTCTGTCCAATTTCCCAGTTTTTCAGTTACAAGACTAGTGTCTGTTTACTTTGCTTCAAGTTAAAATACTGTTTCTTGTTGCCTTCTCTCCCCAACACCCCCTTCTTTTCCAAACCTGTTGCTCAATACTGTAGATGCACCTTCCTAACACTGATTTGGAAGTGCAGAAATACCATCCTCTAGTCCTCTACTACTATGTCCAGAGCTAGAAAATTACCTCTATAAGAAGATTAGGGATTGTACTAAATGTTCTCTTGAGGTCTGTTTCAATCCCTGACATTCTGTGATTAGGTTGAAAAAAAAGAAATTTAGAGAGGGAATAGATCAGAGTGTTGATGGGGGAAAAAATTGATGGCAGAAGTAGAATGCCAAGCAAGCAGCTCGTGTACTTTGTTATATGTTCATAGTCCATTCTGGACCCAGACATCTTCCCAATCCTCCTTTGAGAATCACCAGGCTCTAACACAAAATGAGATTCATCTTCTTTCCAAAACCAGAGTGGTTGTACCTACCAATAGTCAAGTCACAGAATCACAGAATGTCAGGGATTGGAAGGGACCTCAGGAGATCATCTAGTCCAATCCCCCTACCAGAGCAGGAACACTCAGATCAGGTCATGCAGGAAAATATCCAGGCAGGGTTTGAATGTCTCCAGAGATGGAGACCCCAGACCCTCTCTGGGCAGCCTGTGCCACTGTTCTGTCTATGAACCTGTTGCAGACTGCACCCTTTTGATTTCTTTTAATTGTTAAAAATCAGACATCTGTGATGCTTCACTTCATGATGTGTGTGTTCTTGTTTGGTCCAGTTCAACAATGGCATCCATACTAAACCTGAAGGAAGCCTCTGGTGACCAAAGTTCATGGGATGCTTTGCTGCCGGATCTTCCTAAAGGACCACTTTGCCAGTATCGAAAGAAAGCTTCCTTCAACTGGAAGGAGATGGCAGTGTTCCTGGATGGCAAAGACATCATCCAGCTAAAGGTGAAGGTTGCAAGAATTGTAAGGGATGTTTTAACTCTGGACATCCCAGTAGAAGCATGTAGGTGATATTCGAAGGGAGGGTTGTTATTACTCTTTAGATATGGAACATGAAGAATTTGGTTTTGCACATCCAGTTTTCAGAACTGAACTGAACTTTCAAGCAACCTAATTTGCTGTTTCATAAGGCTCTTTTCATTACTGAACATCATTACAGGGAGGACCAGCAGGTGCTACATTAGAGAACTTCAGGGTTAATTTAAAACTGAGGAAAAAACCTATATTCCACCATACTTCTTTGCTGTACTGTGCCATTAATTCATATATTCAGTGGTTTTACAGCACACTTGTGCTGAGCTAAGTTCATACTAATGTCACACCTTGAGGTGTCTTTGAGGTGACACAATTACCTTTGGTCTTCTGCTCACATTAATGCTTACATGACATAGCAGTTGAATAGATGAGTCTGCTTTCCTCTCTGAAAACTAACCCTACCAAATAAAAGGAGATGATTAGCAGCACAAGAGATTGTGTGGGAATCCACGACATCAGAGATGGAGGAGGAAGCAAAACTCTTTTGATGGTGGTATAGACTTATGTGGATTTAAGCTGATATTCACAATTATAGCTAATATCCTTGAAGGTTTGTAGAAATAAGAAGAATTGCTCTGCCTGATACACTTCCTGTTCAGTGTCTCAGGGAGTTTGCATGGGCAAATAGTGTTTTTCATACAAAGAAAAGCCCAGGAAATCGTCTGGTTTTCTTCCTCACTGTGTCATTCTCTTCAGAGAGGAGAAAATTTCTTTGAAGAACTTCTTTAGGAAGATTTTCATAAGGCACTGTGCTTTTTTTCTAAATTACGTGGAAGGCAATTAAAAAGATGTGGGTATGTTGAAGGCATGGAGATCTGAGGTAAATAAAAAAGGGCCGTAGCATATCATCTAATGGAAAAAAAAAAAGTCCAAATGAAAATATTAAACAATGCACATCCCCATATTGAATGGCTGCATGTGATGATTTCTTTACTGGAATACATTTCTGCTTTCATCAGGAAACAGCAGTTGCTGTGCCTTAATGAATTTACCATTAATGGCTTGTTTCTAGCTGAAAGTAATCCTTGGAGTTTAACCTTTGTTTTTAGACTGAGGGCCGGTCGTTGTCCTTTAGGTCCTGCCAGCAGCTTCATAGAGTGAAATAATGAAGCTGATGTAAAAAGGTATTCAGTTTTACCATACTGCTTTCTTGCATTCAGATCTGATCAATCCCACACTTCACAACAAAGGAGCTTTCATAAAATTTAACTGTATGATAAACTATTTAAGTATGGTTTTTAATTCTCTGGAATTACAGTTTTATAAACTTTCATATTCCACCAAATTATTGTAATTTGAGAGCTAGTGTTATCCTAGAAGATCAGTAGCTTATTGTTTTAGTTCTTTCAGATTGACATTCTCACATCAGTTCTTTCCTCCTCAAGAACACAATATTCTCTGCTCTGGAAAGTGATCCTCTCTTTGCACATCATCCTGGAGAAGACCTGTGCCGTGAGAAATACCAGGAGCTAACATTCCTGCGCTGCAAAAGGCTCTTTGAGTATGACTTTCTTAGTCAGCAAGAGATCTTAGAGAACCCATTGAAAATATTTCATATGATCGTTTGTATTGGAATGTACGATTGGTCTCCATGTCTCCAGTACTTCTTAAACTGTGGTGTAAGTACAGTTCAAAGTGGATAGTGGTGTATTTTTTAATTTAAATGCCTTGTAAGGCCATGATTCCTTTGCTTTCTGCCTGTTTTATTAAAGCTGTGTATTTTCTCAGTCATCTGTTTTCAAAAATGAAATTCATTTGGACTGTTTAGAACAATAGAAGCTGTAGGGTTAAGTAAGGAGATCATTCTAATTAAGTCCTGTCTCCACTGGAATCCAAGCTGGAAAGTAAAAGTGGAGCAGTATGGACTGAGCTTCAGAAAGATGCTTTGATGCCTGCTGTTCCACCTTCTTCACCTTCTTTTGTTATGTAGAAAATGTAGAAAAATATAAGTATCTTTAAAAGCAGAGTTCTTGTCTGGTCTTGAATCAGCTACTTTCAGTTCCCAGTCCATTTGCAGCAGAACAAGCCAGAATAATCAGGTTTTGCTTTACTCAAGGGGACATCAGTGAGGACAAGAGGAAGGTGAGGTCATTGAGGATTTTAAAGAGCTAGCAATGAAGGCTTGAACAGGTTGAACTGTGAAAATTTCAATTCTCTATAAAGGTGCCTGGACAAGATCAAATTCTGACATAGCATCCTCCAGCTATAGTCTAAGCAGTAGTTTACTGTGCAGCCTGTTTCCCCTGGTCTCTTTAATGGATGTTACAAATTATTATGCATGTGTAATTTGTGCTTTCCATCATAGGGCACTGATTTATTAATCATTTTCTTTCATTACAGGTGTTTGCAGGTACAATTTTGAGCGCTTCTCATAAGTTTGCAGACTTTGTGAAACAAGTTTTTCGCATGGAGGTAATTTTTGGGCTTCATACAGAAATAGGAACAGTCAGAACCCTTGCCCTTGTGTTATTTCTGATCTCTTTGATATCTTGATACTTCTAATTAGCAAAAGAAAAGACTAAGGAACAGATTGAAGCACTAAGCTCATGACACTCCCTGGATGTGTTTTAGACTGTCCAAAAAAGTTTGGGGACTTCTCCCAAAGTGCAATACAGATGACACTAAACCAGTTTTGTCTACATCTATATTCCTCTAAGAATATAACCTCAGAAGTTTTGCATGCTCAGACACTTCCACATCTATGTCATACCCTGTGCAACACACACCTTTGTCATGATGCTATAAATATTCCATTCTGCTGCTGTAAAATAGAACATAATAATGTCTTAATAGTATGGAAACAACACATGGTGTCCAAGTCAGGACCAAGTGTCCTGCAGAGCAAGTGCAGTGTCTGATAGAGAAAGGGCCAGTCCTGAAGATTTGTATCTGTGTCCTCTGGCCATGTGGGCAGCAGTCACTGTCTGGCCTGGCCCTCTTTGATTTTGCAAGATATATTGTGTTTAGTGCATCCAGGCTGAGCTTCATGCTTCTTTTCTTGTTCCTTTTTTTTTTTTTTTTTAATTCTATGTCTGACTGCCAATAGACAGCAATATAGTACAACATAGTTCTGATTTGACACCCCGTGTCAAAGATCAGGATGAATTCCTTCAATGACACTCAGACTAGAAAAAATCGTGATTATATGTGCTTGTCAGAATAATTTTCCCTGAGGCTTCAGGTTTATTTATTTAATTTTTTTAAATTTTAAACTGCTTTTCAAGGGTTTTGCTACTAAAGAGTATGTATTTCTAAAGAGGTCAAACCTGTCCAGGGTAAGGGATTCCAATATGCAAATTTCAGTGTGGCTTCAAGCAGGTAGAATTTCCAAATGCTACTGAGAACTACACTTATGCATACATTAATCTGGTATATTATTCCCTTCAATACTGTAGGCTATTGTCAATTTTGAAAATCAGCAGCCTCATTCTGTTCCCCTCTTAACTTTGGGAGTTTCCAGATCTGCTCATGTCTGCTCAAGCAGACTTGCTGATTTTCATCACACAACAGTCATTCAACCCAGACAGCTGAAAACATAGGTGGTGAGTGTAATAATCTCTACCTGCCTGAATCAATCAGCATTTCAGCAAAGGAAAATGTACTTGTTACCCTATTGAAAGCATGATGTCCTAGTATTAGGGTTACATGCAACTATAACCCTTGCAATTTCAAGTTATTTTCCGGTAGCTGTATTTAAGTTTAAAACTGCCATTTTAATTGCTACATTAAGAAGTATTCAACTGTGCCTTATATTTTCTTATTTAGATTTTTGGATGTTTTGCTCTGACTGAGCTCAGCCATGGAACTAACACCAGAGGCATACGGACTACGGCCACCTTTGATGCTAGCACTCAAGTGAGTCCTTAATGCACAGATATGACATTTGACACTGATAGAAACTTGTTACTTGCTAATGGGACAGAATGATTCATAGATTTCTTTGTTTAACAAGAAAGAAATCAGTTCAAACCCAGATGTAAAAAAAGGTCCAATACTTCCAATGCAGAGAAGAATGTTTTTGGTTCGAAGAACCAAAGTAGAGAAACATGTCACATTTCTTATGCTGCAGAGTTGTCAGTTCTTAGAAAGTTCACTCTCTTAGTTTCTCTTTTAAGAGAAAGAAATAGATTCCCCGCAAAGAATAGTTAAGGCTGGATGTGAGGATTTCAACAGTCAGTGTTTTCAAAGCAAAGTCTTCTGCCTAAATATTTTTGTCCACTGTAAATCAATGCATTTAGTACCCACAACACTTATAAAAAAGAGGAAAGTTACTCCATTTCAGCAAAACTAAATAGAATCAAGTGAAGTTGGTGGCAATTATAGATAAATATCCCAAAATTTCTGTTTCCTTGCACAAGTAGAAATTAAGCTGCTGATTGTAATATAAGATAAGGCTAGCATTCTTCTCCTTTATTGTGTCTCTTAAGGAATTTCTGGACATGCAGATTAAACTGCCTTTTGTCATATATGACAAGTAGGATTATTTCCTGAGGATCAGACAAAGAAATATGAGATAGCAAGACTATTGAAGTGACCAAAATAATAAAACAATAAACTGTTCTTTCCCTTAAGATGCTTCTTACTATTCATAATTTATTCTCTTAAATCAACATAGTTGCAGAAATAAATTCATTATCCTAAGGGATTTCAGTAAATGAATAGAGCTAGTGAATAATGAATTAATAGTTTTACACAAAGGGAGAAAGGTAAGAGAGGAGGCTGGTGGAACTTTGTCATCTTGGTTTGTGCTAAGTCAAATTTATAATGTGTTATTTAATGTCCCGTGAAGGTAATATCATCTTCCCAAAAGATTGTAACATTTTATTGTACTTAAGTTGTAGAATAGTGTGTTATTACTGTCAACAAACAACTTCACTCATCAATAAGTCATGAAGTGGCTTCAAAAGAATGAGAAATGAGATTCATAAATTTGAAACTTAAAATTTTATGTTCTTTAGTTGGATAACATTCTAGTTTGCATTTTTTCATGCACAAGCAAGTCAGTGTTCATTTATGCAACAGGGATAATCTGTTCCTTTTCCAGGAAAAAAAAAAAAATAGAAAACTTCTGAGTTTGGCAGCATGAAAAGTTTCATTTCAATAAACCGAATTCTCTGTTGGTGATGAGTGAACTCCCTCAGAGAAACGGAGATTCTTAAGATCATGGAGCTCTAAGTTCAGGTTCTTGTACATCCATAAAGCCCACTATTTGTAATATAAAAATCTAAATGCTGAAGCTGTATTTTATCCTGACATGTGTCAGGATACATGTATTCTTCAGAATTATCAGTACTTCCGGTCCCTCCCGTTGTCCAAACTGGGAAGTGTGCTGCCTTTCACACCTGGCAGCCAGGCTTCCATTTCTTAAAAAATTGTGTAAAAATGTGTTGGTCCCTGCATAGGTTTCAGCCCTCACAGTCCCTCATGTGGACCCTACCATCCATCATTCTACTTCATGTTTTTTAACTACTTAAATGAGCCATTAAATGAATTTTAGGGTTTGCAGTGAAGCAAAGAACTTTTTCAGCTCTGAATTTTAACTAGTTACATGTATTTTCTCAAAAGTTGAACACAGTGAGAGAGATCTCAACTATTGGGGTCAAGTACAGAATTAAATTCTGACAATTGATGGATGTGTTAATGAAAAACAAAAAAAGAAATAGCTGTGGTTTTTTTCTTAAAGATTATTTATATAATTTGCAACAGGAATTTGTCATCAATACTCCTGACTTTGAAGCTGCAAAGTTCTGGGTTGGTAATCTGGGGAAACATGCCACTCATGCTGTTTTGTACGCCCAGCTTTATACTCCTGATGGTCACTGCCAAGGATTACATTCCTTTATTGTTCAGGTAGAGTAAAAATGTTGTTAATCTTTTTATTTTCTTTCATTCTTGGGGGAGTGAATTAAAATTAAAGACTTTCTGCTGTGCCATTATTTATATTTGACCAGCAGATTCTTTAATTAATGTCTTCAACATTCATTGCAATTGTAAGAAGTGCTCTATTTTTAAATGCAGTGATTCGGTGATGGTTTTACAGCTAGTTTTATACTGTCAGTTTTCTGCTCAGAAGTCTTAAAATACAGAAGTGCTGAAAAGCCCACAGATTATCACTCTACATAGCTTAAATCTAGCTTGATCCATTGATCCACTGTGACAGAACACTGGAACAGGCTGTCCAGAGAGGGTGTGGAGTCTCCATCTCTGAACACATTCATAACCTGCCTGGATGTATTCCTGTGTCACTTGATCTGGGTGTTCCAGCAGGAGGATACGTCTGGATTATCTCTTGAGGTTCCTTCCAATCCCTGGTGTTCTGTAATGCTGTGATCCATTGTACTCCTGATGAGGATTGCAATATTCCTGTGATGAAAGCAATTATCATTGTTAAGGTATATTTAACACATTAGTGTCTTGTTGCCAAAGTAATCTCCATTAAGGGATCTATGTCCCAAATGAGGGGATACACAGGTATGAATTATATAGGACAATATGCTCAAAAAAACCAGAGAACTTCCGTTATTACTGTTAGTAGCAGAATGCAGATTGGGAGCAATTTTGCTGTTTGAAAAGCTCAACAAGTAACTTTTGTTGTTCAACAACTGAAATAATATTTTGTTCCATTTCTGTGCAGATTCGAGACACAAAAACTCTCCTTCCAATGCCAGGTGTGATGGTGGGTGACATAGGAGAGAAAATTGGGCTGAATGGACTGGATAATGGGTAAGTCAATCCATTCCAAGGAGGAAAAAATTTAGGTTATATCACACTGTAGTGGTGTGAATATCCTCCTGTGTCAGTTCTATCTTTATTTCAGAGGTATTCACAAGTGGCTTTAAGTTGTTGGTGTATCTAAAAAGAATGCAGATTCAAGAAAAATTTTAAATTTCAGTATTTTCTATTTGAATACTCATTGTCTTTCTGGTTCTCTCACTTTTTAGAATACAAAATGCCACTAATAATTTTGTGAATATCCCCCAAGCATTCTTTCAATCATAGGCTCAGCAACAACAATATGGGGGAAAAGAAACCACAAATGACTGAAGAAGGTTTGACTAAAGGTTTGTTGTTTTTCCATTTTATCTTCATGCAGCTGAAATACAGGTGTACCTGGGCTCCATTTCTGAGTCATGGACTTCAATGACCTTACTGTGTCTTTGTTTTACTAGCCAAAGGTGTCTTGATGAGGAGAGACAGAGAGAAAATTTAGGTAGATTTCTGCATTAAAACAACCATTATGTAAAAATTATTATATAAATCCCTATATATGTTACTGTGTAAAGACAGAGACCTATAATAGCAAAGGCCAAGTCAGGTGAGGGGTCATCACATCTTATTGCCTCAAATTTAAAATCAAGAGGCAAACTGTTAATTCAGTTTGTTACAGATGCATTTAATGTTCTTCCTAACATACCATCACAGTAAACTAAGTATAGACTTCCTAAGGTGTCTATGATGGCTTTGATTTGCTTTCCAATAGGTCATAAGTCTTCTGTAGTGTGTTGTCCATACCTGCCTGTAGTGGCAAAAAAGCCAAAAAGCCTGTAGTGGCAAAAGTAGCTCTGACTTTTATGCTTATGAAGCTTATTCATTGATGCTCTGTTGCCTGAAAATACAGAAAGACTAAAGAGAAATAAGGACTCATATAGCACTTCATGGTTTTTAGAGGAAAAATTTGAGAAAAAGCGTGGAAAAGAAGGGAGTTTGGATTTTGGTGGGTGTTTTAGCCTGTTTGTGCATTATATACCAGCAGCCACCAGATGGCACAGCAGTAGAGGTCTGCGTAATTTCAATATCATTTGTGTTCAAATTCTGCTATTTGTTCCTAATTTGCAGTGTAGCTTTATTTGGAACACTGGAAAGGAGAGGACTACACTTGTCACATAGCATGCAGATACGCATAAAGTTAAAAATCCATTTATCCTTTGGTCTACTGGGGAAGAAAAGTAGAGCATTTCTTAAAATATTGCTAGTCACTGAATAATGTGCAATTATAATCCACATAATACACTGTGTGTATATACTGTATATACTGTGGTTTTGGGTTTTGTTTTGTTTTTTTTTTTTTTTTTATTCTGAGCATCCTGATCTAGGGTAGGATGTCCCTGCTCACTGCAGGGGGGTTGGACTAGATAGACTTTGAAGGCTCCTTCCAGCTCAATGCATTCTATGGTTCCATGATATAAAAGATACCGGTGACTTCCTGTCTTGGTGTCAGACAGAGTCCCTTGTCTTGGTCACAGCATTACCTGTCATTTAAAAAATCATAGAGCCCTTTGATCTTTCTGTTTACTTTGTATGTGTTGCTTAAAAAAAATACTATTTTAACAATAGCACCTGAGAAGCCCAAATAATGGTTCTAGAGCTTTTAAATAATACAGTCCCTACACTAGAAAGCTTAAGTTTGAGATAGGACCTGCAGATTAAGTTAGAAGGACAAGGGATACCAGGGCTACCAATAGATACCCTTCATTCAGCTCAAAACTCTGTCTTTCTTGTTTTCCTTTGAGAGGTTTGAGGATAGATGCCACCATTGTTCAAGAGAACTAGAGAGCTAGTTTTCACTTCCCAACCTTCTTTCCTTGCAGTGAGCTGGACTTGTAGACATTGCTTCTCAGAGGCACTTGAAGGCCTGGATGGGGCTGGAGATGTTGTACTTACACAGCTCTGCATTTGTTTGCAGAGATGAGAAGCCTTATCACTCCAGAAAGTCAACTGTTGGTTGAATGATCTACAGAATACCAGGGTTCACAGGGAGACATTTCACCAGACACTGTCTTGTCAAGATGTTCTCCTAAATTTTGTATTCTGAGGGAACACAGCCTGAAGTTCATGGGCACTACAGAAGGCAGTTGTAAGTGGGGATAAGAAAAGATGCAATTACACTGTGACTACAAGTGTTAGTCCTTGCTCCATGCTTTGCCAGCTTTCTGGATGCACATGGGAAGTCTGGTTTAAATTCCACAGACACTTAGTAAATCAGGTTTATTTCCTTTTACACTCAAAAGAAATAGTCAGAGCACAGATCAGAACCTGGCATCTCTGGCAGAGCTGTCAGATTTTGTTCCCTCACTTCAAGAAGTTCATGCTTCTGATTTTAAATGTCGGTACAGAGTTGCACTCCTGAACACTTATGTAGGACATAGGGAAGAAATTATAGAGCTTCCCTGGAAAATGCCATTGATTTATGCTATATGAGGGAATGGAGTAGGTGATTATAGGTGTCCCATCTGGCTCTGGAAAATAATTAATCTCTTGGGTTGTTTGGCTGAAGGCTAGTTTCCTGCTAATGAAGAGTGTAATGTTTTCAATAAGAATCATGGAATAGTTTAGGTTGGAAGGGACCTTAAAGATCATCTAGTTCCAACCCCCCTGCCATGGGCAGTGACACCTCCCACTAGACCATGTTGCTCAATGCCTTATCCAGCCTGACCTTAAACCCCTTCAGAGAGGGGGCATCCACAGCCTCTCTGGGCAGCCTGTTCCAGTATTTCACCACCCTCAAAGTAAAAAATGTCAGAAGAAATATGGAATTTTTGCAGTGTGTATCCATTTGACTATCCTTCTTCTCTAAGTCCTTCCAAATAATTCTCATAAATTCATAATTGAAATGGCCAAAAATCACACAAATTTTGCAAGCCTTCAGCTGCCTGTCAAAAAAAAAATTTAAAAATATTTTCTTTCTCTCCATCATTTACAACAATTGGTGAAAACAGTACATGGATGATTAAACACAGAACTCCAGTTTCTCTCATGGAGGGTTTAGGCCATTTTTAGTGTTTTATTGCCAAAAACTAAATCAGACGGCCACCAGGGGATGCAAGTGCTTCAGTCTTTATTTTCATATAAAAATGTCCACCTGTTCCTAGGGCCCTGCCATCTGTAAAATGTGCTGTTCACTGAGCTCTCAAAAGGTAAATAGTTCAAGAACAGCCACTGAAAAAAACTCTGGGTGTTTGGGATGCAGGGGATTTTCATGGCAGGGAAAGGGACATAAAATAAGAGTTTGGTTCAGTGCTGATGTGCTTTTCACTTTCTTCCCTTAGGCTTTATTTTGGCTAGTGTAAACATTACCAAAATTACCCATCACTGCAGTGTACAGCAGTAAGTGATTGCCACTGAATGGTTGGTGAACCAATTTTCTGTCCAGTTGTAACTAGCAGCAAATTGCTGCTTTCCTCCCACCAGAAATAGAAATAATCCCCAGCTGAATCTGCATGGTTTGAAAATCAGTTATAATTATGTTTCTGAAATGATGCTTGATGTGCTTGTTTGTGCAGAATTGGATAGCTCTATCCACTGGTAAACATCTCTAAGAGATGATAAGGGAAGACTTTGTGAAATGAAGCAGTCAAAGGTGCAGCAAACCACTGCCAGAAAGAAAAAATATTCCATTTATTTTAATGGAATTATTTGTATCTACTTTACTATTATGGACTTAGGAAAACCGAAGGGGTTTTATCAGCTTTCATGTATAACTAAAATGTGATGAATCTTTCCACATGCTAGGACATTCACTGTGTTCTCTAGCAATCACTAAGGCCAGAAACACTGAAAATCAAACAAAACACTCAAGACAAATGCATAAAGGGGTTTTATTGGGCAGAAAAGCAGTAAATGGAATGAGAGAGTGCTTTCTGGAAGGAGACTGCAGGTTCTGAAATGCCTTCTAGGTGTCATGGATCACACAACCCCAGGCCATTACAGGTTACTTTCAAATGGTTAATTCTTTTTTGTTTGTTATTATTCCAGTATCAGTGCCAGTCATACAGTAAGATTCTACTACTGCTAGTTTGAATCACAGAATCACACAGAATCTCATGAGATCACCTAGTCCAATCCCCCTTTGGAGCAGGAACACCCAGATCAGGTCACACAGGAAGGCATCTGGTTGGGGTTTCAATGTCTCCAGTAAAGGAGACACTACAGCCTCTCTGGGCAGCCTGTGCCAGAGACAGTGCCACTGTTCTGTCACCCTCACCCTGCCAAATTTTTTTCTTGTATTTCTGTGTTCCAGCTTGCACCCATTGCCCCATGTCCTGTTATTGGAGGTCACTGGGAAGAGCCTGGCTTCATCCTCCTGACACTCCCCCTTTACATATTTGAGGGCAGAACAAATGAAAGTCTAGCATGGGAAGGGTTTTAGTCTCTTAGTATTTATCCTCTTTACTCTTATTTGGGTTTTGCAATGATTGCAGTTGTTTCACTAGTAAGAGAGGAGCTGTTATGCATGGTTGAAGCCTAAATGGAGCTTCATCTTACAATCTGAAGCAGTAGTTTGGGGAAGGTAATTTCTATTCTCGGCTTCTTTGGTTCCTTCTATTCCCATGTTGTCCTGGTGCTGTGCCATACATTTGTGGAGCTGCATGAAAACTAATCTGACCAAAAAAAAGAATCACCAAAATTTGTCTGTCTTCAGGCAGAATCATTTGTAAGGACTGCGTGGCCCCAGAAAAGACTGTTCCAGGAACAGTGCAGGGATGTGAATAAGTGTAGAAGTCAGTCCTGCCTCTCAAATAAAGAAGCTTGTGCTTGTTTAACAGTTTTATTCTCCTGCAGTTTCTGCCCAGAGTCATAGACAATTGCAGGAATAATGAAGTAGCTATAAAATTAAAAAATGTATTTAAAATTTCTGTATATGTACTTACATTACCTGAATACAATATCAGTAATACTTCAGTGTTTGTGAACTTTTTGACAGTGCCACTGTCACAGCTAAACCAAATCCTTTGCAAGATAAATCTTGCATATTTGCAGTTTAAGCTGGAACAGGGATTTTTGTAGTGGAATCATTTATGTTTTCCGATTTTGTGCCTGCAGTGCTCTGCACATGAGTAAGATGTAGTTACATTGCTAAGGAGTGCTGCCTTATCCCCTCATTTTTGTCCCTCACAAGTACCACAAAACTGTGCCAGTTTGCAGTGACAAGCATTTGATGTTGCTAATGAAAATTACTAAGGGATTGGAGCATCTCCCTTTTGAGTAAAGACTGAGAGGACTGTGTCTTTTTAACTTGGAAAAGAGGAGACTGAGGGGTGACCTCATTAATGTTTATCAATATGTAAAGGGTGGGTGTCAGGAGGATGAAGCCAGGCTCTTCTCAGTGACATCCAGTGATAGGACTTGGGGCAATGGGTGCAAACTGGAACACAGAAGGTTCCACAGAAATATGAGAAAAAACTTAATGAGGGTGAAAGAACAGTGGCACAGGCTGCCCAGGGAGTGTGGGGTCTCCATCTCTGGAGACATTCAAACCCCAACTGGACACATTCATGTGTGACCTGATCTGGGTATTCCTGCTCTGGCAGGGGGGTTGGATCTCTTGAGGTCCCTTCCAATCCCTGACATTCTGTGATTCTGTGAATGGAGAAAGGTAGATTCAGATCTGGTCACTGGTTTGCTTTGTCAGCTTCAAAAACACACCCTGTATCTGCAGTGAAACTTTTTCCTTCCTTAGCAGAGCTATGACAGCTCTCAGCATTGCAGGAGCCTGCACATCCAAAACTCCTTGCGAGGCTGGCATTTAGACTGTGTGAGTGGGTCTTTGTGTGCCCATGGAGTCTATAAAGATAGAATTTGCAAGCCTATAAAGTGCTGCCTTGTTTTATTGTTGCTATTGAGCGTTACCATTAGCAAGCTATACTCATAGGTTAAAGCTTTGATTGTAGAAACTGGAGCTAAAATATTGCCTTGCAGTTTTCCCCAGTTTCTCTGTAACTCTTCTTAACTCTAAGCCTTCTGTGAGTTTCAGTCTGGAATATGTGGCTGCTTTCTTTCCTTCTGCAAGTTTTTTACCAAACCTCTGAGGTGTTATTTTTCCCAAGGTTTACTGTATGCCATAAACAGTCCTGAGGTCACTTGACTCACAGTCTTCCAGTACCACTCACCTGCATTCTGTTGCTGGCTGGAAGCACTGAGACTGTCACTGCACCATCTCTGATGAAGTCACTGACAAAAGCTGACAGGAAAAGCATTTTATTGAGCCTGAAATTCACAAAAGAGAGTTTGAGCTATTTGTCCTACAGGTAACAGTTTATTAATTCAAGACTGGCAGAAGGATCTGGTAGTTTTTCCAGCTGCTCCTTTGTCATCAGCCTCACTGCACACTAGATGAATTACTATTGCGTGATTTAAAGTCAGGAAGATTAACTTTGCTTGAAATGTTCCCTAACCTACTGGCCAAAGAACCCAAACAAGAATGTTGCTCTTGGAATAGCACTTCACTCAGGTAATCTGCAGAGAAGTCTGTGTGGCACAGTTGGCATTTTACAGGCTAAATGATGCAAAATTGTGCATTACTATATTGCTCTGTGATACCTATTTGATAGAATCATAGAGTTGGAAGGGACCTTCTAAGGCCAACTAGTCCAACCCCCTGCAGTGACAGGGACATCCTGCACTAGATCAGGTTGCTCGGAGACTCAGCAAGCCTGGCTTGATGTCTCCAGGGATGGGGCCTCCACCAACTCTCTGGGCAGCCTGTGCCTCTCTGCCTTTATGGTGAAGCACTTCTTAATAATGTTTAATCTAAACCTGCCATGCTCCATTTCTAAACCATTGGTATTGAAGAGGCAACTTTTTGTCATTCTTAGTGAGAGCTCTTAATCACAGTCTGCTGTGCAGAAGAGGCCCTAAGTAGAGGCCCTATGGTCTTGTATCAGCTTGTGAAATTTAGCCATTTTCCAAACTTGCTGGCTCTGCTCAGCCTGGCTGGGTCTGGCTCGGCTGGGCACAGGGGGACATGGCAGAGCGGGGAGAAGAGACGTTGGCTACGGAGCCAGCAGGAATAAAACAACTAATTTGGGGCTTGGGAATGGCCTTTTTTGGGGGGTTTCCTTCTTTGACATTTGGATATTGTAGATGAGGGAAGATTTAGGCTGGATAGAAGAGGTTTTTTACAGTGAGGGTGGTGAAATACTGGAACAGGCTGCCCAGAGAGGCTGTGGATGCCTCCTCCCAGGAGGTGTTTAAGGCCAGCCTGGATGAGGCACTGACCAACCTGATCCAGTGGGAGGTGTCCCTACCCATGGCAGGGGGGTTGGAACTTGACGATCTTTAAGGTCCCTTCCAATCCGAAGTATTCCATTATGATATCCCCATGACTATCTACATAGTTCCATCATTGTGAGGTATTTCTTTAATTCTTTCAGGAGTTACTTTTTTTTTTCCCCTAAATGCATCAACAGATGTCATCCATGTCTATTCATGATGCTTTCTGGGCTAATAACCATTATAAATGTGATCAATGACTTCATTAAATCTTACTATTTATTTTTAATATGTTCCAATATCACGTTCAAATTGGCCCATGTGTCTAGCAATTTCAAATACCAAAGTTCTTGGAGAAGGAACTGAACAGCAGTTGAAAGTGATCTCACAAAGTCACCTAATTCCCAGGTGCTACAAGGTTCTGCTTTTATTTTTGACATAGGCAATATGTAATTTTGTATATGTGAGAATTTTCTTTGTGATTTTTAATTTCTAATTCTCTCTCTCTTGTCCTTCTTGAAGTTTTGGCATCTTATGTGCATTTATCTTGATAGCAGCTTACAAAAAACAGAAAGGAAATAATGTTTCCGTAATATTAAAGAAAAATATCAAAGAAAAAAAATCTAAACCTTCCAAAACTTTCATTTGAATTGATTTTCACTTTAAGAAAATATATTGTTATATAATAATTAGAAATTTAGTATCCTGGTTCACTAGCTGTGAAAAAAGTTATTAGGTAAAGGAATGAGTAACGGTGAAGAAGGTAAAGAAGAGAATACATATGGCTTTTAATCAAAATAATTCCAAGTAATCTTTCATGTCTACAGAAATAGCTGAATTCTATTTTAGCTTATGATAAAAATGTCAAGATTTTCGACTCTTTACAACAAAATGCTTCCTCTAGCTGTTTGGGATTGTATCACAACAGCTGAAAGGGGGTAGAACATTTTTAAGATGTTGGTATTTTATTATTATTAAGTCTTTTAGTGAGGCATTTTGTTGGTTGCATGTTTGCCACGTATTTGGCATTATTAGGCTTGAATTTCCTAAAAGCAGGTTACTCTTTTATATTTATATATTTAATTTTATTAAATAGTTGATTTGAATTTGATTTTTTAAGAACCTCATGTTCATGCATTGATACAAGTAATTTCCTACAACTCTGAATTTGCTTCTATTACAAAGTAATGTTGTCTCAGTGAAACTGGCACTTAATGAAGCACTTTCTAGTCTGGTTCAGGCCACAAGCAGCTGGTTCTTCCTTGGGATAGCACGCTTCTCTCTGTGGCTGAGTCCAAAAGCACTGTGTATCTCTAAGGCTGAATAAATTCGGTATGCAGATATGTTTCCTTGGAAACAACTCGTAATTTTAAAGCACATGCAGCAGTGCAGCCCTTATGTAATTTATTAATGTGAAAGACCTGGCTCTCATGAGCCTTATTAAATAGATCAGCCTGCATTGGCAGGGGAAAGGAACAGGCTTTGATTACAAATACAGCTTTTCAAGTACTATTAGATACTGAGGTATTTGTGAGTGGAGCTGATGCTGCTGCTGTGCCAAGTTGTATTCCCCATTTGGGTGAATCAGTTTATATACTTTCTTCTGAGGAATATAAAAACTCAGGACATTCTGCCTATTCAAACAGCTTTCTTTTTTACTGCTGCTAGAGTGAGTACCACAATTCCTCACTCTTCCCTTTTCAGATGCCACATTGCAGGGAACAGAAATCCCAGTTTGAGTTTAAGCAAAGAAAAATTCTCCATTCAGTTGCTTCTCAGGGCACTGTTTCAGCTATGTTCTCACTTGTATCGCAATAACATGAATGATCCTCACAGATCTGTATTTTGGACTCATAAAACATAATAGTGTCTGTATTCCAAAGCAGTCTCCAGGCTGGACTGACTAGCACTTCAGTGAAGAACACTGTTCAGCTGAATTGTTTGTGGCAGGGAATTATTAGGAGTCAGAATGGCCCAGTCAGGTTCAAAACAGAGAAGGAAGTTGTTCATCTTCCCAAACTTTTCAACAGCTGAACTACCAAGCTCAGTAACTTATCCAAACTGAGAAGTCAGCTCGAGTTTGTGGGCTGGTGGTAAAAGTGTAGATCAAACTTTCTCTCTTTAAGGTCTCTAATAATTAGCTTTACCTGTCCCTCCCCTCAAACATTGCTCATCCTTCCAATAGTTGTTAAATTGTTACTTACAAAGGTGCTGTGGCAGTTGCCTAGGGTCCACAAGGTATTTGTTTTTCATCTTTCTTCTCTGAAGAGTGATAATAAATAATTTCCCATGGTGAAGCACTGGAAAAGGTTGCCCAGAGAGGTGGTGGACACCCCCTCTCTGGAGGTGTTCAAGACCAGGCTGGACATGGCACTGAGCAGCCTGATGTAGTGGGAGGTGTCCCTGCCTATGGCAGGGGGGTTGGAACTCGATGATCTTTAAGGTCCCTTCCAACCTGAACTATTCTATGATTCTATGATTGAATTGTCCCTGGCTCTGAAAGCCTTTGTTCTGGCAGGCATCCTCTCCTAAAATTACCTACCCAGCCTGATAGGCACAATTTCAGTTCCCTGATGTGCCCAAGATCATTGTGCAATCCTGTCTTTGATGAAACTTATTCTGTGCTACAGACATCTCAGTCTTTACGTTACCTGTGTATTTATTTAAACAGCTTTGCAATGTTCCACAACGTCAGGATACCTAAAGAAAACATACTGAATATAGCTGGAGATGTCACTGCTGAGGGAAAGTACTCGACTTCAATCAAGGTATGAAGCAAGGTTTTGTATCATTAATACCATTCATTGGGTATTTAAATGCAAAGAGGCAGAGCATTAATCTCACATGTTAGGAAGTATCACATACCTTGACTTAAAGCTGTTGATGTTTTCACATAAGGTTGTCAGAATGCTTGTTGTTTAATGGCCTTTCAGAGATGTCTTGACCCACCCTCCTTGTTGATTTTACTGACTGCTTGTTCTTTATGCCACCCCAGCGATCCCAAAATAGTTAAGAGAAACTACTTGGAGTTTTTGCAGAATGCCCAATCTGAATGTGTCAAGAAATTGGCCCGTCCCTTCAGATCATGCTACTGACATTGTTTCTTTCCAAAGAGTGAAATGAAATGTTGCCTTTACCATTTAAACTGTGTCTTTCATTCATTCTCAGGATGATAAAGAGCGTTTTAGTGCATCCCTGGGAACTTTGTCCACAGGCAGAATTACAATCACAGCCGTCTCCACAACCAATTTAAAGCTTGCCTTATCCATAGCCTTTCGCTTCTCAGCAGCTCGCCATCAGTTTGGACCAACTGATGTCAAAGAAATACCCGTTCTTGAATACCAAACACAGGTAAACCATTTGGAATTCACATCTGCAGACTTTTACATCAGGGAAATCCAATCTGGAGCTACTGCAGATCACAGTAACAGTGCTGAAGTTAGTGAAATTCAAGTTGTCTGTGTCATCTGAAGTGTCATTCTAGTGGGAATTCATTTTGACTCAGGAACTCCTTACGCTTCTGGCATGACCAGGCTTTTGACATAATTTCTTGGAGTAGCAAGAACCAAATTATTGTTGTTTCTCTGAAGTTCATAAAACCATTTGTCTTCTAAAATAGTAACCTTTTCAGAGAAAGACTGTCTTCTGGGCACATGTGAACATACTGCTCATATTAAAACATGTCAGCATCTCTTTTGCTGCTGTGCTGATTTTGTCTTTTTTTTTTTTGCCTTTATTCTTGCAACCTCTAGACATCAATGACATTTATTGTAATGAAGTCTTGAGCTACAAGTAATATTGAAAGGAGCACAGTTATTGATTTTCTGATGAATCACCTGAACAAATAAAACAATAATATGTAGCGTAGCTTGGAAATAGAGAAAACTTAAACCTGCTGAAATGAGAAAAGTTATTGTAGAGGGAGTCCTGAATACAAACCCTCCCACTTTGTCCTTGCAAAGGTGGGGCGGGGGGTTTCCATGTTTACACTTAATCTGGCAACTTTGAAAGATTTCATGGATTTCTACAAACTGGAAAATGCTGCCTTCTTTACACTTGTTCCAAATAAGCCAGAGTCTGCTTCCCACTATTCTTTGAGACTCAGGTTTGGTTTGTTATATAGAGCCTGCTTGCTGAACCTCTTATTGATCTACCTCTAAAGCTTTGTGAAGAGGTTTCTCCTTTTCTTCATGAGCTCGATCTGAGCTGCATGGAGCAGCAAAAATGAGGGTTTTTTCTCCTTCCCAGCTCTGTGTTGTTGGGTTTTTGTTTCTTTTTTTTTCACATAATGCAACCCCAGCACACTCTTACAGTCAGCAATGAGCAAGCAAAAGAAACAGTTTCAAGCTGTGTTGTGTTGGTGCTGCACAAACACATGAATCATGACTGGCCCTGGCGTGCCAGACTTTGTATAAACACAGGGCAGAAGTATGTCATTAGTCCCTAAAGCCCCAGTGAACTTTTGCACTGCTTTAACAGCACGTTTGTCACAAATTAGAGCATAAAATGCGTGAACGCAGAATGACATAACGTTTGTGTGTAGAGTAATTACACTTAATTATGTTTATAGATAGTTATTGTTTTCTTCCTCATAAAACAATTTTCCCATTTCAACAAAGCTAAAACGAATGGGTTGGTTGAAAGTTGGTTGAAAGCAGTTATTAAAAAGAAAAAAGACAAACATATCTATTAATGTTAAAATCTATTTCATTTTTATTCTAGCAATGGCGCCTTCTTCCGTATCTGTCTGCTGCATATGCCTTGGATCATTTCTCCAAAACACTGTTTGAGAATTTTGTGGAATTTTATGCTGGTGTTTTGACAAAGCAAAGGAGCCAGAGACAGGTGAGAGATTTGTACATTTCTTCTTAGCTTTGTTCTTGTTGCTGAGTGAAGAACATTATTAGAAGCCTTAGGCCATCTAGCTAGTGCAGTATCTCAGAAATATGGGGCATACAAAGTGATTATTTAGGTTGCATTGAAAAAAGCATCTAGATTAGCTTTGATGGAGTATTTAACATTTTTTTTATTTCTATGTGATTTAAATCTGTGTTCCCTTATCAGAAATTTATGATGGTCATGCAAATTTGGTATAACTCTTATAAATGTTAATGCAGGGAGAATGTATCAAACACTTCACAAAATAACACAATTAATTTCTGCACTAACTCCATGAATCAGACTGGAGTTTTCAATCCATATTCATGTGTTGGGATAAATTTTTCTCTAGGAAAAAGCTAAGTCTGTTGAGTCTCAATGCTGAATTTTTCATCCATAATCAGATCATTGGAAGTAACCTCATTTACAGAGGAAAAAGTTTGACATGTCTGTGTGCAGGGACTAATTCTCAACCAATATAACAGAAAAGAGCCAGGAGGTTAGACTGGATATTAGGAAAACTTTCTTCACTGAAAGTGCTATAAAGCATTGGAACAGGCTGCCAGGGAAGTGGTGGAAGCAGAGTCCCTGGGGGAAGTTAAATACATGTAGACCTAGTGCTGAGGAGCATTGTTTAGTGGTGGATTTGACAGCACTAGGTTAACATTTGGACTTAATGATCTTAAGGGCTTTTCCAACTCAAATGGTTCTGTGATTCATGGCTTTAACTGGTTGCAGACCTGTTTTGTGTATAACTTACTGCTCACTTTTAACTTGTCTTTTCACAAAGGCTGATTTGGGAAGAGAGATTCATGCTTTATCTGCTGCCAGCAAAACTCTGTCTTCATGGACTGCCCAGCAGGCAGCCCAGGAGTGCCGAGAAGCTTGTGGAGGACATGGTTACCTGGCCAGTAAGTTACAGGCTACAGCATACATTGAGCAGTAAGGGAGTGGTTATACTGCTATGTTGATTGACTGTTCTTGTTGCATCATGGTGTCTGAATTTTAGCAATATATTTAAAAAGGACTTTTTCCTCACATCCATATTTTAAAATTTCATTTTGTATCTGATACACAAAAAGAGCAAAACCCATGCCAGCATTTGCACCAGCATTGGACAAGCCTGTGCATGTGATTCAGTCTCAGTTCCAAAAATAAAGATGCACATTGTAGAAATGAAAATTCCCCATTCTTCTAAAAATTTTATTGATTTTCATAATAAATATTATTTATTTGGGGTACAGGGTGGCAGGACTAGGAGTCAAGGATGCAAATTGGAAGAGGGGAGATTTGGGCTGGAGATAAGAAAGAATTTCTTTACTGTGAGGGTGGTGAGACACTGGAACAGGTTTCCCAGAGAGGTTGTGGATGCCCCCTCTCTGAAGGTGTTTAAGGCCAGGCTGTATGAGGTATTGAGCAACCTGGTGTAGTGGGAGGTGTCCCTGCCCATTGCAGGGATCTAGATGATCTTTAAGGTCCCTTCCAAACCAAACCATTCCATTATTCTCTGATTATTTTTCATAACCTGACACTGAACTTTCAAGTTCATTTGTTGGTAACTATCTAAAAATACAGGAGCAACTCTTGCATTTTGTCATAGAATAATTATTTATCCCTTTTTAATCCCTCATTAAAATATTGCAACTCACCAAATTGTTTGCTTGTTCTTGTTAAGTGAATCGTCTGGGTAAAATCCGAAATGACAATGATCCAAACTGCACATATGAGGGAGATAACAACGTCCTGCTTCAGCAAACCAGCAACTACTTAATGAGCTGGATGAATTGCATAAGAGGTATGCTTTCATTGTGGAATCCTTTGCTGGACTCAGCAGCGTGTAGTTAATGGAATTAGGGGGTTAATTTCATACTGAAAGCAATTGACAGTCATTTAATCATTTTGTAGAGCATAAGTAATGTGCTACAGACTCCATCACATGGTACATTCACAATACACAGCTCTTTTCTGCATGAAATGTACTTTCTCGTGAAGCTTGCAGAAGCTGGCTAGATGTTTCTCCATCCCTAATTACAATTCTTATGCCCTGTGAAGTATTGTCCAATGTAACTACTCCTAAAGCCACTGTAGGTCTTCCCATTGTATTTAAAGTCACTGCACCCTGTGCTCATTGTATTCAAAACAGTTCAGATCACCTAAATGTGTAGCAATATGCATCAGTAGGTTTTGTAGTTTTCCAGATAGAAAATGGAAAGAAAAATCTAGCAATGAGTTTCACCAGCATTGTATAGAACTGGAAAACTCAGCAATAGGAGTGGAATCTCATGAGGCTTATAGGCAATGATGGCAAATTTCTTGTCTTTCAGTGCATTTGGCTGGACTAGGCTATAATGAAATAAATATTATGGCCTAATTGCATCTGGCCCATCAAGTGTATGTATGGATTTGTAATAGGCTCTTTGTTCCAGAAAGCCTGATTTCTTTTCTCATAAGTCATCTTTAATTTCTTTGGAATTTCAGATAAAGCTCCTTTTGAATCTCCTTTTGGAACAATAAACTTTTTGCAAGACTACCATCATATCCTTGGCTGGAAATTCATGCCCATTAGCGGTGCAGATTCCCTGGACTCCTCAGGTAGCCTTCTGCTGCTGTTACACTGATTCTAGAGTCTTAAATTTTTTCCCAAAGGATCCAGAGATTTGAGATTCAGCCTCTGCTACTTATTAAATATTTCTCACATTACTATTTTCTGACTTTCTTTGAATTTTAACCGTTTCTATTTACTATGAATATGGTTTCCATGCAGTATGTCCTGTTTTCCTCAGCTTCAATTGTAGAATGGAAGATAGCATCAGATATTTTTCTGCTTTTTGTTCCTCTAAAAAAGGAATTTCCAATATTTTGGGGGTGTTTTTTTGTCACTGTATTGTTGTTTTCAAGAGGAACTGCTGTAAGGGGAATTGATTGTTACTATCTTCTATCATTGAAATACTTTATTTTAGAAAACCATGCCAGTGAGTTAGAAATATGTTGGCTGTGGCACAGAGAAAGATGAGTTATGGCGGAAGAAAATTCTCTGCAGTTTCTCTGGGTTAGTCTGCCATAATCAAATCAGATTTTTGTATCACTGTGATTGGCCCTTGGAGGCAAAAATTAATGAAGAAATGAGCAGATAATGAGATGGTGACAGGGCTTTGAGCTAAAGCGAATCTGTGAAACTGAGAACATGCTTGGGGAAGAAATTCCAGTCTTCATATACAAAGGGCAGTTGAGTATATTCCTCCTCATTGCTCAAATAATTGCAAAGAAACCTAAACTTCAGATAGTGATGCACAGTACCAAGTGAGATAGTATCATAATACTCTGTGAGAAACTTTAAAATACAAAGACTTACAAGAAAAAGACTAGTTAAAAACAACTGCTTGCTTTCTGCTTTGTTGGATATCTCTAACTTCTAAAATCCATGAGAGTGCAAACTGATAACCAAACACGTTCTGTCCTCACTTATAATACCTACTGAACCAGACTATAGTTTTTTTAAAAATATCTGAATCTGTTTATTGTTCCATTTTGTTGGAAACTGGATTGTTAATTTAGGTGCCTGAATTTAGACAGCATATGAACTCTCAAAGCTCCACATAGTTCTGGAACCCCCAACATAAGCAGGACATTGAGCTGCTGGATTGGGTCCAGAAGAGGGCCACAAAGATGATGAGAGGGCTGGAGCACTTCCTTATGAGGACAGGTTGAAGGAGTTAGGCTTGTTCAGCCTGGAGAAGAGAAGGCTCAGGGGGGAGCTCCTAGTGGCTTATCAATACTCAAAGGGGGCTACAGAAAGCCAGGGGTAGGATTTTTTAATAGGTTATAGGATGGCAGGACTAGTAGTAATGGATGCAGAAGAGGGTAGATTCATGATGAAGATAAGAAGAAGTTGTTTACTGTGAGGCTGATTGGATACTGAAACAGGTTGCCCAGAGAAGCTGTGGATGCCCCCTTCCTGGAGGTGTGTAGGACCAAGTTGGATGAGGCATTGAGCAACCTGGTGTAGTGGGAGGTGTCCCAGCCCATGGCAGGAGGTTGGAACGAGATAATCTTTAAGGTCAATCTCTAAGGTCCCTTCCTACCTAAACCATTCTATGATGCTATGACTAGAACTTGAGCTAAGACTCAAGAGGAGGATTTTTGTTTCCTTAATAGTTCCAGGCTGCTCTAAAAACGTAACACAATTCTGTGCAAAGCAGATCTTCCCAGTGGGATTACATTCAGACACCACTGCAATTTTAGAAGTCAAGTGCTTTCACAAAATGTGGACTGTCTTTTGTTCTTGTGCACTGAGAAGAGGCTGAATACTTTGCTGACATTAATACGGGAAGAAAATAACGAGCTAAAATAATTTTACTGAGTTGTTAATTGTAAATGGAGCTGTGCATATACCTTGCCTTTGAACTTAGGTTGTAGAATATGACTTCTTTCATCATAAATGTGACTGTGAAGAATCTGGATTTTCTCTTTTTCACAGTTCCCTTAGCAGCATATAAGTGGCTGGTTTGCTATCTGCTCAGAGAAAGTGACCTAAAACTGAGCAAGGAGAAGCAGTCTGGTCGAAGTGATTTCGAGGCAAGAAATAACTGCCAGGTAACACTTTTTCAGCTTTCTTATTTTATTTGCTTGTTTTCATCCAAGTTTCTCAGATCCTGTTGATTTTATCTTCTTGTATCATGAAGTACCATTCCCTCAAGCGTAAAGCAGCAGGTCAGATAACTAAGAAAATTTAATACCTGTCCACGTGCATTGTTGAATGTGATTATTAGGAGGACAGTCACCATCAGCAGAAGTCTTCCAGGATATATTTCACTTCAGACAATTTGTAGGCTTGTGCTGGGTGATGCCTGTAACTTTGATAAGCACAGCTTCTGAAGACTGAGTCTATGACTATTGAATCTACTGTGGCATCTGATTATTACATCTCCATCTGCTCTTGTGGCCAAATACATACTGTAGGAAAGAATCTTGCTCTGGCAGGTAGGTAGAGTAGATGACCTAATAGATCTTTTCCATCTCTAATTTCTATAGTGTGAAGTATATAGTGCATGAAAGATACCAGACTGACAGCACTGGAAGCTGAAAAGGAAACATTGACAATCTACATAAAGCAGATCCACTGTCCCACTAATGAGATTTAACAGCTAGGAAGGCCTTAACTCCAAATTTCACTGTTACCACCATGTGAAAAACTGGTTCGCATCCTAATATTAAGCACTTGTCATTTGTCACCAAGGAGTGAGATCTGCTTCCTGAAGGTGGCCAATGATATTCACTATCTCTGCAGAGCTTGTTACAAACCATCGTGAAGGAATCAAACTCTGCACCTAGAAAGAAGCAGCCTGGCTTCAACGGGGAATGATCTGTGTGAGATCTGTGGCAGATTGGAAGAAATCTTTCCAGTGTTAAATCGAGAAGCAGCTTATTAGAGAAATTCTTCTGGGTCAAATTCAGAATAGGTTCCAGACATTCAAGTCTGAATGCCTGTCATTTGGCCAGCTCTTGGGTGGCTGGTCCTGGAGCCAGTGAGTTAAGAGAGAATGGTTTGCTCCAAAGTATGAAGGTTCTCTTGCTGATTTATGTTCAAATGTGTTAAAATTTAAAGATACTTAGGCATACAACTGCTTTTGCAATAGGCATTGATATATCTTAGGTTATTAGGTTTTCTTTTTTCCCCACATTTCACCATCAGGACAGTAGATTTTTTTTACTTTTCATGTCATGCCTCAAAGACATCTGAAAATTATTTACAAGGTGTGATTTAAAGATATGTACATTTTCAATTTAAAGCTTTCTGGGCATGAAGAAGCACTTTCCTGTCAGCCCAACGGCTGACTAATATATAATATTTGTTCTTGCTGTGGGAGATCTGGAAGAGATTCACAGCCTAGGCTGTTTTGGTCTGGGGGATACCCTAATAGGAACAATATGAAAGTGCAAGCAAAGGTAAAGAGGGAAAGAAAATCACAGGGTGAAGAATGGAAAAGTGATGCTTGCTTTGGGATGCACTGGGAGACATGTCGTCCTGTCTGGGGAATTGACACACATATCTAAAAAAGTCCATCTAGAGTGGGGGAATTTCTCCCTAAGCTTGCATAGAATAGATAGAATAGAATACACATAGAATAGATGTGTGTTGTGTAGATGTAATTGTGCCACTGAGCAACTAGAGAGAGAGAAGCAGCAGTGTTTGGAACGTGCCTTTTTAAAATCCTACAGTGATGCAAGTATTCAAAGGAAAAAGGAAAATCTAATCATCTCACTCTAAATGAAAAAAGAAAAAATATCCCTGTACAAATGGATTAAAATAAAACACCAGTTAACAGTAACAAATCAGCCAAAGAAGCAATGGCTTTATGTTCCATTTCTATTGACCAAGTAGAATGTTCTCAGTCATCAGTCTATTTCTTTGTAAGACATGCACCATGATACAGAAGTTTTCCTGTATGAGTACAGTCACTTTAAGCTTTTATCCTATGTATTCACAGTAACTGTACTCACCTTTCCCTTTCTGATCAGATATTTTGCAAGGGTTATTTGGATAGTTCTTTCAAAAAGTATTACAGTCTATTGCAATCCACAAAGAGAATGCACTTGTACTAACTGGATTAGATTTTCTAATTTATTATTTGAATGTACTGCAAGAAGTTTTCAGTAGGTTACTGCACCACCTCAAAGATGTTACCCTCTTGAAAAATTCGGCATGATACTGAGTAAAGGTGACCCTTCCTTTATTTTATTAGAGTTGTATGGATTGATTAGTGATCCTAAAGTCAGCAAGCCTGATTTTGCGGGGTCTTCTCTCTGATTTAGCTACTTGGTCTCATATAGTCTTGAATGCAACTGCCAACAGACATACAATGATAGCCCTCTATGCATTAGTATAAAAGAGTACCCAAACTGGAACACAGTGAGAAATTATGTCTAAGAGGCATTTTCACAAGGTACTTGATGACCAACTCTTGCAGTGATGTTTTAGATATAGTTTTTCTTCTGGAGTTTTTTCTCAGACTTCCTTTAATCTCAAGCTGGATCAGCAGATTGAAATCAACAAGTCTCCGCTAAGTTCACTGTTGCAATGCCCTTTTGCACCAGCTGAAGACTGGTTCATTGTGTGTTGTTACTCACTGTCCTTCTTTTCTGTCTCCTAAGGTCTACTACTGTCGATCACTGGCCATTACATTTATTGAACAAACAGTCTTACAGAGATTTCACGACTACACTCATGATCCCAATGTACCATGTACACTGCAGCCAGTGCTTAAGAAACTCAGTGCTCTGTATGGATTCTGGTCTTTAAGTAAACATCTGGCTGTGCTCTACCAAGGTGAGATCACTCCCTCAATAGACTGTTCATGTTGCTTTATAATCGTCCTAACATAAAAGATAGGGATTTATTTTTCCCCGTATTGTGTCTTGACAGGTTAGCAGAATCCTAATTATGATTTAGATTACCATAGAATGCATTGAATTGTAAGGGACCTTCAAAGTCCCTATAGTCTAACCCCCGGCAGTGAGCAAGGACATCCTGCACTAGATCAGGTTGCTCAGAGCCTCAGCAAGCCTGGCCTTGAATGTCTCCAGGGATGGGGCCTCCACCACCTCACTGGGCAACCCAGTGGTCCTGTGAGAGGCCATTGATAGCTACTTCAATGAGAGGACCCCCTGTATTCTGTCTCTCAATTTGCTGGCCACAGCAGATTAATTCTTATTGCCTATGTAATGTAGAAGACCCATTCTGGACCAGATTTTCAATATCAGGAACCTGGAGGTAAAAGTTAACCAAAAAGACTCCAACTTAAATGCTGGAGAGCTCACAATTTCTTGTGGTCCAGTACTTGAGGGAGAGATTGGGTTATAGGAGCAGGTGTTGTTATTATTTGCATTCATAAAATACAAGACGTCAAATGACACAAGACAGTCTTATTTAGTCTCTTGAACACTTATGTAGTAAACAGCTTTGTAATAGGATTGGATGAGTGTGATCTTAACTGGTGAATGTATTTGCAGGTGGCTATGCTTCAGGTGAACAAGCTGGTAGATATATTCAGAATGCTATTCTGGAGCTCTGCAGCAGGGTAAGCCTTCAGTATTGTCTATTGTGATTGAATAATTATGTAGTCTAGAAGTATTGAAAAAGAGATGTATTGGTTATTCTATACTCCAGGAGGTAGATTAGCAGAATATTACATTACTAGTTTCCTAATAACTTTGTATAAAGCTTAGTAACTCAGCAGCCCTGAATCTAATCCTAATTTTTTTACCAAAAAATTAAAAATAACGCATCTCACAAAATACTGTAATTTGTGGCCATGCAGTCTTCCTTAGAAAGAAAGTGAAATATTGCAATCCCGTTCTATTTACTTTATTATCATGTTAGCTTTTTTTTTTTTTCTGAGCACAAAAGCTTTTCAAACTGTATCTTTCACATAAGTGAAATTTCAGCAAATAATCTGGAAGTTACATTTTAAACTTCTAAAATACATGGGTTTATGTGTGTAAATGGTACCATCTGTGTTGAAATGTCTTTTAAAACCCCAAAGGGAAAATACAGGTTCTTTTTGACAATTACACTGTGAGGAAAAAATGCAGAGTAGATCTAACCTCCTTTTTGTAGATGTCTCTTAAGTTACTACCAGCCACTAATTTATGAAAATCATAGAATTAAAGAATGTGTAAAGTTGGAAGGGACTTTCAAAGGCCATCTAGCCCAACCCCCTGCAGTGAGCAGGGACATCCTGCACTAGATCAGGATGCTCAGAGCCTCAGCAAGCCTGGCCTTGAATGTCTTCAGGGATGGGGCCTCCACCAGCTCTCTGGGCAGCCAGTGTCCATGCCTCTGCCCCTTCATGGCAAAAATATTTCTTCCTAATAATCTTTATGCTGGCATTTAGTTCCAGGATAGCCATGGATAACTACAGAAGCTGCCAAATAACATGTAATTTGTTTTTAAATAGCTGAAAGATGATGCAGTATCCCTGATTGATGCCTTTGCTCCTCCTGACTTCATTCTCAACTCTCCCATTGGTAAAGCCAGCGGGGAGGTAAGAAAACCCATTTTAAAAAATATAAGTTTAATCATTAAGAAAGATATTGCCTGCACATAGCCATAACACATCCAAGGATCAACCAAGGTACGGTAGAAGACACCTTTACAGCAGAAAGTGCCATGGAAATGTCAGCAGAAAATAACTTTTTGCTTTTGTTGGAGAAAGATTTCAGAGGAAAACTCACACAGTGTTGCTCTAGTTTTCTCTGATGTGTATCTGTGCTACTGAATAAAAAAAAGCCAACTATATACCATTGTCTGAGGTTTCTTTAGGAGTAATATGGCTTTAGTGCAAATCTTAGAGAGGCAGTAAGGTATGTTTCTTCTCTGACTAGGAGTTTTTGCAGCCATTATTGATATTCACATTGCACCCTGTTTGTGTGATGTGCATAGAAATTGCTGTAGAATTTCTTCTTTTCTTTTAATTCTTCATAAAATATTTAACAAGAGAAAGGAAAATTGTAATATTGTTCCAGTTAAAAATTGTATCATAAATGGTGCATTCCTATAAGAATTCTGTCAGTCCTGTGGGAATTCTAGGATATGACAAGAGTATCATGTCCTAACCAGTGTGAGGTAACCAGTAAAACGTAATACAGACTTGAATGTTTCTGGTTTTTTAGCACATCTCCTTGCTTTGATAGATATGAATCCGTCCTTGTTAAGGCTTTGGGATATTTTTCTCTATATTCTAAGTTGCACAAAGCAAAAGTTGAATCAAGAGCATAAGAGAGACCATACTGGGTCCAGTTCACAGAACTGACAATGGCCAAGGAAAACACTGTATGATGAGATGAAATATTCAAGTGTTCTTTCCCTGCTGTATGAGCTGGTGGTTTAAGAGATAGTTCAGATTCTGTTTAAAAGCCACAGATGTATCTAACATCCATTCATTTTTCCCATCCATTTTCAAATTCATCTGTCTTTTGGCTTCCCTGACACCATAATTTAGATAATTGGTGTATTGTGACAAAGTATTTTCTAGACCCAGTCTGTATATTATAATTCACTATCTGTGAGGCCTTTCATTTCCTGTGACAGGTCATGTTCTCCCTTTGTGTATCTCTCTTAGTTCTGCTTTGTTCTTTCTGAGGTATCCTAACCAGACCAAAAGCAGGATTCAGGATGCACCATGGATGCTGGGTCATGGCTCAGTATCCCTCTGCTTTTTTTTGTTTCCTTGAGATAAAAGATCTGTACTTCATTCCAAAATCTCAGCAAACTAAAATTCCTGCTTACTGTCCAGTCCTGCTCAGCAGAGCCAAGCTGTGGGACAACTGTTGTGCAGATACTGACCTCACAGTAGAGGAGTTTGCTCTAGTGAGGATTGACCCTTTGGAGATACTGTGGAGGCTGACAGGGAGTTTGTTAGGATTGCTGAGTCAATGCTTTTCAATATTCGCTGTCTGTGTCGTCATGACTAAAGCTGTCCATCGTTCCCATGGCAATCAAGCAACACAGAAGGCAGCCCAGATGTTTCTAAGGAGAGCTAGCCTAACAGGACGATTAACTCTGGTGACACAGTCTCTACAATAAAATGAGGAAGGGCTCACCATCTCAACGAGAGAACTCTGATCATCTCTAGATTTTGGAGTATTAAAGTAATGAAAGAAATCATGGGAGAGAAACTCCAACATTAACTCTAAGAGGAGCATCATCTGCAAGAATGTTAAGAATATATTTATTGACCATAAGTGCGTTTTCACCCTTTATTCTGTCTCTAACAGAAGCTGGAAGAAAATGCTATAGGCAGAAATATAAAGTATGGTCGAGGTACAGTGTCTATTCCTTGAGTCTATTCCTATCTGCTTTTTAGCAGTCAGATGGAGATCTCTTATCAGCAGCTAATAAAGCTGTTATGTAATGGATTTGGCTCTGCTCTTAGCTCACACCAGTACAGAAGCTTTTTAATAGTAGGAATTAATATTAGAGATAATGTCAGGAATACAATATACGAGACATGCCAGTAGGACTCTAAGCACTACTGAATTCCTTCAAACATTTGGTAAGGTTTTTTAAATCAGTTGAGTCATGCCGAGAAAATAATTTCAGGCAGTGATATCCAACCCATGTTCTGAGGAAGGTTTTCTGAACTGCATTTAAGTCTTTGGTTTTCAGCTTGTGTAAATATTTTTGACCAAAATTTGAAAAAAGGCTGCCAGTCCCTCTTTCAAAGAAAATAATAAGGTTCTTTGACTCCTGCCTGTCTACGCTTAATTCTCTATTTGTTGCTGTCTTTGCAACTTGTAAAAACCAAAGCAAACATCTTAGTTAAAATTAGGATAAAGAATAGATAATCCAAGTGTAACAGGAAAATTAATTTCATTCAGGATAAGCTGTGTTGTACTGCAGTGAAGTGCCTTGCACCATGAGCCTAGATCATAATCAGAGCAAAAAAATACTTCAGACTCTCTTTTAAAGAAACTTAGATGGTGTAGACATTGTTTCCCCATAGAAACTTTGATGAACAGCTTAAGCATGTGAAGTTATTGCTACGTGTATTACAAGATAAATTAAAAACTGTTAGACAATGTTAAATCAAACTTGGAATGGTTAACACAAGCCCATGTAATCAAAGCAGAATATTTTTATAGAATCACAGGATGTGCTGAGTTGGAAGGGACCTTCAAAGGCCATCTAGTCCTACTCCCTGCTGTGAGCAGGGACATCCTGCACTAGATCAGGCTGCTCAGAGCCTTATAAAACCTGGCCTTGAATGTATCCATGGATGCAGCATCCACCAGCTCTCTGGGTAGTCTGTGCCTGTGCCTCACCACCCTCATGGTGAAGAACTTCGTAATGTCCAATCTAACCCTACCCTGCTCTAGTTTCCAACTACTGTCCCTCATCCTGTTACTCCATACCCTGTCAAACAGCCCCTCCCCAGTTCTTCTGTACCCCCTTCAGGCACTGGGAAGCCTCTGTGAGGTCTCCCCAGAGTCTTCTCCAGCCTCAACAGCCCTAGCTCTCTCAGCCTGTCCTCATATATTTATTTATATTTTATTATTCCATATTATGTTTCACTATTTGCTTTAATCACCAATAGCTGGTAGATGAAAGGCTGTTCACTTGATATCACTGACTGCCTTTACATTTCATTCTTACTTTATTTGACTGTACTGAACTTACTACTGCAATTAGGGCCTTCTTTTCCCCCTCTTCCTAAAATGTCATTTAAACTTTTAACTTCAGTTAATTACAAACTGCCAAGATTTGCTAATTTTGCAGATTTTGCTTCCCATGTACTCTTTTTTTAACCATTCCATCTAAAACTGCACATTTATTAAGCTGATGAATTGACAGTCTACTCATAAGAGAGGAATTCTTATGCTTAGGTTGAACACTTTCCATCTGAAGGAGAAATTATGGTGCTTTCCTGAGATGTGCTGAAGTAAAGGTAAAACCAGACATGCACAAGTGCTCTCAGACACAGCCTTCAGGTTTGGACAGAACAAAGATTAGCTATATAGAACCTTCTTTCCAAGTTTCTACCTCATGTCAAGTTGAAAACTTGAGGTGGTTTCCTGCTCTTACAACAAGGATAGTTGGAATTATTTACATGGGTATCTGACTGCTTTGAAATTTTGTGCTTTATCTTTGTGTTTTTTCTTGCCTGCACATAATTATTCATATTTTTTGTCTAGAAATTCAGTCACGATAATTTGTCTCGCAGAAGTCTTCTTTGCTGTATTTTTTATATGAATTAATCCTTTTCTATTACTATTTTGCAGCTATATAAAAACATGTGGGCAGAGATCCTTCAAGGGAACAAAGCTCTGAGCAGGCCTTCCTGGTGGACAGAACTGTGTATTAATAAACCTGTTATAGGCAGGCTGAGGTCAAGATTGTGAAGCAAATGAATGGTAAGAGGTTGGATGAGCCTGAGATGGACACTGGATCTGAAACACGTCTAACACTGAAAATGAAAGAGAGTTTTCATAGAGAAGTGCCAAGTTTTGAAGTGACTTTGAAATCAAGTCCAGCTTGGTCTCAAGGGCTGTTATAGTGTCAAGAGCAAGAGCAACACATCTACACACTTTTCATATTTACTCAGTTAAGTACAAAATAAAATAGAAGATAGTGTGTGATCACTGCTTTACAAGTTTCTATAAAAGAAATGTTCTAATCAGTCTTTTGACTTCACTGCCATATTACAGAATTTTAATACTTAAAAAACATTTCCCACTGGGCATTCAAAATAAACTGAAGAGAACCCAAATAAAAGAGTTTTTGTAGAAAGAAAGCGAAAAGACATCAAGAAGACCAAAAGTGCTAAATGTGTATTAAGGGATGGGAGTAATTTCCAACAGCCCCTTTGAAATCTGTGAAGTTACTGTGATTCCCTTCATCTGCCTCTGTATCCAACTATTTGATTGCTCTTTCAATGCAGGGAAAGACTGGGACTGTAGATAGTTATGTATAATTCTGTAGATAAAATTAATTGGTAACAACTTGTTTATGCTTTTTTTTTTTTTTCCAGAAAGCATATGGCAATGCAAACTTGTAAATCTTATATAGGTTCTTGGCTGATTGTGATGTTATCAAGCCTGGCATACAGTGACACACAGAAGGTGCATCTGTGTTTTAGGTCAGAATATACTGAAATTATTGCAACTTACAAGAACATACAGCAGGGGTAGACAGTACTGAATGTATTAGAATATTTCTCTTTCAGATGTATTAACTGTCAAATATTTTTATTCACTAAAGGAAGAGATGCTGAGAAATCTTTGAATGTTCATAATTTGTTTTAAATGTGTTGTTAAAAGCTAATTATTTTTTTCCTTTGTTGTATATGTAAAGAGGATTAAAATCTGATTCTTACTGACCTTAGCATTGTGAGCAATCCTGTTGTCCCAAAGAGATCATTTTCTAAACTTAAAAAATCAGTATTGTTTATGGCTAATCAGGAGTAAAGTATGGTTTGGGCTATTAAATAAATGTGATTTCAGTATCTGAGTTTTCAATTCTAATGGAGACCAGACCTTGTCCTTGGGAGTTTTATAATTTCATCCCTTGTTGCAGTATCAAAACGTGACCAAGTCTTTGATTCCATCAGGTCCATTGAGAACTCCCAAGAGCGGAATTAATGCCAGTGCAGTTTAGGACAGGCCAAACAGAACCTGTATTAACTATGATGGTAATGAGAGAACATTCAAAGACCATCTGCCCCTCCCCTTCTCTGGTTCAGCCAAGAGGTTGCAGAGATCCAACCTACAATCCAGTTCACGAAAAAGAAAGGGGTGAGGAGGACCTGTCATTTCAATGGTAGCAAAGCCAGGTATCCAACCCCTGGAGGCAGAGGCTCCCCAGGGAGCTGTCTGACTGCCACAATTCCAAGGAAACAAACCATAAGCAATCTGGAATCTCCTTCTCTGGAGACATTCAAACCCTGCCTGGACACATTCCTGTGTGACCTGATCTGGGTGTTCCTGCTCTGGCAGGGGAGTTGGACTAGATGATCTCTTGAGGTCCCTTCCAATCCCAGACATTCTGTGTTTCTGTGACAAGTGGAAGAGGTGGCTCTTGGCAGAGGCTGTAGAAATGGCACAGCCTGTCTGTTGTCTTGGCTCAGAATCGGGGTATTGGAAACAATCTCAGGCTGTTTGCTTTTAGTCAGAAAGAATGTTCATTTAGTAAAAAGCACTTCTTAGCCAGGCCTCCCAATCTTAAAGATTAACTATTTTGTCACCACAAGTTCAAGGTCAATTGAACATTGACCTCAACACACTTCAGTGATAAAAATAACACAACAAGCAAACAAACCAAAATCCCTGAGTGCCAAAACTGTTGTTTTCAGTCCCTTTGGGAAAATCGTTATAAACTTACTTTGTAAAAACTTGCCTATATTCTTTCATATTAATTTAATTTTATTTGGCAGAGACAGAAAGTCATTGTTGCCTGTGTTTTTTCTACCTCTGTTCTTTCTTCTTTTCTAACAAGGTGCCATAACTCAAGATGATCCAATAGAAGCTCTTTGTCTTGCAACTGAGCTTGTGGAAACAGTAAAAAATGTAGCTGCCTTTGCTGAAAAAAGAACCCAGCATAGTTATTTTTTTAACTGCTTTGCTTCTATTAAGTCTCCATTAGGTGGCATCATCCCATGGGAAAAAAAAGTATATAGATCAATACAGCTAAATGCCTATTGCTAGATATTATATCCATAGAATCAAAATGGAAGGGACCTTCAAAGGCCATCTTGTCCAACTCCCTGCAGTGAGCAGGGACATCTGCACTAGATCAGGTTGCTCACAGACTCAGCAAGCCTGGCCTTGAATGCCTCCAGGGATGGGGCCTCCATTACCTCTCTGGGGGCAACATTGGCCAGTGTGTCACCCCCTCGTTGTGAAGAACTTCTTCCTAATGTCTATCCTAAACCTACCCTGCTCTAGTTTAAAACCATTGCCCCTTGTCCTGTGGCTTCATGCCCTGGCAAACAGCCCCTCCTCAGCTTTCCTGTAGCCCCATCATGTACTTGGAGGCTGCTGTGATGAGAAACACAGCTGAGAAACAGAGCTACATGTAAGTCTTGCTTTTAAACTATAGTCTGAGGCCTTCATAGCCTAGAAGAAGGGATGAAATTGGCGATAGCTAGAGTAACCTTCACTCAAAAAAAGCCCTGAGCTTTTGGGTGTGTCACCACAGAACAGAGCTGAAGACCTGGTGAGCCCCAAGGAACCCCACCAAACACAAGTGCAAAACCAAGACTCATCTGTAGAAATAATTCCCTAAGCTGCTCCTGCTGATCTTATTACAACAATTCAGTCAACATCCAAACTCCCTGACAACAGCTGAGTGCCTCAGTGCTGATAAGGTCTGTACAGACCATCAGGAAACTCTGGTGTTTGTTTGGGAAGAGCTTCTGACCAGAACAAGCACTGAAGAGGGTGCATCAGCAAGAACATGATGATGAGCAGGCAAAATGGGGTACTCAGCGAAATACCACAATTACGAACACTAACAGAAGCTGTCACACAGCCTGCACCACGCTCAGAGCTTCATGGAATCCTTGGATGCCCACACCTGAGCAGAAGGACCATGAGGTCTTCATTGCTGTAGCTCCAGCTGTGAGGTGATGGTGGCTGCTCACCAAGCTCAGTGCCAGCTGTTGAGCAGCTGTTGGGCTGTATTTGCTGCCAGCAAACCCTTTGGTCTCACACCCAGCACAAAGCCACAGTGCAGCAAAGGAAGATTCAAGATGTGGGCCAGAGCCACACTGCACTCAGTAGTTGTCAAAGCTTTAATATTTTCTGCACAAATATCTGGATGACCATTCTTTAATCAGTTATGACTAGGAATTTCCCACCCGTATGTTTAGCTAGACCTGAGTGATCACATGAGCAAATGATCTTTTTCTCCTGAAGCTAACAATATGCCAAAGGGTCTGAAGGTCTTCTACATCCAGTTCCCCTGAGCAGCAGCAATTTTAAGTGGAAACTTGCAAAGCTGCTGCACAGAGAGAGGAAGATGTCATGAAATTTGGCATCCAATTCTCCACTAAATCACAGGGCAATAATTCAACAGTTACCACAAGATGTCATTATTATATACTGTTTGTTCCTCTTTACAGGACATTAAGTTAGAGGCCTCTGGCAGGATAGAGAAGTTCTTTCCCTCCTAATTCAAGCACCAAATAAAGCTGGATGTGTCATTTCAACTTGGTTGGGGAGCAGGGTCAAAGGCTGTCAAAGAGCTTCACTCCAAAACAATTTGGCCATGGCAATGTCTTCTTTTAAGCTCCCACTAAATCTGTCACCAGAAAGTCAAATCCAAGCAGGTCTGAAAGGGCCCCAAACAGCCACTTTCACTGTGTGGGACAAGATCACTGTCCCCTGGATGGTGGCATTTTTCTTCATTCCCACTCTGCCAGACCTCCTACCTGCCAGGGGTATTTCAAACCAGATTCCCTTATCGTGTGATATTTTTACACTGAAGCAAAAAAACTCTTCCCTGTCAGAAAAATAACAAACCCAAATTGTCCCTGTGTATTGGGACTCTGGATGCACACACCTCCCTTGCAGCTGTGGCAGCATAAAGACATGAATGTTTCACATCACCTTTTGCAGGAGTTACGGTGTCAGGAGAAAGGCTTAAGGAGCCATCTTCACAGCTGCAGCCCAGTGGACATGGGTCTCCCAGAGGTACTTGTTTTCTGCAGAGCCAAGTAGTCTCACATGCCGTAATAAATGATTTATCTGCAGGGTAGCAAGATACTCTCCTCATTGCCTTGATTCATGTGTTTTCTTTAGTGACTCCATGTGTTTTGAGACCTGAGTGGTGATTTAATACCAACACATGCTACCAGCATGACCAGTTCCTCTCAGATGCAACCATATGGACATCATGGAGGCCTGGACATCACACAGTGCTGCACCTTAACAATGTTTTGTTCTCCCCAGTTCTCATTATCCTCAGATCAGAGTAAGGCTCCAGACCTTATTAGCTGGGCTCACTGGCCCGAGGAGCAGCGTAAGCACAGGGGAGGTCGCTGCATGAGACATCCATGTGATAGCATCATCTGAGGCAGAGGGATGCAGCCAAGGGAAGGTCAGCTATGATCACAGCAGGCTGCCCCCAGTGCTGCTGGTGGGAACAGAAGCACGAAGCTGCAGTCTTCTCCAAGCAAGTCAAGTCACAGGTTTGTCAAACACAAGCAGACCATGTCACATTCTTTCCTTTTGGAGGCAGAGGTGAATGCAGTTTTTGCTGAGAGCAGCAGTTCTACCTTGCCTTTTTCTTTCTCAAATTTTTGCAGTCTGGTTGCCTTTGTTTAGCCTTCTCACAGCATTAATATTCCTTGAATAAATAATTCACTCTTACTTGTCAAAGAATAGACCAGAAGTGTTTGGTGAGAACAATTTCAAGTGAATTTCCTGAAGCAAACTTACACATATTTTTTTACAGTTTCATGTGGGAATGATATGGTCAACTGTGGGACACTCCAAAGACCCAGTGTCAGTGGGCAACAATCCCCCTGCACCTGCCCATAAGGCACGAGGCTTTAATAAGTCTTGTGAGGAGCAGCTGAAGGAACTAGGACTGTTTTGCCTGGAGAAAAGGAGGCTGAGGACAGAACTGATTGGTCTCCACAAGTGCCTGAACGGAGACTGTAGAGAGGTGGGGATCAGTCTCTTCTCGCAAGCAGTAGGAAATATGACAAGAAGAAACTGCCTCAGATTGAATCAGGAAAGGTTTAGACTGGATATTAGAGAAAATATTTACACTGGAAGGGTTATTAAGCACTGGAACAGACTCCCTGGTGGAGCTGCCATCCCTGGAGGTATTTAAAGGATGGGTAGACATAGAGCTTAGAGATACGGTTTAGTGTTTATTCTTGTCTCAGAGTTAGAATGATGGTTGGATTAGATCATCCCTTGCTAAAAGGTCCCTTCCATCCAAGGTGGTTCCATGATTCCATGTTCTTCCATATGCCTGCCCTCCCAGCTCACTTCACTTGCTGTCTTCTCTGTACTCACTGCTTTGTTAAAAATCCATTTTTGCCAAATCATGCAACATCCACTGCTATTCCTCTTCTCATGAAGAGAACATTTAAAAATTGTATATCCTTTGGTAGGGAAGATGTATCCATTCATAACATCTTTGCTAAGGAGGCCAATTGCTTACAGTGTCCCTGCCAAAGAGAGGTAACCAGGAGTAGGGAAGCAGCCTTTGGAGGCACAACATGGAACTCAAGTCTGGTCAGACCTGTGACTGTGATAAGTACAAGCCTAAAGCTTTCATCAGATCCATGGACCAGAGCTCCTTCTAAAGAATCAAGAGAAAAGCACCTTTACTGCTAATACATTGTACAGCACAGACATGGTGCACACTGGCCCTGACACCTCCACTAGGTCTTTTGGGGCAGCCTGTACATTAGTGGTGGAAAATATTGGCTGAGAATGAGACCTTTTCTAACAGTGCAGTTGCTTATTTTTGTAAAACAGAAGAATCAAACCCAGAATATATAGGCAGACAGCATTCCCTATAGCAAAAATATGGGCTGTGATGACAAAATTGCTTCTAATGAAGCGAAAAAAGTACTCAACGAGTAGTTCTACTCTTGTTTATGTGCTTTTATCACCAGGATGTGATGAAATACTTTCCAGTCCCTTAGTAACCCAGGAGGATGTTAAGCAACATTTACTATGGTAAATAGCTAAAAATCAGCAGACCCCATATAATTGGCAACACAAGACTGTGAAAATTGGACTGGGAAGACTTCATTGGGCTACACATGTTCTTTTCTGTCTGACTTAGGAGTAGCAAAGAGATTCCACCAGATTAGAATTTGCTGGATATTTTTCCACCATCTTAAAAGGACAGGAAACTGGCAATCATGATACTGTCACAAACAGAATAAAGAAAAATCTGAATGAGGATCCAACTAACAAAATAATTAGCATCTATTAGGGTATTAAGTACCAATCAGGAATTTTATAGAATTTTCCTCAACGAGATGGGAGTAACTGTGAAATCTCTTCTTCTACTAAAACATGAGGAATCAATAGACTGGTAAATAAAGGTGAAAACAGACTTGATGTACAACAGAGCCTGAAATGCTCCACAGATTCAAACCAGCCTGGTTTTGCTGACAGCTCCTTCAAAATAGAGGGGCTGAAGATGGATTTTGTCCCTCTAGATCATACAAAGCTGGACTTTCCTGTCTGCATTGTCCAATCAACAACTGACCTGCATTTATGGATTTGTGAGACAAAGATGTAGTTTCCTGTTCTTTAAACATCACAGGAATGTTACAGGAGTTGTGAGAACACATGCAATCCTTAATGACCTTGGCATTGTTTCCTTGTCCAGCCCTAGCTTTTAGGTATACTCATAAAAGAAAATGCCAGCATAATGGAAATGTGTTGAGGAAAGTGAAAAATACTACAAGTGATTCTATCACTGTGCCTGCAGAAACAAGATTGTTTCTTCCTCGGGGTACAAAGAATACAAAAAAGAGTAACAGTATTGACTTCAAAGGCAGGGCAAAGTGTGTTACAGCAGGAAACTGTACAAACTTAGGGTTTAGCATTTCAGAGAGGAGCTTAAGATATGATGCTTTTGTTATTGGCTGGGTTCAAAAGCAGAAGAGAAGTGTTGAATGACAAAACAATCATCTCATGTCCTATCACAAGCAGAAGATTTAAGGAAAGGGCTTATTTTGAAAGAAAGTGCGTGGATGTACACATGGTCTGTGCTTTAGACCTGTATCATGATCCTTTAAATCTCCTTTTCAGAACAGCTGCTGCCATTTGAACTGCTCCGAGTGCCATTAAATAATGATTTTTTTTCAGGCCCACACAAACACTTGGCTTTTCCCATCTAGTTTATCAATGATGAGTGTCTGCAAAGCCCAGAATTGGCTTTATTTCACTCATGTGATGGAGGAGCCAGGAAAAACACATCTCCTGGGGAGTATTCCCACTTGTAAATTCAATTTTTATACTTATAGGGTGGAATTGAGTTTCTATGTTTGCTTTGATCTCTTTACAAATTTGTATTAAAAGGATGCCTTCCAGCTCCACCAAAACTGCATATCCTATTCCAGTCTGAAGGCTGGAAGTCTCACAGCCTGAAGTGTAGTTTTCACAATTAGGAGCACAATTTTCTCAAGTACTTCTTTAGAAAAACTGCTTTTCCCACCCGAGGAAAAGTACCACTTTTAAGAAGATCAGAAAAAAATAAGAAACACACAAGTGCCTAAGAGCAAGCAGCAGTCCAGCCCTTCATACATTGCACAAATATTTGTACAGTTTGGATGGAAACCCATGATGAAAACCATGGAGGTATGTTGCAGCAGTCAGTTGCACCAAGTGTTGTTCACCCTAGGTAAAGCCCATCAGCACAGATCCAGTCAGGGCCACTCTTTGGTCCCTCTGATGAGGTCACCAGATGTTCTCACCAGTTCTTACATACTTTGGAGGTGGTGCAGTGTCCCCCCCACCCCCTCTCCTTTCTTCTCCTCTCCTCTCCTCTCAGATCGGANGCTCTTTGAGATGTCTTTCCGTTTTAGACTTGGTTGTCACCATATCCTGATGTCCATCATCCATCTTTGCTTTGGCCTGAGATTCAGCATCCTCTTTCTTCCCAAATCCTGACACTGACAGGAGGGAAGACTTGCTGGTTTTTTATAAGAAGGAAGGATATTATAAAGAACATGTCATAGAAAATACCTTTTATTGAATGCCCTCATGGCATTTCAATTTAAATAACTAAAAAGAAGAGCTTAGCTTGCTGCTGATTCATCTCTTATCTCCTCTCCTCTCCTCTTCTTTCCTCTCCTCTCCTCAAGCAGAAGTCCACTCTTTGCCTGAATAGTACATCATGGTTATAGTAAGATCATACATTTGAGGAATTTCCCTCAATATTTTGGGGGTTTTTTTAAAGGAAGGAAGAATTCAAGAAAATCTTACCTTTTCATCTACTAGATTGTATATTCAGGCAAGCAAAGAAATAGGCACAGTTTTACTTAGGCACAGAATATCAGGGGCTGGAAGGAACCTCAAGAGATCATCTATTCCAATCCACCTGCTGGGGCAGGAACTCCTAGACAAGGTCACACAGAAAAGGGTCCAGGTGGTTTTGAATACTTCCAGAGAAGGAGATCTCACCCCCTCTCTGGGCAGCCTGTGCCACTGTTCTGTCACACTCATTGTGAAAAACCTTTTTCTCATATTTTTGTGGAACCTCCTATGTTCCAGTTTGCACCCATTGTCCCTTGTATTATCACTAGGTGTCATGTTAAGATTTTTCCTCCTCAAGTAGTGTCCATTTTTCTGATGTCTCCTCATTGTACTTCAGCCATGAAGCCAGTTCTGCAGCAAAAGTTGGAGCATTTTCAGTTTAATTTCTGTTGCCAGACTCCTTGATCATTGTGGGAGGATTCCATATGCAACAAAAAGATGATTTTCCTCTGTCTTAAGAAATAGTTCTGGCTCTAAACTATTTGAGTCATCTTTCTGTTTGCTTGACTTCTCCCATAATAACACTATCCAAAACCTGATTCACCCGTTAATCATCCAAGACAGGGTTATAGATGTTTAAAGAAAAAAAAATTATCTTTTCTTGCTTTTTTTTTTTTTCTTTTTGGCCTAAGAAAGGTCAGAGTTGACTCCTGCTGTGTTTTGCTTAAGTTGAGGTTAGACAGCAAAAGTCTTCTATAGAAAGGTACATTCCTTAGTTCAATTTACAACAGGATCAATTACTTTCTGCTTTAACTGGGGAGGAATGGGGTGGACTCGTTAGTTATCATGTGTGACTTTCCTCTTCTCAGAACATCATGTTACCTCTGAATTACCAGAATAATTTTCTCATACATATTCAAATTCTCACTTAGGGATGCAATGGTAGTTCAAGAAAAGCAATAACATGGTCCCATATTCTGAAGGGGGTCTAGAGAAAGGTTGAGGTAGGACTTTTTAATAGGATATGTGATGGGAGGATTAGAAATAATGGATGTAAATTGTAAGAGGGTAAATTCAGGCAAGATATAAGAAAGAAGTTCTTAGTGGTGAGGGTAGTGAAACACTGGAACAGATTGCCCAGAGAAGTTGTGGATGCCACCTTTCTGGAGGTGTTTAAGGCCAGGCTGGACAAGGCACTGAGCAACCTGGTATAGTGGGAGGTGTCCCCTGCCTATGGCAGGGGTGTTGGAGCTAGATGATCTTTAAGGTCCCTTCCAACCCAAACTATTCTGTGATTCGATATGGACCCATTCATAGACTTTCCTACCTCACGAGAATCAAGGTGACTCAAGGTGTCATCTTATCCAAAGTTGTTCTTCAAGACAGGGATAAGCCTATCTGTGTTAGTCCTTAAACCTGACATTTTCTTGGATACAGTTTCAATTTTAAGCTGTAATTAACAAACTGAGTTGCTGCTCTTGAAATCCATTGGTTTTTTCATCATATTTTTTGTAGGTTCTTGGTGAAGAGCAGTGGAGATTTCACTGTAACGTAAGAGAGATGAAATCACAAAGCAGGGCCCCAATATTCAAAGTGCTGTGCAAATCTCTCAGAAACCTATCTCCAAAACCTTTGAATGTTAAATAAAAGACAGGAAATAATACACCTTGAATAAATTAATGTGTCAGTACCAGAAAGCACTATGTTTGTGCAGCAATCTCAGTGTTAGAGCTGGCTTTTTTAACCATATTTTTTTTAAATTCTGATAAGGAATCTGATGAGAAAATAGGTAGTCAGCACTTAGCCTCAAGGATGCCGTCTTGGAGGCTGGAGTGGATACACCATCACTGAATGAAAGATTTCAGAATTAGGATTAGGTTTTGAGGAGTCTTGAGAATAAACACCAAGAATTCACACTAAATCTAATAATCCAGAGAGTGGAAAGGCACAGCAAGCATGGGGGTGAGGCCATGGCACATACCAGGGCGTGGAGTGATAGGACAAGGACCAACGGTTTTAAACTAGAGCAGGGAAGGGTTATATTGGACAATAGGGTGGTGAAGGTGGTGAGACACTGGCACAGGTTGCCTAGAGAAGTGGTAGAGGCCCCATCTCTGGAGACATTCAAGGCCAGGCATGGTGAGGCTCTGAGTAACCTGTTCCAGGGCAGGATGTCCCTGCTCACTGCAGTAGGGTTGGACTAGATAGGCTTTGAATATCCCTTCCAACTCCATAATTCTATGATTCTGTGATTCTTAGGTCCTGTGCTGAGAGAATACGCAAATAATCTCTTGTATTTGTCATGGAAATTATAAGGACAGAGGTGCATTTTCCAGGGACAGAGAAAAGGAAATAATCAGAACATACTTTCATGAGTAATATTTTGCTGTATAGGAGAGAGACAAGTCAATAGCTTTTGCAGAAAACTCAAGGAAGTGTTAAAATTTAGAGGCAACTTGGACATAAGGACTAGGCTGATGGACAGAAAGCTTTCATCCACAGTGGAAGTCTGTCCTTAAACCACTATTTTAAGTAATTGCATCTGTGGTGATTTCTGTTGTGTTTTTTTGCTTCCATGTGTATCTAGGCAACACCTGGAATAATATTATTCTCTGAAAATTCCTGAAATCCAGTGGTTCCTTGCAACATGATGCAACATTTTCATTTTAAAGATACAGATTTCATACACACACACACAAACACATTCTAATTTACAAAACTCAGTCTCTGCCTCTGTGTTCAGATGTAAAAGTAAACAATTATAAAGCAGGCTTAGTCTAATAGTTTTCCCCTCAGGCTGTCATTCCTCTTAGCCAGGATTCATCTGGGAATGAAAGTGGAAGGTTAGATGTGTGTGTATGTCTTTTTAATAAGGAGTGAAAACATTACCACAGTGGACAACTCCTACAAAAACAGGAGGAGATAATAAGGATCTACATGTCATTTGGGATATTAATTAAAATTACAGTGATGGCTAATCAGATCATTATCTCAAGAATCACCCAACAAAATGTGGAAGAGGGAATTCTCTTGTAACATTCAAGAATTTCAGCAGAAATAATCTTGTAAAAATCTCATTCAGCTAATGAAGTGGCAGTAATATTTCTGAGTACCAAAGTCATGTAGGAGAGCTACTGTTACTTTAACAAATGCATCCTGCAGAAGATAGACTCATCTTAATTACCTCAAGATGTTTAGAGCTATTTCCTTTTAATTAAAAATCAGAGGACCTAAGGGCAGTGGTATGCCTAAATGGCCCAGGGAAATAATTTGTTGATCTGTGGTTGCTATGAGAATACATATTGTCTGAGGATTAACATATAGCTCTCTAAACTGGAAATGCTTTTGAGAAGCTTGAAGGTTTCATGCAAATTGCAGTTCGATGTTGACACCACCTCTAATCATGCAAATGCAATTTGTTTTCAATTATTAAATTTTTCTATTTCCAAATCTTCAAAGGCAAACTCTTTTAAAGGCATTCCTTACTGTAGAGTAGATGACTTTCCCTACATGCTGCTTTGTTGCCAACTGTGCCATGTCTCACACAGGCTGCAGTGCTTGTGTGTGGCGAAGTGAGAGAACCAATCTTTAAACCACCAAAAAAAAAAATCCTCAGAAGCAGGCTGTAGTCAGGAGCCCCCCCTGAGCCAAAGGTTTTCAACTTAGGAGGAATCAGAGGACTTTAAGGAGAAGCAAGTGGCCCCCCAGCGCTCTGGAAACTACCCACACCTCAGTAGGGGTGAGCAGGAAACTGAGGAGGCAGAAGAGCCAAGGTCCATAAAAGCCACACTTTGTTATCCTCTGACTGAGATGTGACTTACAGACAAGCCATATTCACATGTCACCAGCTGGTCTAACAGTTTGGGAAACACCTTGTTTCTTTGCCCTTAAACTTCACAAAGGGTGTGAGTGATGGGGTGTAACACTCATTGAATCTGGCAAAGACCACAGGTAAGGGTTGAACTTGAGCAGCACAGCATGGATTTTGGAAGAGTCACAAGGAGGGTATGAAAAAGCCAAGCTGTGGTTTTCCTCCTAACAGCAAGCATAAAGCAAAAAACACAGCCTGAAACTAGTGACTCTGGCCATGTGGTTTTATAGCACCTGCTCATCCCCAATGGTCCAGATGAGAAAGAGCATCTGTGGAGGCTCTGGCTGAAACATCTGCTCAAGACTCCATAGACACAGCTTACCTCATGGTACTGAGGAACCCTGCCATTCAAGAGGAGGACTGAAAGCAGAGGAAGAGCTTTTGATACCTTCTTATCTGTGCTACAGTCTGACCAGAAACAGATTTATCATAGAGTTGGAAGGGACTTTCTAAGGCCATCTGGTCCAAACCCCCTGCAGCGATCAGGGACATCCTGCACTAGGTCAGGTTGCTCAGAGCCTCAGCAAGACTGGCCTTGAATGCCTCCAGAGATTGGGGCCTCCACCACCTCTCTGTGCAACCTGTGCCAATGCTTCACCACCTTTATGGTGAAGAACTTCTTGCTAATGTCTAATCTAAACCTGCCCTTCTATAGCTTCAAACCATTGCCCTGTGTCCTGTTGCTCCACGCCCTGACAAAGTCTCTCCCCAGATTTCCTTCAGCCCCTTCAGGTACAGGGACACTGCTGTGAGGTCTCCCCCAACCCTTCTCTTCTTCGGGCTGAACAGCCTCAACTCTCTAGACTTGTCCTTGCAGGAGAGGTGCTCCAGCCCTAGGATCATTTTATTTCTTGTACATCAATGTAGCAGCTGACATAGTTCTTTTCTCCTCCCACCTGTCAAATTTCATTTTATTGTTGGTTATTTCAACATTTTGTTGTTTTACTGAAATTTTGCTGAAAATAATTTTGCCATATTCTTTCACTGACTTTGCAGATTGGAGTCATGATTTAAAGGTACTGTGAAGTCATTAAAGCACTAAATATGAGTAAACTGACATGTGTACCATTAGATCTTCCTCAGTGGTGGAAGAAATTAGGACTTATAGACAGAATTCATCCCTTTCAGGGCACCCTACCAAACATAAAATGCTCTCTGTAAAGCTGTTACTTTGCAAAATAATGAAGTAATGCCCTCCAACAACATTGCACTTGCAGCTCAATATCATGAAGCAAAGTCCTGCCTTGCTTCTCACCTCTCCTAAAATAATCTTTTCTACAGGAAACAGCATCTCAGAAAACACTGTCTATCTGCTGCCAGTTGGCTCTTCTGGCTCAGTAGAAGAGCCAGAGGACAGCCACAAAGACCTTAATGATCTGTGTCCAATTTGAACAATTACCCTGGGTTTGGTTCTTTTTTTTTAATTTCCCACAAACAACTCCACAGAAAATCAGTTGCAGTTGCTACATGATCTTCCAGAAACTACATTCCAGAATCCTCCTACTCCTTTGAAACTGGCCTACTATGGTGTCACACAATCTCAAAAGCTTTACCTCCAGGTAGGACGTAGACATGAGAGAAAGACGCTCAGCCCCTTTCTTGCCTCTTCCTTTCACCATCTGTATAGTCCTGCCTTCCAATAAGCTTACCTTCTTGTCCCACAACAATGTAGAGGGTAGAGTTGCATCCATTTTTGTCAGTGGACCAGATTGGTGGGCCACCACACATCTTGGCTCTAGTCCATTTTTCAGCCAATTTTCTGCTGTAGCCTTAGTCCACTCTGTCACACAACTCTAAATTCCCAACACAAGGCATCTGTATAGAAATTCGGATCAAGAGGTGGCATTGGGAGCCTTATGCCTCAGATCAGGTGGCAGATGCACATTTGTGAGCCTGTCTGGTTGTAGACATACTGGTTCATGTTATGGTAAAAGGAGTATGTGGGGTGCAGTGTTGCACTGAAGGTGTCTAAGATGCACTCACCAGGATGTGTGGTTCTTTTGATGTAGCAAACATTTCCTGTACTTGAACATGTATTCTGTCTCAGGAGACCTCACATCAGGCCTACATAAAAAGGAAAAACAATAAATTCAGCCACCACGGTGTTAAATCAAGCCAGACAGATGTCACAAAACCACTGGGAGCAGGGACCCATGACTATTCAGCTACCAGCCCAGTGAGGCTGTGACAATGAGTATGAACAACTCAGTATCTTGCCTTGCTTTATCATAGAATCATTTAGGTTGGAAAAGATCATCAAGATCATCATGTCCAACCAAGTACTGCCAAGTCTACCCCTAGGCTATATCCCTAAGCACCACATCTACACATCTTTTAAAATGCTAGCAGGATTGGTGACTCAACTAATCCTGGGGCACCCTGTTCCAATGGCTGACAACCCATCAAAACAAGTCCTCTCTTCAACCTGATGTGACCTCTCAGCTTCTCATTTTCTGCTGCCAGGATAAGCCCAGGATTATCACAGCTTGTCTCTCGTCCCACAGTACTTCATAGATTTCCCCTATTCTCTACTGTGTCATAGTTGTTCTCCCAACAAACATCTAGGCATGACATTCTCTGTTCTTCTGCTACTCTGTCTGGATGCCACTTGTCATTGGTAAGACTCCTGCTCATGTGCCCTGGAGACAGTGGGTATGAGGTGGCTCATGCTCTTCAACTACCTGGCCTGTCAGCATTAAGCTAAGAACTCTTTGCTGGGAACTATGTTTGATATAGTCTCACCAAAGAACCAGAGAGAACAGTATCATCCTCCTGTATACACAAATATTATAGGGCAACTCATGAAGAAGCTGTTGCCATTTTTCATTCTACTTCCACACCCAGCAAGTAGCTAACCAAGGAAGGACCTCCTGTGTGTCCCTCTGGTGGTACTGAGCCACCCTAATCTTGCTATAGATCTTCCTCACACAGGAGCTCTGCAGGCACATTGAGATGAAATCAGGCAATCAAAGTTGGAAATCTAAGCACTGGTAAGTTGGAAATCTGTACTGAATGGCAAGGGAGCATAACCAGAAAATGAGGGCTTTTTCAGCTTCTCAAAGAGGCCAGTGACTTGGACTAGGATTATAGAACCTGATAGTTTCTTTGGCAAAACTTTTTTTTAATCCAAGATAGAGGTCAAGCACATCTGGAAGACATAATAGCTGAGTCCTATAGAGACTGCATCAACTATCTCACTGCCAAAATCTACTATAAACAGGCACAAAGGGCCAATCTGCTGATTTTCCCAGCTTTATTTAAGAGGTCAAGTCAGTTTTCAATTATTGCCCTGTTAAGAAAAAATAAAATCTGTTGTGTAAGCTTTGTGCCAAATTACTGTTGCTGCATGCTACATGTCCTTGAATTTTCAAAAACTCATTTTTTGCTGCCCAGTTTACCTCCTTGGACTGTCTGAGTCTGATATTTGTTTGTGTGTTCCATTAATCAGCTACAAAGTAAAGAGCAGAGCCACAATGATGAAGGGATTGGAGCATCTTCCTTTCGAGAAAAGGCTGAGGGAGCTGGGTCTCTCTAGCTTGGAGGACACTGAGGTGTGACCTCATTCATGTTTATAAATATGTAAAGGGTGAGTGTCAGGAGCCAGGATGGATGGAGCCAGGTTCTTCTCAGTGACCTCCAGTGATAGGACAAGGGCCAATGGGTGCAAGCTGGAACATAGGAGTTTCCACAGAAATATGAGAAATAACTTTGTCACAGTGAGGGTGACAGAAAGTGGCACAGGCTGCCCAGAACCTTTGGAGACCACCAGAGGTGGAGGACTATGAAATGCCTGCCCTATGAGGTGATTGCCAAAGGATGATTTGCTTTCCTGGGAACCCTGTGCTACCAGAGAGGGTAGGGTCTGTGTTCTGTTCCAGGAGAAAGGGGAAGACACACAAGGGGAGAGACTCTGGTGAATCAGCATGTCTGAGACAAGGGCAAACCCAAAGTGCAATCAGTGTGTTGACTGGGACCTGTTGGAGCAGCAGGTGCACATTAGTCAGCATCTACCAGGAAGATCCACAAATGCAATACCCAGTGTGCATTGCTGGGCACACCTCCAGCTCCTGAGAAACTGCAGATTCTGGGATGGGAACAAGTAGATCTTCCTCAAACACAAGTCAGGCAGTGTGGGAGGAAAACTTGGCCTCGGTCTGCAGAATGGACATTGGCCAAAGAGCCCTGAATACGTTGGGTGTGGAGGCACATGTAGGAGAAACAGAAGATTTCATCTCAGATTTTTGCTTTGTGCTTAGTACCCAGAGTGAGGAAATCACTGTGGTAATTGCCTGTGGTAATTCATCAAGCTGCAAGCTGAGAAAGCCTCTATCTAAATGCACATTTAGCACTGGGAGTTGATTCTGAAACTGGCTGCAGATATCATGCAAATGGTACCCCTTAGATGATCCTCTCAAGGCCCTTTATAATCACTGCCTAGAAACAGGCAGTTGATACAGTTCATAACTGACTCAGAGGTATATGGTGGGGTGAGAAGGACATCACTCTCTGCTGGTACTTAACAAAGTTAGTAATTTACAGGCTGAAATAGCAGTCATGTTAGGAAAGATTTCCTTAAGTCTATATTCATATATCCCCAGGTCTCACACTCAGCTGGGTCTGGTGAGATCCAGTAACAAACCAGTGAGTACCCATTTACAGCCACAATCCTTCTTAAGCATCATGAGAGGAAGATAGAGAATGCTGCCAATGGGGTGAAGGAAACTACTGAGAAGAAATATGACCAAGATCTGGATAGAGAAAGATGAGGACAACAGCAGCTTTTCAGATGAGTTCATTTTTTGTGCCTCAGGAAACAGAACTTTAGGCAGTGTCTAAGATTGTTTGTGTAGGGGTGTATTTATTTACTGAAGTCCTATACTGGATATTGAACACATCAGTTAAACTACAAGTTCTGTAGCAAACAGTCTGTTTATCCTGAGGGATAACTCAAGAGCTCCTGAGGTTAAAACTCTGCTGGTAAATTAAGCAAGTTCAAGAAGACCCCTGACAGAGCAGCCTCATGTAGCCACTAGCTGTGTGGAATGGCAACAAGTAACTGATGGGGAGAACTGGGCTGTCCTCAGTCTCCTCAACTCAGGCAGCAGCCACCTTGGACCCCACAGCCCAGGACAGTGCCTGGCATAACCTAATTATTCATAGGAATTTAATCAGAAAGTGAAAAATAGTTATTCGGGGTGAAACAAAACAAAACCATACTTTCACCTTTGCTGTGAATAGCAAAACCCCCTATATATTTAAGCAAGAATTTTCAGAAACTAAGTAATGCATGGAGATATGGTTTTATTCTTTGAAAGTGGTGACAAGTAAGGAAAATCTCTAATCTACAGAAACCCTCTTAAGTACTTTGGGACCATCAGAGATGGCAGAAAGCATGGAATACTATATTTAATAGCATGCAAATGTGCCTTGGTTTCAGAGCTGGAAAATTATCCAGTATTCCAGATGGAGAGTAAATTGAAAAACATTCTTTGTTTATGTTTATTTGTTCAATTTCACGGTGTCCTTGGTTGCCTGGAGGAGCTACTGAGAGCAGTTTCTACTGTGCTGGTGGTTAGAGTTTGGTTACAAACACTTGGAGAAATTCAACTGTCTGCCACTAATGAATTGTTCAGTGTAGCTTGAGAGGGTAATGATGCACTTAGCAAAAGTAGGCCAAAATTGTCCCTGGTGAAGGTCTACTGATGTCAGTTGTTTAATTCTCAATGGTGTTTTTGTTCCAGTGTGTGTGTAGAGAAACTACTTATAGAACCAGAGAACCAGAGAATCACAGATTAATAAAATCATAGAGTTGGAAAGGACCTTCACAGGGCATCTAGTCCAACCTCTGAAGCAAACAGGACCATCCTGTGCCACCAGAACAGGTTGCTCAGAGCCTCATCAAGCTTGGCCTTGAAAAAGGAAGGAAGAGCCTTGTAAAAGGACTTACAGGGATTTTATTTGCCTTTTGATACTATTTCTGCATGACATTGAATAGATTGTAAAACTGTAACATTTGCATTGATAGAAACAGCGCATTTCTATGGATCAGCTCACAAAAAGTTCAACCCACTAACAATTATTTTGTATTTTTAACAGTTTCTTTTTCAGTTCTGCCCACAGACACATAAAATAATAATTGCTCTGTTCCTTGACTATATGTAAAAGTAAAACAAAATTCTGAAAGTCCTGTCTTGGTTATCCCTGGCAGTTTGAGGAATGGATTTTCTTCAGCGGAGCCCATAGCAAGCCCATGTCAGACAAGAAACAAGGGTAAATTGTATTTTCACTTCTCTGCTGAATGAGGTACTTTGTAAAACAAAGCAATAAGATTTCCCTGCCCAAAAGGCTTTTAAACTCCATTTCATCAATTATTTGAAGATGCAGTGCTGAAACTGAAGTTTCCAGAGCTTAAGGGCTTGTAATCTAATAGATAAGAGAGGGAATACAGATCAAAACTGAATGCACAAACCAGTCATTTCATCCAGGTCACACAAGAAGCTGTGTGTCAGAGCTCCCAGACCATTCTGATTCAGGATTACTCAGTTATTTTTTCCGGACTTTGTTGGAAAATTCTGTCATTGTCCCCTTGGTAAAAAGTGAAGCCTTGATAGAGACCTCCCTGGCCAGAAAGGCTCTCCAAGCTGCATGGAGCATTTGCCTGCTTTGGCATGGGAGACATCAACATCTGAGACTGTGACAAAATCCAAGCAAATCGTGTTCCTCATCAAGATTTACCCAGAAACCACTAGTCCTGATTTGATGTCTCTAATAAACAGACACCCTTCCTCTTATTGCTTTCTAAACAATGACAGTAATGAGGGCAAATTCATGCATAGTAGGGTATTTCACTTGATACTAATCCAAAGAGTACAACATATAGTCTCTCAGTTTTATTTTTCCTGAAAAAATACAGTACTTTTGTAATGGGTCTGCCTAAGTGTGACCTCTTAAATTATCTTTGCTTGTGGGTTGTAGCAACAGTTCCCTCAGCTGTGCTGTTATTCATCAGTAACCATAGAAATTAAAGTGCTGCCAAGTATGTGCTCTTTGGTTTTTTTTTAAGGGTTGAAAGATGATGTGGTTGATGTCTTTGCCCCTCCTGACTTAGTTCTGAACTCACCCCCTGGCAAACCTGATGGAGAGGTGAAGATGAAACCTGCTGTCATTGGAAAGCTCTGACACCAGCAAGCTCAGTCAACCAACATTGCTTATGCCACTGGGTTTTCCAGAAAGCTCGAAAGTCATATCCTGTTTTTCTGTAAATCCTTAATGAATACATTTTTTTGTTTGTTTGCATATTTCTGCTGAGGCTGAACTGAAGCAGTGCTGGTATTTTTAGCCAAATGATTTATTTTGGAAAGAAGAAAGGCCACAGAAAATCTCTCCTAAAGGAATGCCTTCAAATTAATTATTTGCCTACACTGATCTTTGAGATTTTGCAGGTAGTTCTGTTACTAGGATAGGATTCCTTGACTCTGAACTCACATAGGGAATTTTTCAGTGCTGGAGTGGCACATTCCCAATGGGAAGCACTAATTATGTACTAAGATTGGACAAATCCTCTTTCTGCCTAGCCATAGAGGCAGACAATTAACTGATTCCAGAATCCTAGCTTTTTGGCAGCTACAAATGGAAGACAGAACTACTCATGGTTGCATACTTCCCATTTAATGGACAATTTAAGGACTAAGAAACCTTGATATTTTGCATTGTATTCTACTGGTTCCTTTTCTGCTGCTCTTTGTACTGGCCAGTAAACAGCTATCTATGTGCAATTCCCCACTTTTTTCCTTTTTGTTGGATATGCAACATCTGTCCTATAGAAAGAGACTGCATCCCAGCTGTCAGGAGAACTTAGATAACATCTGCATGGTGCAGAGATTTCTGCTGGAACTTTTCAAGCAGGAAATCTCATGAGAGGATTTTTTACCTTGGCTTGGAAGCAATAAATAGTGCATATCAGATTCAGGTGTATCAGAGCACTTCTGGCTTGAGATAAGTGTGGGAGGAATTAAATGGTGTATCTCTATAGTCAGAGTGAAAATAACACTATTCTGGACTTGTTTATCAAAGTTAAACATTAAGATCTGGCAAAACCAGTTTCCCTCTGTCACCCTCGGAGTGTTCACTAACACCCATTTTGACTTCTTCTTCAAGGGAACTTGGTCTTAGGGGAAAAAAATCTCAATTGAAATTATCAGATATTCCATCCTGATTGTACCAAAAATGTTGGACTACTGAAATGCTTGGAGTCTGTAAAAAAAAAAGTAAATAAAAGCACTTTATACTGGTTCAAATAAGGAAATCAGTACAAATACCACAAAGACAAAACTGCCAACTCCAGATTCCAAATGAACTTAAAAGTGTACATTTAGCTCCCATTTTGCTCCTACTATTTCTGTTTGAATTACAAACTAGTTCTCGTTAAATACACACCACCATCTCAAATGCTCCACTTGACACAGTTGCTGGGAGCCCCATAATTCATCTCTATTTTTAGTTCTCTAAAAGGAACAGCAAAGGACAGCAAGAAAATCAATTGAGCTGAAGTTTCTACAGGACCTTCACAGTTGCTGCTCTAGGAATTGCTGTGGAAACAGTCCAAATCTGGCCCAATTCTCTGCATGAAATTTTACTTACAAAGGTGTCAGATCCTAAGAAAACCTTTCCCTGCTTTATCACTGCTCTGGGGAGGCCTCACAGCAGCCTCACAGTGCCTGAAGGGGCTACAGGAAAGCTGGGGAGGGGTTGTTTGCCAGGGCATGGAGTAATAAGATGAGGAGAAATGGTTTTAAACTAGAGGTGGGAAGGTTTAGATGAGACATCAAGTAGTTCTTCACCATGAAGGTGGTGAGGCACTGGAAGAGGTTGCCCAGAGAGGTGGAGGAGGTCCCTTCCCTGGAGACATCCAAAGCCAGGCTTGCTGAGGCTCTGAGGAAACTGATCTAGTGCTCACTGCAGGGGGTTGCACTCAAAATGGCCTTTGAAGGTCCCTTCCAACTCAATGCATTCTATGATTCTTTTGGGAAATACTGGGAAAAAGGGACAAATGAATCCTTGAGAGAGCAGAAGTAGTAGATTTCCAGTAGGCATCTGAGGCTAAATTCTGCTTTGTGGCCATGAAGGGGAGTATGAGGAAGCTCACACCTTGAAAGAGGGAGAGGAGGGGTTTAATTCGAATAAATCCAAGGCCAGGCTTGCTAAGGCTCTGAGCAACCTGAGCTAGTGCAGGATGTTCCTGCTCACTGCAAGGGGTAGGACTCAAAATGGCCTTTGAAGATCCCTTCCAGCTCAATGCATTCTACAATTGTTTTGGGAAAGACTGCAGAAAGGGACAAATTAATCCTCCTGAGAGCAAAAGTAGCAGATTTTCTTAGTAGGCACCTGAGGCTAAATGCTGCTTTGTGGCCATGAAGGGGAATATGAAGAGGTTCTCACCTTGAAAGAGAGAGAGTGAGAGAGAGAGATGTTTAATTCAAATACCAGGCCTGGACATTACAAGCAGTACTAGGCTATTGGAATTTTTTGTCCCAACTATTCAGATTTTCATGGAGAATTCGCAATTCCCTAATTGCACATTAGAAACAGGAGTGTTTCCATCCTCTAATAAACTCTAAACCCCTTCCCAGAATCCTTCCAAAATGCTCTGCACAGGCCTGTGGCCTGCAGGCTGCTACAGAGGACTTTGCATTTACCTGTGGCCTGGACTCAGCAAGTGAAACAGGAACAAGATTCAGTGGCAAATAGCAGTGGGCTGAAAATCTGGCTTCTTTTTTTATTATTTTACTTTATCTTATGTCTGCAAGTAGAAAAATCATTTTTTTGTCTGTCAGCTTTCATTTAGACTTGTGCTGAGGTGTGAAGGAACGAGGTGAGGCCTCAGGAAACCCTTTCAAAACTCTGAGGGAAAAGTCTTCACTTCACCATCTCTGTCACATACATGGGGGCTTTTCCAAACTCAGTCTCCTCAAACTTGAACTTAGACAGTGTCAAATTAGCTTCTTTGCTTGGTATAATTGGACAGACTTTCACAGGATGATGTTCAGACAAAGGGAAATTTAAACTGCAATAGAATTTCTACCACTGAAGGCAAGTGGGATGTGAAGAAGTCCCTGAAGGGGGAAGGCTTATTCTTGTGTCCAATGTCTGTCAAAGCTAGACCACACAGAATGTGAGTACTTCTCCCAGGAGCAATCATGCATGGGTGGGAAGATGGAAGGGATGAGGTAATATCAGATAGATATGAAACCCCTCTTTGAGGTACGAAGAGTGAGGTTTATATCCCCAGCACAGAGGAAAAGACAGGCAACAAGGTTAAACTCTAGCTCAAAAAAAATCAATTATAATTGGCTAATAATTTCAGTTCATAAATGTGGCATGGAAAACCCTTATTCAATTTCTGTTAATCCTAGAAACAGCTAAGTTTTACCAGTAGCTCACTTCCTCTGTGATTTCAGCCTTCATTTATCTGTTCTCTTTAATATGGACTTGAATGTCTTATTAGAGCTACAGACAAGAGCAGACACAACATTACCATACATCTAAACTCAGCCTTAAACATTAAACTACTTAACTGTGCTGGAGCATGTATACACAAGCTGACTAGGAGGTCAAAGATAAATATTAATGTCTTTGTGTTTACACAAGAGCAACAGCAGTTTCTTCATGAACGTGAGCATAGTTTGAAACAACACAGAACAAAAAGTATCACAAGTGTGATTTTTCTGTTGAATATTTTTATCAGAAGACTGCCTAGTTTTATTGGAAAGATTTCAGAAAGTAGAATTGGCTTGAAATTGCTGTACATTGAACAAAATTAAAAATTAAGTTCTATGTACCACCATGTCACATGTAGGTCAAGTTAAAAAAAATGATTTGGTGCTTCTATGCTAGACAATATTTAAATTTAGAATTGTTTTAGAAACAAATTGAAAATGAAGAGAAGTTTGACACTGAAGGAGATCACTTGTCACAGCAAGATTTCTTGCAACAGCATGCCTAAAATATCACAAAAATTAGTCTTCTAGGGAATATCAAAGACCTTTTTAATAAACAAATGCAGAAAAAAAATTACAATGGAAAACAAAACCAATTACTTCCTTGTGACCACAAACTTCGAGTGAATGCTAAATTTGCACTTGTAAACACATTTGTTTTGCAAAATATAAAATTTACTGTAGCCTGTTCAGATTTGCTTGCTCCCAGCACATTTGTTTTGTCAGTGTGCAGATTGCAGCTGATGTCGCTGATCCCTTGGAAGATATTTGTTTTGTAGAACTCATCCAAGTCCACACACCCAGTGATGTCTAGTAGGCTCCTTCTCCTCTGAGGACAGACTGATTTCTCATTTGTTACAGCAAATTCCTGAAAACATACAGTGAGCTGGAAATTATCCTAACTTAACTGCTGCTTCTCGGAATGATATGTACTGTCTGGCGACATGAAAAAGAACTGAAAATACGTAACCTAATTTTATGACAGGTCATCCCAAATGCCTTTGGAACAATTCTGTAACAATTGTTGTTCTCCTCAAGCCGATATCACACACTCATTCCCACTCTGTGAAATCTGGGCAATATGCTGAATCGTGGAAACCCAGGCATTGCACATATGGACTAAGAGGCTGCAGAAAAGACCAGAAAAAAACAACAGAGAAGCATCCACGGATCTCAGTGAAATTTGGGTCAGACCTTGAAAAGTATTCCCTTTTTAATTCTTCAGCCACCCTCAAAATTAAAATAGTTGGGGTTACATCTAACATTGATTTGTGAGCACAGAAATAAGATCATTCTGCTGTATTTACAGTAAAACTCCCGCTGCTTTAGAAGATGTATTTCTTCACCAATCAATGCACTCACAGCCAGCTTCCTTTGATCATCAATGGATCATTTGAGATGCAAATAATGCTGGGGTGGGCAGATAAATAGCTCCATCAACACTGATTTTTCCAAGATGTCTCTACTCCACATCTCCACTGTGTATCTTCACTAGTTTGGAGGTGAAACTGCTGCTTCTGGACCTAAGGTAATTCCATATTTTAACGCAGGAGTTTATAAAGTGTTTATAATGCTCTCTCATAGACTGTTACTCACCAGCAGGCCAAGTATGAGATAGTCAGTCCACAGCCAGGTTGGATTTACTTTTTATCTGAATGTCTTAGGCTTTCACTACCCTGCAGCTGGAGATCTGGCTGCAACTGAAAAAGAACAGGGGATTCTTGGATGAAGTTTGATGTTGTAGTTGCCTTTCCCCAAAAGTACCGAAAACATCAAGGGTTCATCAAAGCAAAATGATGCTTATGTTATCCAAAATCAGATCACAAACAGCACAGAGAAAGTGCTGGTGTTACACTACCAACTTCAAACACTTGGCACTCTTGACACAACTAGATTTTGAAAGACACCACAGAAAAAATCAAACACTTCCAATGCCTCTGTTAGAAGCATGACATCTCTTTCAACATGTTTGCTTCAGGACTACCCCAAATACACAGGAGGGTAAAGAGATTTATAATTTGTTCTCAGACAAAAGGTCAAATCTCTAAATAGCAAGGTTGGTGCCATTGTGGTGTATTCTGAAGAGATGAGGAACATGGGCTTGCCTATACAAAATGTTGGTCTGCTTCAGCTGTGCCTGGTAATGGTATAAACATAGTTGTGCTTACATATGCTTACACTTGTATAGCTGATTTTTGGCCCAGGAAGGAATTAAATTGGTATAAACTTTTTATTAATATGCATTCATAACTGCATCCAAACCGACATTATTCCAGCATGTACATACAGGGGAAAAATAAGAACTCTCTTAAGCAATCTCCGCTACACAACTCTATGCCTCAAATAGCTTTTTATCCTCCCCCTGGAAATTTACTTTAAGGATGAAACACATTCCAGTGGATGGTACACTATCCTACAGAGAACAACATAGGCTAGGGTCCATTTAATATCTTGAAAAGACGTCAAGTGAAACAACCAGCCTGAAAAGTGGATTTTATATGTGAGGCATTTGTAAATCAGCTCTCCATTGCATCAAATCCTGCATTAATTTTAATAATGAAGTTGATGTTGCAGCCTTCACCTAAGTAAAACACCCATCCCATATCACTGAATATTTTAAATTAATGTTCTGGCCTGTTATGCAATATATGTTGTACTTAGAAGATGGGGAAAGTCTTTAAGTTAATTTATGTCAGTAAGAGACTTCCCAGAGGACACTGACTGTGTCACCAGCTATTCTGCAGGGCAGGTGCCACCAAGTGTATGCCCCCAGGAGAATTCCTAGGGGTAAAGAAGTCAGAAAGGTCTGTCTCACCCTTTCTTGCTTGCTCCATCCTAAGAAGAACCTTTATGTCTGAACATGATTCCAAAATATTTCTTTACTTATTGCAAGAAATTTTTTAAATTGTAAAAATTCAATTGCACAAATGTAGTTTAAGCCATCAGTTACCATTGTTTGGAGGGCTATTTTCTAAGGGAAATTTCTGCCACAGCTGTGAGCACTTCTATATGAACATCTGAAATTCCACAACTATCAGCACATTAGCTCAAGCCTTAGTGACTCGTAAATCTTTCTCAGCCTCTTATTTCATGAGGTCTAGTTCAGGCATTGGATGGAAATTACATTTTGCAGAGCACACGATTGAACAGCATTACTTAAAGAGAAACAAATGGATTTTTACTTCATTGGCAGTCCAGGTAGATATTAGTAAGTGTTTGGAAAAGCAGAGATCCAGTTTGAGCTAGACAGCAGGTATTCAATTGGAAAAAAAAGACACACATTTTTATCATAAGTAATGATACGAAATCTCAGAGACAACTGTTGATCAGAGATAACAGAATCATAGAATGTGAGGGATTGGAAGGGACCTTGAGAGATCATCAAGTCCAATTAATTCCTCTTGCCGGAGCAGAAACCCCTAGACCAGGTCATACAGGAACATGTCCAGGCAAGGTTTGAATGTCTCCAGAGAAGGAGACTCCACACCTTCTCTAGGAAGCCTGTGCCACTGTTCTTTCACCCTCACTGTGAAAAAGTTTTTTCTTACATTTCTGTGGAACCTCCTGTCTTCCAGCCGGCAACCGTTGGCTCTTGTCCTATCATTGGAGGTCATTGAGAAGAGCCTGGCTCCATCCTCCTGATACTCACCCTTTACAAATTTATAAATATTAATGAGACACAGTGAAAAAACTTGAAGGCACACTCTGACACAGCATCCACCTTGCCAATAGCTGATGACAAGCAGGTCCACCCACCCCAAGACTGTTGTTCTAATCCCTACTTCTTCTCCCATGCTTTCAGCACACCCTGCAGACAGCAGAAGGGCTGCTGGCAGCATTTTAAAGCCATCAAGCACTACCTAAGCCTGCATAAGAGTTTTATAAAAATACATTCTGTGGTGTCTTATGGTACAGGTAACGGCTTGACTATTTAAAAAAGAAGAAAAATGTTTCTCTGATGTTCATGGTGATTTTCCTGCAATTACCACTCAGACATCTATTTCCCTTGATCATTAAAGTCCATGGCTTAATTGTGCTTGCTCAGAGGTTCTGTGTTTTTCTGCTTTAACTCATGCTAGCATAGACTCTATACTAGTGTCTGGGGCCTCTTGTCCTCAGAGTCCCATCAGTGCAAATCTTCCCAGTCTAGAGAACCTAGAACAAATCCGTTTTCTATTCCATCATTGCCCTATGGATTTCTTGCCACATTCTTGAAAATATAGGGATTTCACTCCTTTTAATTAGGACTCAGGGTAACCTCTGCTAGAATTAGGCGCCAGCATAGCCCAACACTTTAAAAGCACCTTAAAAGAAGATGAAGACCCCTCTCACTGCCAAATATCCAGATGATCAGAGGGGGGGGAACGTTTTTCTTGCCTATGCACTGGGTACAGTGCATTATGGTCATTAACTGAGAGACTATTAATTGTTTTCCTCCACAGACCAGAGATTATTCAATAGCTTGTCCACAGTGAAACAATCCATCAAGAAATCTGAAGAGCAACTTGAGTCAATTTGTCCACCAGCAGCCCAATGGCTTCAGTTCTCTCCTGGCACAATGATGGCCCCTTAGATATGAACTTGCTTTCCTATAGAAGGTTTTCACCAAAGACTGAGGCAGGATACAGAGATGAGTGGCTTCATTGACTGGAATGGATGTATTCTGGCAAAACCCCCTGGGCCAGACCCAACAGTCTTAGTTGCCGCTCTGTCGAAGAGGGATATCACCTCCTTCTCCCCGCTTTGCTCTAGGCAGAACTGGAACCTGTCCCAAGAGCATGTCCCAGAGGACAGGGTCCTTGTGAGGAAGGCTGACAAAACATTAGGTGCCTAGGAACACTGAAAGGGCTTAAGTTACTGATATGCTATCCTGAATTAGAAAGAAATCCATATTTCCAACACCAGAAGCACATTTAGACATCTGTTCTAATGGGAACTGAATTTCTTTGAAATGTAAGAAAAAGTTCCACAGATCAATGTTTTTTATTTAAGTGTCTTAAGCTCCTTTGCAGACTTTGGCCTTTTTATCTCTGACTCACATGATTTTCATGACTTGTACATTTTAACAGGGCAAGTGACATAACGTTCTACTCCAGTCAATAAAAATCCTAAAAGAGCTGGAAAAAGCAAAAGTCATTGTTTGAAGGGATTCTGTGTTGTTTAATGGACTACCTGCAGTGAGGGGAATTGTTCTGGGGCAGGTGGAAACTGGGTCCAGATCTCTTGAATATGTTCACAACAAATTGTTTCCAGATAATGGCAAGGTTTCCAGGATTAACAACACCGGTAGTGTAGTGCAAGTAGGAAGATTTCGGAGATACCAGTCCTCCACTCCTGCTTCATGAAAATCAGCTCTGGAGCTTTTATTGGCTGTGTGGCTGTTCTTTCCAGCTAATTTCCCAGCAGATGCTGCTGTCAGCACATTATGTTTTTCAGAATCAGCAGTATAAAGTCAAATCTATGTCACAGTCTGCTTAAATGCAAAACGGTAGCCCTGTTCTGTCTTTGATTCTGTCATTTTCACCAGTACTTATGTCAAAACCAGTCACATACGCTGTAGCATCAGTGGTGCAGAAAAGTCCAGCGCTTAAATTACACCACAAAGATATGAGTATCCTTCTCTCTCTCATGTATTAAATATTTTTACAGCATGTCTGCTGAAGAAGGTTCTCCATGGTAATGTCAACAAAGGCTTAGGTACCTCTACTGGTAGGCTTTTATCCATTAGTGCAGTGGGCAGAGCTTGTGAAACACCATTTCAAATTATTTTCTTAGCCTAAGGAATATCAAATACACGTGTCCCAGGAATGGGATCTAAACGTGGAACTGCTGGAGGATGACTTCATACACCCTACTAGAGAGCCATATTTCCCTGGAGTTGTAAAAGATTCACTAGTCCAGGAGATAATCCTTCTTTTCTTCAGCTTGAAGAATTCCTTTGCAAGAGTGGACTTGGGTTCCAGTCATTGCTGCAAGTCTTGTTTACGTATCTTTTCCAGTTACTGTGGATACTGTAGAAGCAGGATGCATCATTCCTAAATGCAGTAGAATGGGAAGAGCATATTTCTATCTTTCAGGGAAAGGACTGAACCACTGGATTGGAGCGTTGATTTCATTACTTCTGCCTCACTAGTTTTCCCTTGGGTAAACCTTAAGAGTGTGATAAAAGCTTGTTGCAATACCACTGATGGACACACTTCTGTCTTTAGAGTCACTTACTTTCTAATTTGTTCATGCCATAATTACCATAGGAAAATGCTTCACATCATGTCCTCATTGTTCTATAAAACTAGTTAAAAATAAACAGACCAATTTAAAAAAATGCCCCCTTCCTGGAGGTGTTAAAGGGCACGCTGAATGAGCCCTTGAGCAACCTGATATAATGAGAGGTATCCCTGCCCATAGCAGAGTGGTTGGATCTTTAAGGTCTCTTCCAACTCAAACCATCCTATGATTCTATAAAAATGTACAATTCTGATGCTTATATCTTATTTCTTGCAAAATATTTCAGATTCTGAAGAAATTTAGTATTAAGCAATAATTTCAATATTCAGCTTACAGTTGCACTGAGTTCATCCTCCTTACTCATACCCCTTGGGCTATCACTCCCTTGGCTGTTTTTGTCTTTAAATAAATACTTTTAGCAGGTTTCCTTTTCCCTCTTAGTCATCCTTTGGCCAAACTAGGTTCTTGTTTTTTTTCCTGAACTTTCAATATAAGGTCTGTTGAACTAACCCTTTGACTTCTCGTTCAATACTATTGCTCTTCAAATTCAACAGATTTCTTTATTATTTTCGCAATTAAATTATTTGATACCTACTTGAGCTTTAGATATGACGTACTAAACCACTTCATGATCTCTGTTAAAACTTCTTTATTGACACTAAGATTTCAAAGTATCTTTCTCCAGCTATATATTTCGGTCCAAAGCAAACCCAATGGGTAATATAATTTAAACATTTTTGCAGATTTAATTGTATTTATTAATACTGAAAGTGCTTCAGTCACCTAACAACTACACTCACCAGGACTTTTTCCAGATCTATAGGAAAGTGCTTCTGGACAGTCTATTCTTCTACTCAGCCTTGTCAATTCTTTTTGAGGTACTCTTTTCTCTTAATTTTTTTCAGGAAAATTTTGAAAACTAAAACATTCTAAACAAGTAAGACTCAAATAGCTCAAGCCAGGCAAGATGTCTTCTCCATCTTCCATAGATTTTGGCAACTGCTTAGACTTTAGTGTTCTTTAGTTTCCATTAACATAATAAATAATGGCTTTTAGTAAAGCTGGGCCTCACACCAATTCTTGCAATACTCCTTATGTTCGTCCTCTCTTCCAAATTGGTTCATTGCCATTATCATTAACCTTGATTTATGATCCCTTGTCTGCTCTCCAGCCTACTTGAAAGTGTAGTTATTCAAGTCATTTTTAATTCATTTCTGAAATGAGACTGCATGCCATGATATTATAAAGTCCAGATTCAGCAAATATTCCAAATTCCTTTTTTATATTAACCCTGCCACTTTAATTTACCAGAGATGTCATTTTGAGGAGAAAACAAAGCCAAAGGAGTGTTAAGAACCAGCATTCCCAGCACAGCAAGAATAGGGGAAATAGGTCTGACAGGTTGAAGAGATGACTCTAGATTTCAGGAATATTCATATGCCTTTTATGTACAGCAGTCCAGACCTTCTATTTGATCATTATGCCAAGGAGTCGGCATAAAATTACATTTATTCCTTTTTCCTCAAGAATTCATAAGCCTGAGCTCCATTCATCTGCATTATTAGAAGCACAGTTCATTTCTATAGGTATTTGTCTTTTAATACCTTCAGGAAAGTTGGCCTTCTGTAGGGGAATTAGTTAAGTGTGATTACCCTTGATTTATTCAATACACCCCCATTGTACTCTAAGGGCTAAACCCTCTTTTTCAAAAGTTTATTTTAAAATGGTATTTGTTCTCAAAAAGCTTACTTTGTAATACTCTGTGAAAAAGAGAGATGGTTGGGATTCTCCGTACTGAAAATTCATCTCTGCTTGATTGTTTTCCACCTTTCTCTTCAACGATAAGAGGAATGGAGACAATTGAAAATCTGATTCATACATGCAGGAACTCAGAATCTATATGTGGAAAAGCCTCCAATAAGGAAACAACCCACCACCACACAGAAGAGCATCTAAAGTGCAATGGAGTGGCTGGAAATTTCTTTAATTCTCTTACGCTGATTCTGCAGAATAAACCCATACTGGTGGCAAGAGGTAAAGAAGAGTAACTGTCTCAGCAGCAGCTAACCCTTTGTGATCATCTTAATTCAGGGTATCTCGAGCACAAAATCTCATCAGACACTCTCTGATCCAACCATTTGATACATTTACTGTGACCTTACAGTCATCTCTGTGAAATAAGATAAAAAAACTACTAAAGGAGCCTTAGGCTTAGGCAGGCAAAATAAATTCTTACAATGCATGCAAAAGTATTATGCAAGGATGTAAGTGGAAAGGGAAATGATACACACAAGAAGAAAAGATATTTTGAATTCAAGAGAAGGATGGGGATCAGCTGAAGTTGTTAGAAGAAACAACAAAATTCAAGTAAAATTATGCGCTAATGAGAGTTGGGAGGGTATCTCAGTTGAACTTGAAGTATGAATAGGAAGTCATGGTAGCCATGAGATCTTCAAGACATTTCATTCTCCTTGTTCCATCTTGGTTTTGGATTGGTTTTGGGTTTTTTGAGTTTTTTTCTTTTGAGATTTCTAGATTTGGAGAAAGAGGCAGACATTAAAAAAGAGGAGGAGGAGAGAGGAAAGGAAGGGAGAGAGAAAGAGAGACAGAGAAGCCCATCTTTTTATCAACTTGTCCACTGGCTTTCTCTGCCAACAAAACCTCATTTTAATCCCTGACTTTTAATCCTTTTCTCCATTTGCTTGCCCACTACAGTTTCAACACAAGCTTTTGGAAAACATTAGTGGACCTCTTTGTCTGAAACAACTGTGCACTTTCTTATTTGTTTTTATCCCTTTAACAGCTGTTTTCCAGCAATTGAGAAAGAATTTAGGTCTGATAGATATTAATTATTACACTCCTTTCTTACTCCCACCTCTGTACACCCTGATCCTGCTCCCCCTTATCATAAAAACATTGTGGAAACTCTACTACAAGGATAAAGTTACAGTAAAAATGTTTCCACACACAGAGGTCCTTACTCAGTTATTGCCCAATGATCTTTAGGGGAAACTGGACTTGAGTGGGATCTGGTCTTTATAATGACTGAACAGAGACTTCAGGACAGGAACTTCAGAGCACAGAACTCCCACCAAATTTTGATTTCACAGATCAAGGTAGTGAAACTTTGCCAATGGACTGTTGTGGGAATACTGACATCACAGCTCAAAAACATCGACTTGTGCCTCTGTTTATGATACATTGCAAGACCAGAACCTACAATTACATGTCAGCTTAAGGCTATAAAGCTTCTAATGACACTTCAGGTTTGGTAAAAAACTTATTTATTTTTGGCTTGTTATTACATTTAGTGTGATCTGATTTATAAATCTAATACTACACTTAAGATATTCTATAGGTGGAGTTGGTAGCTCTGCCTACTATTAAAGCTTCCTAATACTTTCCTTACAAGACTCTTACAACTTTGCCAGATCTGAACCAGTCAGGCTGAAATTCAGCCTTGGGCTGTATTTTACTGGCAAGTATCAGCCAAAATTGTGTAACTGTTCATCTTTCTCCAAGAACAAAACTGATAAAATTAAACATTTCTTGCAATGTTAAAACAGCCCAGACATTTTCTTGGAGAAGATAGAAGCCTAGGCTGCAACACAGAAACAGTGAAATTTGTTACAAAGAGCATGCTTTCACAGTTTTCCATCATATCTTCACAAAGTTTTACAAGATAAACTTCTAAGAAATCGCAGACTAAACCAGGACCAGTGGAAACCACTTCTATTTTAAAAGCTACACAGCACCAATTCTGTCCTCAGTGAACAGTCTTAAGCTTCTCGCATCTCCCATAGAGCTGGCCTTTCAGAATGAGAAATAGGGTTTGTCTCTTCCAGATTCCTCCCCTTTCTTTTGCTACGGAAAACTAGGTGATCCAAATGCGGATGAAACATTAACTTGGATGTGAGGAAGGAGAAAGGAGACATGGACTGCTTAACAAAGGGAGGGGGAAAAATGAGAGGTCAGTGAAGAGAATGACCCTCTGAAAATGAATGACCAAAGATTTAAGACATTGCTGGAAGAGGGGCACTGGGGTGGCCAAATTAAACAGAGCAAGAGGCCCAGGAGAATCAATGCAGTCATAGGAACATGTTGGAGAAGGTGAGACACAGAGTAACAAGTTAGGAGTCATAACATACTTTTTTTAGCCTGTAATGGATACCCAGCTTCCTAAGTCTCATCATTTGCTGTTGCCAGATAGTAGCTGTGAAAGCCATTGGTGATCTATGAGCATTTTTCTCCTTCACAGCTGGTCTCTATAAATTATGTCAATTTGCTTCTGCTATAAATTATTTAACTGCTAGACAGCACCCTGCTGAGTTCAGCAGTAGCATATGATGAAATACCCCTACTTCTTTTACAAGTGAAGAAATAGGAAATCACACCTCGTCAGACATGTGTACAGTAGTTTATGATGGCACTGCCCTCTGTCCCAAAAAAGTTGGTTATTGTTCCTCTGGTGGATTTAACTGTCCCCATGACTGCATCATCACCATATGAACCATATCTTTTAAACATCTGTTTGAATTTTGGTGACTTTTTGATGGATGGTGCTCAGACCTGGCCTAAGACACAAAGAATAATGAAATAATTTGAGTAGTAAACAGCTCAAAATTCAGATGTTAGTGGAAAATTATTAAATATGTCACTGTTAATTGTTTTGATGCTCCAATGGTATAGTGAGCCTATGGAAAATGTTGCATGACATCAATGGAAGAAAAATGCTTGTGCTCAAAGCATTATTTTCTAAGATTTCAATGCCTGCTTTTGGCCTCTAAGTTCACATATGACATTTTAAAAGATTCACTAAAACATTAATTATACCTTATGTATTTTTTTTCATCACACCAGATTATCTTAGGAACCAAAATTTATGCTACCCAAAGTTCAGTTCAGTGTACAGTTATTTACCTGTGGAACCAAAGTAGAAAATTACAAAGCATTCTGAATACTTTTTCACTTTTTAAAATAAACCATTAAAACAAGGTTTTCTGACTTTTTGATTGGAAAACCTAAGATGGTATTTCATCTACGTCTAGGCTTTAGAAGAGCCAGTCACAGTTTTTGTTACTGTTTGGCTTGGCCTCTAACTTTGTTCAGTTTTGCTTCATGTCCGTCAGTGCAAGCAAAGTTTTCATTCAACATCAGACACAGAAAACTCATCTCCAAGGATATAAATTCTTCCTCTTGTCTGCAGTGCAAGGGTTGAAGCTTATCTTCAAATGAAGCAGCTTAGATTTTTCTTTTCCCTCCAAGGCATCGCACAAAGGTTTCAGTGGCTTGCTATAGGATCCTAATCAAGCTCTGTTGGCTTGGTGTTTTCTTGGAAAAGCCTTTCCACCTTCCTGAATTGGAGGAAATCTGAGAACAATTACCAGAGGAGGAAAAAACCTCACAGACTTTAGCATCTGCAGGCAGTACTATGCATCTAAGGAGCAGTGTATGTGTAGTAAGGCTGTCGGCCAGGCTGAGGTGATGTGGATTTAGTCCTTGATTTAAATAATCCAGATTTAAGCAAGATAGAGAGTGCTGCAGCCAGTGAGGGACTTAGACTATGCTGAGAGGTACCAATCAAGGTACCAATTCCCAAATATCTTAGGCTAGATGCCTTCTGCCCTGGGCACATCTGGGTTACAGGAATAAATCATTCCTCTGGTTTTGCCCAGAAAGGTCCAAGCAGGTAATTTAAAAATTCATAATCTCCAGAAACTCCTAATCCTGAAAAAAACCCCCAGAATATTGTTTGGATATGTAATTCAAGTATTCTTCTCATATTCTGCCCAAATTATATACAGTACAAACTTTAGCTATGCTAGAACAGACCCAAGACTTCCCTCTCCACACTAGCCACAAATTGGCTTTTGTATCCCACTGGACTTTTGATACCTTTTGGCTCCAGTTGTCCACAGTAATGCCCAGGAAGCCAAAGGATTAGCATTCAGAATGAACATGAGCACCCTGCATTCGTTGCCTGTCTGGAACAGCTCTTCTGCTGCTCAGTGCTTAAAGCACAAGACTATTATTTAGAACAAGGCTACCACTTTAGTATTGTATTTTAAAAGAAAAGCAGAAGTGTTATTCTTTCAAAAACCAGATGCAAATGTCTAGCCACAGAAGACCCCAGGTTCTGAAATGGATGGATGCCCCATTCTGCAGGCTTGAATCCAGAGCCTATGCTCTGGAGAGGGATAGTATTCATAACATATAAACCCTCTGTTCTTACTTTTTCCTATTGGTTAGAATTAATCTTTTTCTAGCTTAACATGTTATGTATTTTCCAATATACCTAATTTTTCCCTCCTGTTTAAGGGGAGTCTGTGTCCTTCACACCACTTCTTTGCACTCAGAGGGCCAATGAACTAAAAATGCTGGTGTCTAAAGGCACCAGAGTTCTCTCAGGAAAATAAGTCAGTGACCTATGGGATAGGTTCATATCATAAATTTCTTGTCTGTGTATCAAAATTCAGTATCTTGGTTTACTTGGTCCATCTGACACATCAACAGCCAACAGACTTATCCTGAAAACAGAAAAACAATTTGTTAGTGTGACAAGCAAAATATTTACAAAGCATATTACAGAATCTAAACACCAATTTTTTTTTTTATACAGAAAGGGAAGCATAAAGGACCTCTGTAGCAGAGTCACAGCAAACCACTAGCTGGAGACTTGCCATTTTGCAATTCCAATTAAACACTTTTCCATCCAACCACTGAAGCCATCCAGCACATTCTGCTGAAGCTTGTGCAACTGATTCGCTAACACGAGTGTATGAACTAGCTTGGTCTGTAACCAGTTCTCCTTTATGTGAATGGGACTGCAGAGACAAATATTGTTACACTGGATTCATTCTCATTTTCCAACTCCTGTCCTAAGTGGAACATATGCCTCACCACAAGAATTTAAATTTGTCCTTCAGATTCCTTTGATCCCATCAATTATAACAGAATCATAGAAATGTCAACTCGAAATAACCTCTAGAGGTCATCTTGTCCAGTCTCCCACTGAGAGCAGGATGGTCATCAGTGCTGGATTAGGGCTCTTGAAAATGTCTATGAATGAAGACTCTACAACTGTGTACAGTCATGATTCAAGCCAAGCAACTTAAGGCTGAATGGAAGGCACCATCCCAAAGGGAGAACCAGTTCTGGTTGTGTAATCAGCATTTTGTCTTCAAGGATATTCTGCAGATACTCATGGAATATGTTCAAATAGATTATGTAGACAGATCTTCTTACTGCAACCAGATAATGGTAGAGAAGTCTTTATAGGAATACTGCTGCACACAAAAATGCAGATACTACCTGAAACTCAAATTCTTCAAGCCACAGTGGAATATTTTCTGGGAAAATAACACAAGGACTGCATATCACTGATTATTTGCCCTGCCCTTACTCTCCTTCTTTATGCTAACATAAATACAGGACACTTGTCTAAAAAGACCTTCTTTCTTTCTGTACTCTCTAAAGTTTTTATCCTAGAAAACAACATTTAACTTCCACCTCCACCCCAATTTGGATCTCCATTTTTAGTCTCATACTAAGAAGGCTGCTAAATGTTCCAGAGTTGGCGATATTAATCATTTGGATCTAGACAGAAAAGAAGGCTTAGATATTTAAAGGGGCTACATAATTTTTGGCTGTCATGAGCTTTAAGCTACTTCATTGTTGGTTGTTCTAGGCTGTCTTTGAAACTCTCTGTGTCTCTGCTTCACAGCTTCACTACTATGACTGCTTAGACACAAAACTTCAAGAATATATATCTATGAGATAGTTAAAACTCTCATACATCATGCTAATAGATGTCATTAATAAGTATCCCGGTAAAAAATCAAAATTGTATCCTCACACATTTGAGGTACATTCACTAAAAACAATTGGCTAAATCAATTTACACAGTAGAAAATTATAGATCAGAAACAAGATGTAAAATTTAATTATATATTTGAAATGATGAAACAATACTTATTTCATCTCTGTGACTTTGAAAAGCAAATAAGATCACTTTGATGCCAAATATGTTCAGCGTTCATATAAAAAATTATGAAGACAACAAAATCTAGCAGATTTTCTTGCATAATTTTCATCTTTCTGAGCTTGAATTGTTTGTACATCCTTTGGTTTCTCTGATTCAGACATACATCATCTCTCTTTCTGGGAAAATATTATTGACATTTAGTCCTTGGGTGTCTGTCACTGGTCGGGGGCAGGGCGAGACTATCTAATGCATGGAATGTAGGTCATGAAAAGCTGAGGGCACTTGAGATGTTTCTGAACCAGAAAAAAAGGCTTCTGGGATGGGAAAATAAAACATTAGACAGCTTCGTGTGATTTAATTTTAGATGCTTCACTGAAACACCACAGCTGCTCTGCTGGTAATGTCTCTTGTGGAGACAATGAGCTGAGTGTTCCTACAATGGCTTGGTGCTGGTGGGCAAACTGGGCAAAATTTACCAACAAAATAGAGCTTCTCTTTTCCTCCACAGAAATATGGGAACTCATCTTTCTTCTTGCATGAGAGCTGTAAGGTACAGGCTAAAGCTTAGACACTACCTCACCACCTCCTGCCCCATCCAAGGCAATCAGTAAAGAGCACTTTGCATTACTGACAAAGGAATCTGTGACAGTTGGAAAGTGCTACACAAGTTTTTTCCATTCCAGTCCTTCTTTCTGGGCGGTCCTTACCAGAGCCTATTCCGGGTTTTGGCTCTTCTCTACCCAAAGCTGGCCAGAATAAGTTCAGTTATATAACATTTGCCAGACATTTGCTGTTCTTCAGACTGTTCCTTTATCCCTGATTTCCAATTAGCCTAATAGCATTTCCTCCCCTACCTACTTTATCAAATTCTCTCCTTGGCTGTCATTATCTTTGTGGGAATCTCTACATAATATTAAAAGTTATTTTATATCCCTAACTCTTACTGCTGGACTCCAGAGTTAAACCATAATGCTGCTCTCTCCCTGACCACACTCAAGTGGGTGCGCAACAACAAGATACAAAGGAAGACATTCATATTTCATTCGTCAGCACCTATCTCAGGAAGCCCTTTGTATCCCATAGCCAGTGGAGAACAGTGGTGCTTTTTCTAACTTAGGCATAGTTTGTTGCCTCAAACAATCCAAAATACGTGACACAGACACCTTAGAAGTATTCATGTAGGAAACATAATCTCCTTCTTAGGGAAGCAGACACCTCTCTCTTGTGGTTTGATATTTCAGCTAAATTTTTGAGGTACTACAAGGAATGATGACTTGCAAGATGTAAATATAGCGTTGTTGGTCCTTCTTAAAGGTCCTTTTGATGTTCTGCGCCCCTCTCACTGCCTTTATCAAGTGATGTGTGAAGATCATCCCTTTGGTTGCCAGCTGTCTACCCAAACTCAGGTGTTAGAGTCTGAGCAAGATCCTGAACCCACATCTCACAAGTGGTTGCTCATGTCCACTGAAGTTAGGCTTGTACATCTCATTTCTAAGGGTAGCCAAGTGGTTTGTGAGGATTTTGAAGACTACTGAACCTAGTGATTTCCAAACCAATGTTTATGGAAATAGGAGGCACAGGATGTTTAATGTCTGTCTGCTACACTTCAAGTGCAGTTGCCAGAAACTGGGCAATCCTCTACCATTATTTAAGAGCTCATTTGAGAATAAAAGAGTGATTCCCTTTTCAACAACTTAAATCACCTATTGACATCTCTCAATAGAGTAAGTTAAAAAGATCTTTAGATATTTGGAAATTTCTGATTGGAGAAGTCTAATCTTAAAAAAAGCAGCATAATCCATTATAAGGAAATACGAGACATTCAGAGTTACAGACAAATGAATATTGCAGGTGATTTCTCGGTAAAAATACCTACTAGAAGTCCTAGAGTTTGTCTGCAAATGTCATAATCTCCAAGACAAGAAGCAACATCACAGAGGTCTTAGACAGAAGGATCTCTCAACAGTCAATGAGAAAAACTATACCATTTAGTATGTACATTGTAGATCAACTCAACCCTTATAAGTACTCTAAGGTAACTTGCAGAGAGTAAATTAGACTAGAGTGTTATTAAAAAGGAGAAAATTAATTTGTATATATAAACACTACCTGAAAATAGCATATCCAAGGCCTAGACATTGCAGATTTTTATGTAGTATCCAAAGTATAAGAAGAGAATGTACTCAACTCACATTCAGCCCAAGGGAAAAAAGTTTGGATGGGTATGCTGGTTGAACATAATGTGATTCCAGATATGAGTGACCCTGAATGGATAAATTTTCCTGGATGATTAATCCACAGAGAATAAAAATTCACAGGAAAAACAATTAGCAACCAAATGGGAGAGAGAAGTTAAAACTAGTGTTTTGGTTGCTGACATGGGTGTATCTCATGTGTGCTTTATCAACACAGTTTTTAATCAATAAAGATTCTAATAAATGAAATAGTTATGGCAAATACAGAATGAAAGATAAACCTAGATTACAAAAATCCCCTTTAAATCCAATTCAGATGAAGCACAATACCTAAAACTCCAAGACTTAACTTCTATCCCAGTTGTTCAGTTAAAGCCTGAACTGTAATCCTTGAAAATTAACAGACTCCCACAGGAATGCAGGATTTCAAAATATAGTTTTGTTGCATGTCTTTTTCCACTCATCTACCTGATATTAAACTCCTAGATTAAAGTCATATTGCATAGGAGTTAGGTTTTTAAAACTCTGGATATGCTATTAAAGGCAGACAATAAGCAGTAGCAAGCACACAGGGAAAATTCTACACTTCAAGCCACAATTTTTTCTTTTCAATAACGTTTTTGCAGCTCCGCTCTTTCTACAGACTGAGACTCCTCAGGCTCAGTCTGTCCACTCTGTAATTCTCTAGTGATACAGTCTGCAAATATGCTAAGTACCAAAGCCCTCAAATATACATAGCAGTACTTCAAACCCTTTGAAAACCAAGCCTCTTTCAGCATTTCCCTTGAGGAGAGCTGGTGTGACAGACACTCCAGCTGCTCAGAGCTGAATGAGGGCTTTTTGAGCACATGAACCCATGAGCACACCCATTATTCCAAATGAGACTTTAGCAGATTGTGCTTGTCTGAAAATTAGGGTTAAGTCAGAGCTGTGACACCAACAGAGGTATTCGAATTATATTGGCCATATCAGGAACTGGCAGCATCCCTTTGAAAAGGCTTTGAATGGTTAAAGTTAGCTAAAGTTCTGCAAAGTTCTACAAGTGATAAGAGGTTTATAATTCAAACTATCTGATGCCAGAATTTGCTACACTGAAAGCCTGCAGTAGATCACTTGCACAACTGCTGATGGAACATGTCATTCCTTGATTGTTTCTGTCCATAGTAGGTTTTCCCCAACGGAAACAATCACAGCTTTTTTAAACTTTGTCTCTGGAAACTTTCCCCTTTCCAATGGCTTCAATTCTCAAGACTAGACAAATTTGCTTTCCACTGGAGAGGAGGGCAGGTGGGATGTCAGTAGATGTCAGTGACTCTAGAAAGGACAGGTACAAGTCCCTGAAAGATCTTGCCTGCTCAGAACTGTAGTTGCTCTCCATTTTTACATGTTTCTTCCATAGAAAGGCTGAAAGGCACTAAGATTTCTCCCTGGCTGGCTTACTCTGTCTGTGCTAAGGAATGAATACAATCACTGTAGCATCAAGGTTGGCCACTGCTCTCATGCTGATACTAATGAGGTTACTGGTACAGTTTCCATACCCCCTCTAAGCTGACACTATAAATAACAATCAATGCAGCCTTACATGGCTAAGTCTTGATAAAGTTTCTGATGGTGCCAAAATATCCCATTTCTCTGGGTGCCAGATGCTTTTAATAAAGTGATTTCCATCTTATGGAGCAGTGAGTGTTTGCATTACACTCATCTCCCTGAGCTGCTTACAGTGATGCTTACAGTTGGGTCAGCTTTTTTTCCCCAGTCTTGCCCCTTTGCCTCTGTTTAAGAAATAGGATCATTATTCTCTCTAGCCACCCACAAAGAAGAAAGGATATGTATGGGCAGCCTCTTACTGAGAGCATTTCACATTAATTTAAGATTTTGTTCTGCTCAGGGCACATTTCCACTGCTTTTAGAGAAACATCTCTAAAAATGGACAATAAGTAAGCACAAATAAAAAAAACAATAGATGAAATAAGGAGAACTCTAAAGGAAATGGTAGCACGGGGACTTTGTATTCAGGTGACCTGCTGTGAAGCATTTGCATACAGAGCTGAGTTCAGAACTCTGTGTTAGGTCCTGATCACCTGAGGGACGTCCCATTAAAGCTGTCTTTTGATAAAATTCAGTAAGATCCAAGGACCAAGCATAGGTCACTGCTAAGAAAGCTAAGGTACTGCTTGTTGCTATGCCCTTGTTCAGAAATGACAATTCTTAAATCCTTTTTCTCAAAGAAGCACCTTTTTTGCCATTTTCCCCAACAGGGCATAGTTAAAATAAGTGACTAAGAGATGAGAGATTTTAGTTTGAACTCCCTTAACCAATGAGTGAACCAAAGTCTGGTTCCACTGGGCAGGTAGCAGAGTCACAAGTATGTTGTATTGAATAGATATATTTCTTCCTTCCTAAATATGCTTTTGTTTTTTGTATTTTTTTTTAAAGCAAAACACCCCAAGTAGTCAGAAACTACCATAGCATAGCACCCCTTCATAGCATCCCTTAAGGAACACCTACAAGACCCAGCTGTGGAGCAGAAACTCCGACATCCTACGTAGATTTTGGCATCTCTACAATACATCGACTCATCAGAACTGCACTGACATAGATGCTGAGATGCAGCTGTAGCTATGCACATCTTTGGGGTTCAGGTGCTTCTCAGCATCAATGGCACTTGAGGAGAAACATTTGAGTATTTCTGTACTGGACCTCAGTACCTAATCTTAGTTAAGATTTATTTAAGATAGCTTCTCAGATCCTCATCATCTAATCCTATTGGGTCATTGTTCTTCCTTCTGGGTCAGCAATCACATGGCACTGTCATGGCATAGAGTGACAAATTTCAGGTTTTCCCATTCTTGCTTCCAGTGCAATTAGCTAACATATTTATTGGAATTCATTAAAGGAATCTGTTGAGAGCTTAAAGGTCTGAAAAGAATGAAGTCCATCTCCTATGTGGAGAGGAAGAAACAAAAGATATGGGAAAAAACAACGGAAAAAAAACCAACCCAAAATCCAACTTTTCCATAATGTTCATGGTTCAGTAAGTACAAAAATGAAGCAATTGCTGTCCCTCCTTGCTCTCAACGAGTAAGCTCATGGCTGACTGCAACACATCTGCTGAATGAAGTGGGGTAACAAATACTGTCCATAGCTCTTATTGGGATAGGGGCTTCAAGAGAAGATCAAGGAAACTGAGATGGAGATAAGGATTTCCATGTGATACATAGCACTGATCCTATAACTGTTCCGTCTGTGGCTACTAATGTTCACTGACTTCTGCCTTTGTGGCTCCACTCTTGCACTGTGGTCTGCGTTAAAAAACTTCACAGATGAAGTCTTTTACTATTGATGAGGAAGAAGTAGAAAAAAAAATCAAAAAGAAAAGCATATTCCCACACTCTTGCTTGTACTTTAAGCCATATGCCAGGCGTGCAAATAATCCAAGACCAAATTCTCAGAGATTTTGGGAAATATATAAAACCACAGCCTCAGGCTCAGTCAGAGAGAGTGAGTGGCAATGCAGTTATTGAGAGTTGAGAAGTGGCTGGACTCTGGCTATAACTTCAGGCTACACATGCACAGATGAAGCCACTTGTTGCTCTGAAGAGCAACTGCAGAAAAGGACACCTAAGGCATTACAGCACATGCAGCAGTCAGATGTTGAGATTTCAAAAGGGGAATTTGGATTTGTTTATGCCCCAGAATGGAAAATCCTAATAATATCCTTATCTGAACTGGAAACTGGAACTTTATTTAGAAGTGGAAAGTAGGGTTGTAGAGGCTATTTGCTGAGATCTGATAACTCTTCACCGAAGGACAGAATTTTATTACACACTCTCGAGGATTGGATCAAAGCCTACTTAATCTTCCATTATTGGTCATATTACCTTCTGCAGCACCATAAATGGATTTAGAAAAGTAACTGGGGAAAGAGCTGATCTAATTGCAGAAGTAAGTGCAGCCTCAAGATTCAAGACTACAATAAGATGCTATGAGGGTTTTTTTTCTGCTTTTCAGCCAAAGTTTTAAGAAGTCTCCTTTCAACAAGCATTCTTATGAAAGGCCGCTGCTAACTGGGAGATACTCCTAGAGGAACAGAACAAAACATCTCTTGTAAATAAATAGTTGCCAAAACTTGTTTGGGATTAAAAAATGCATCTATTTCATATTCAAATCCTACATGAACCCTGACTACATGTATCCTACTCTGCTCACTGCAGGAGGCTGGACCAGGTGGCTTTTGGTTCCTTCCAACTCAACACATTCTTTGATTATATGAGCAATAAGACAATGATGCAAGAGATGTCACTAGAAGAACATGTACCAATAATCTGTCTCTTGTAGACTATAGGCTGTTGCTAAAGTTGAGCCTTACTATCACTAAATCCATCTCCACAAACTGTCTTTAATGTTGGTTTAAATTCTAACCTGTTTCAGCATCAGTATTGAAAGTATAATTTTGTTAGTCCTCTATTTATACAACTGGATCAAATCAACAAATTCTCACAGTATGAGAGACATAGTATTTTCCTACTACACTTCATTCTAATTATACCTTGTATCTGGTATTTTGATTAAGAGAGAGATAATTCTGGTTTTGAGATAATCAGATTAGTCAGATAGCCTAGAAAAAAAGTAAGATCATGAGTCCTGGGCTGTTTCTGTAGAACCATGTGTTCTGTTTCACTGTCAAATAATCACAGACACTTGTACCTTTATATTTCTCACTTTGACTCTCACTCTTTAGGAACAACTTGAGTAAAACTCCAACTTGTCATACAATTTCGATGAAGTTAGGCAATAATCCTTTTATTCCAAAGTGGCCAGAATCTGAGCTAAGTATAGTCAAAATCCAGGATACACCTAAGCAGTTCTGGAACCCTTTCTGATCAGGGGATCAGAGTAAAAACTGCTCTGATTTGAGGGGTAAGAGTACCAGAAAGCAACACCTTGAAGGTGTTTTGTTAATTTTTTCTTTATTTTCTCATTATGGGCAGGGAAAGAATGGAAAGGACATTAGGATAGGATAGGATAGAATTTAGAAGAGATCTCCAAAACCAAGTAGTCCAAGCCCCCTCGAGTGAGCAGGGACATCCTATACTAGATCAGGTTCCACAGAGCCTCAGCAAGCCTGGACTTGAGTGTCTCCAGGAATGGGGTCTCCACCATCTCTCTGGGCAGCCTGTGCCAGTGTCTCAGCACCATCATGGTGAAAAACTTTTTCCTAAATTGATAAATTTCCTTAATTGCTTAAGGGGTTGCACTCTAGCCCCATCCACTACCCCATTCATGTGTTAATTGCTGAAGGGGCTGCACTCTAGCCCTACACTCTACCCCAATCATTTTGGACAGGACAGGACAGTCCTCCATTTGGTTTGATATATCTGCAATTTGATTCCTGCAGCATTTCAAAGGGATCTGAGCACTTTAAGTTCTTTCTTCGGAAGGAGTCAATGTAGTAATTTATGCAGAGTCTAAAACTGGCTGTATATTTTCCAGCTGGCCCCTTGGCTCAAATTCAAGTCACTTCTTCACATGAAATTATAGCTGTTTCATGATAAATGCAAAAGGACTCTGCTACTCTTAGTCTAGTTCTCAGCAGCTTGTAATTGTAATCACTGAGACCTGTACCTTGTCTGCATTTGCCACAAGGATGGAAGCAATTGACTGGAGTCTGGGTTTACTCTTTGCCTTCATCAGATCGTTCTTCAGTCTTCCCACTGAAAACAGAATTCACCAGTGTTTCTTAGATAATGGGGGTTTTTTTTCCCACAAAACCCCCAAAAGTTTATTTTGAGGAAATCACTATTTTCCATGCTATAATGTAGATCTCGTATTTAGCTTCACTTCATGCCAAGGCATAATTAAAACTTGCCTTACTACATCCTCTCCTCTCTGATTTACAATGCTGTATATTGGTAATAACAAGGCAGGAATTCTTGTTAGAAAGGATAAAATTTATCAGATTTTCTGTTCATAAATCCTTCCTTTCTTTGCCTGATATTTCCCCAAGCCTTGTCTGCTGCAACTGTTTGGAAAAGATCATTTGTCAACAAGCAAGGAGTGGGAGTGGAACGACAGGGATCATGGAGCTAGAAGTTATTTTATTTGATGACCTGAGCTATGAGGTGAAGCACAGAACATACAGCTCCAGTATAATCCCTAATGGGTCTTCTGAGAGCTTTAGTAGCAGAAAGGCTGGATGCTCTCTTGCATCTTGAGAAATCAAAGAAAATGGAATAAATCATGTCTTCAGTTTCCTTCTCAAAATAGGCTGGCTCAGAAGTCTTTCCAGTGTCAAAATAGCTGCCTGATGAGTTTTTACTGTATAATGTGCACAAATTACTTGTCTTATAATCAAGTCACCTGCTGATATATTATTTCATGCATGGAATGAAATATTTTTATTCCTTTTTTTTCCTTTTTATTCCTTTTTTTCCCTTTGATTCCTTTTTTTTTTCAACAGATTTATGAGGAGGCTGACAGGTGTCTTGTAGTAGCTCACTTTCAGAGCACCTTGAAACCTGGTTTTCATACCACAGACATTCCAAACACTCATAGATGTTTAATACATTCCAGAATCAAATCCATTGTTAACGTGCAAAGATGTTTATGGGAATTTTTTCCTCTCTCTAGTTGTTCGAATGCTGAGTTCTTTGCTGTTGGCTAATAATGAAGGCTGTTTTTCAAATTTCAATCCTTACAGAGAAATGTCTGCTGTCTTTATGCAGGTCTGTCAACACAGACACAACTGGGTCACTCAGGCCAATTAGCTTCTGACAATGGCCTGACTTCTACCTTGTTGAACACAGTTTGGCAGCACCTTTCAAGCACTGGTTGAGTTTCATGAGCCTGCCCTAACCTGCTACCTCTTTTCTGTGTTTTAGATGGCAACACATCAAATTAATGAGCCTATAAGTTTAACTATGAATGCAAGTATGTTTCATATTGCTTCAAATAGGTCATATCATGCTATGAACAGAGCAGTAGGTCACCTTGCACAGTGTTTCCCATTGGGAAAGAATTTCAATGGGAATTTTGTTTCATTGGGATTTTTTTTTTCCTCCAGATCATGTAAATATAGAGATTTCCCAGACTTCTCTCAATTTTGTTTCAAGCACTCATCATTTGATTTCCAAAATTTACTACAAAGTAGAAGATTTTCTGTCAAGATTTTCTTGCCATGATACATTAGCTTTGAGCTTTTTGTATGATACAAAGTATGATATTACTTCATACAGGTTGCAGACAAATTTTCAAAGGAGTACTTTAATTTTTACTATTCCGTCTTTAAATTTTAAGATCCTTAATATTATACTAGAATTTTCTAGAAGAGACTTAGCACAAAAAGAAATAGAAAAGAAGAAGAAAGTAAACAATTCCAAACTGATGATTTCTGATAAAGGGGAAACACAGAGCACAAATTTAAGCAAGGACAACAAAACATGTTGGAGAATGCGTGATGACTTAGCACCATTTAAAAAAGAAAAACACTTAAATTCAAACTGTCAGCTGCAAGTCCAAATTAAATGTTAGGAAGCTTCAAGACATCCACCCTGTGTAATTAAAGTCAGGGTTTCTTTACCACAGCCACCTCCTCCCTCACCCTCTTACTGCCATGTGACTCTCATTCCTGTGGTCTGCACAAAGTACAATCGAAGTAATCCTTTTATTATTTGCTCCAGACATTTATAATTTCCAACCTCAATTTATTTTATCAGCTGCTAAGTTATTAATCTGACTGTAAATTTCCATAAGAACTTATCTTTTGGTGGTTATTTATATGTTCAAAAATTAGAAGCCCTTAAAAATTTCAGTGCTCTTCCAGTCTCACTTGGAGCTATTCATGGGGAATCACCACAGTTCTAAGGTTTACTGACAGTTAACATGAATTATTAGACAGTTTATAGCAGCTAGAAGTTACTTGAACCTCCTGTTAAAATAAGAAAAAAGAAAGAGGAAAACAAATGGCTGTCTATAATTCATTCTGGGCTACTGTTAAACTGGATGCTGTGTCATTATTACCACATCAATTGACTGCCCCACTGGGTTTTGTCTCATTTGAGAGTACCTCAGAATCATAGAGAGAAGTATGTGACAGGTGACATTTTAAGCATTATTGCCAATATCTCCACCAGTGTTTTTAACTTAACAAGGGTAAGGACAGCTCTTTTCAATTCCCAGGATCAGATCTTTTTAACATCTGCTGCCCACAGAACATTTTTTGGATTTTTTGCCTTTCCCTGATGAATAGTTCTAGGATTCTTACATTCTTATTCATAATAATTTCCATTTTTGTATGTTACATTATGAATACAAGTGAATGCATTGTGTATGTTTTAAAATACACATAACCTGGGATCACAGAGTGTGTTCACTTGAAGGGGACCCTCAAGAGTCATCTAGTCAAAACCCCCTGCAGTGAGGTTGTTTTAATCATAGAATCATAGAATGGGTTGGAAGGGACCTTAAAGATCATCTAGTTCCAGCGCCCCTGCCATAGACAGGTACAACTCCCACTACACCAGGTTGCTCAGTGCCTCATCCACCCTGGCCTTAAACACCTCCAGCAAGGGGGCATCCACAACCTCTCTGGGCAACCTGTTCCAGTATTTCACCACCCTCATTGTAAAGAACTTCTTTCTTGTATCTAGCCTGAATCTACCCTCACATCGTGAGAATTGCAGAACAGACCAGACTATGTTCACCAGTGTATTAATCACACACTTAACTTCAAGCATGTGTTTTGCTTCATGACTTTGGGATCAGGGCCTAGGTTTCTATGGTGTACTTGTGCAGGACACACAAATACTTGTTTGTTAAGCAAACCCAGCTCTGGCAACTAAAACTGTGAGTACTGAAGGAGTATTAATTCCAGGGTTAAGTAGTCTATCTGCTTTTTCTTCCAGGTTTTCAGCTGCAATACATTGTCAGTCATTCTTTTGTTTCCATTGAGCCAAGGTGGTGTTTACCCAGACCCCTGAGACTCAGCATGTAAAACGAGCAGTTATTTTGATTCATTGTTGTAACAGATTGTAAACCTCTCCTCTGTTTTTAGAAACATTTACCATAGCAGCTGAAAAATGGTTTTTCAAAATACTATTTTTACAGACATAGGATTACATTTTGGGTTTAACCCAAAACACCCTCTTCTTCTAATCTTCCTAATCTCTGCACACACACACACACACACGCAGAGAAGAAAGTTAAACAGCACATTCAGTGGGGTTTTATTTTCTGGTTTTAGGGGAGAATTTCAATCTAAATCAAACCTACCCTAGGCAGTACATTGCAATCCATATAGCTTCCTATTTGTTAATGTTGGCACAAACAGAGGCAGGGAATTAACAGTGAGAAAGAGCTGAAGTATTTTTGGTACTAACAGCCGAAAAACTTCTGCTATACATTGTACAGCACTAAGCTTCATTTTCATGCAGCTCTTTCCAATTTTGTATAAATTTATAACCTGATCATGAAGCAAATTCTCAAAATGGTGCAGGTTTCACTTAAGGCTTTTACTACAGAGATTAGCTCAATTTTTTCCCTGTTAATATATTGTTGCCATCAAAATCTATCCAGTAGTGTACAGCAACTAAATCATAGAATCATAGAATGTGTTACGTTGGAAGGGAGCTTCAAAGGCCATCTAGTCCAACCCCCTGCAGTGAATGGGGACATCCTGCACTAGATCAGGTTGCTCAAGAGCCTCAGCAAGCTTGGCCTTGAATGTATCCAGGGTTGGAGCCCCCAGTATCTCTCTGGGCAACCTCTTACAGTGTCTCACCACCCTTATGGTGAAGAACTTCTTCATAATGAATCATCTAAACCTGCCCTGCTCTTGTTTAACACCATTGTCCCTCATCCTATCACACTGTGCCCTGGCAAATAGCCCCTCCCCAGCTTTCTCTTCAGGTACTGGTAGGCCACTATGAGGTCCCTCTTGAGCATTATTATGGTTGTCTTTTGCTTGCTAGATGTTGCCAAGATTTCTTTAATACTCATGTAGAGTGTGAGAGTGGGCTATATCAACTATTTACTAATAAACCTCTCTGCTTTATAGTATGTGAAACAAAAATGCCTCTTCCTTATCTTCAGCAAGATCTTCAACATCTGTGTCTGCTAATTTCTTTCTGTCTGAGCTGTTGCTGTATTTTTAGATAGATAAATGAATATCAAACGTGTCACTGGGATTGGAAGTGTCACGATGAACTTGCAAGGCAATCTTTGCTCCAAGAAAGATGTTTACGTTCTAACTTGTTCTTCTCTTAATCTGGATACAAGCCAATGCTGTGGTGTCAGGAGTTGCCACACACATATAAATTCTGTCTTATGGTCAGTCTCCAGGAAATACAGTACCCATGAGCCACACACAGCGAATCATGTAATCTTTAAGGTATTCATGGCGTACCACCTACATCTCCTGGAGAATTTGAATCTCAAAGACCACGGGAATGGGACTGTATAAAGACACAGACAATTAACAAACCTCTGCACCAGAAGAACAAGCTGATCCTTCATATGACTATCTTTCCTTCTTCTTCTGTGCTAACAGAAAGTGGGATGACTTGTAGCTCCTTTCTCACTCTTTGACTTCTTCCTTTCTTTTTCTGTAAAGAAAATAATGTATCTTCCATCTGTTCAAAGTTATTAATGGCACAGGTCCTTGCTAACTCAACTGACCACTTGAAGTATCTTTGAATTTACCCATCAAACTTCATAGACCAAAGCAGGTTGACAGATGTAGCAAAGTCTTACATGCTAGAAGAGGGATGTAGGTGTTATTAAACAAGAACCAGAGATTTCTGGAGAAAGGAACTCTATATTTTATCATCTGCTGATTTATCATCTGCAGAAGAATGGTTAGATGGAGATTAATAAAGAAGGTCTTTCCTATCAGAAAGATGGGGGAAGCAACTTCTCCAGCTCTTGTAATTAAGAGTAATTACTGACAACTCTCACAGCCCTCACAATCAGGAGCAGAAACAAATTATGCCTGACCTGCAGCAACCTGTAGAAATACAGAAATGCAGCCAAAGTCCATGGAAAGACTTTGCTAACCAGCAAGCTGACTTTCAAATATCCTTTATAGAACTTCTTTGTCTTTCATTTCAGAGCCTGATCAGGGTTGACAGAATTAACAATTTATTCTGAGTGATCAAATTTCCCTCAGCAATATGCCAAATAAATGTTGTGCTATGAAAATACTGCTTATTTAAAAAAATAATCTTAGTCAAGGTTCACATTTCTCTTAAGAAAATAATTATTTTATTTGATCACATACCATCTTCTGAGGGAAAATGGTTCAAAGATGAAGTATTGAAAATATTATTCCAAGTAAAGGAGAATCTGTAGTGCCCAGCAATGTAGAGTGTGTAAAGATGACTATCTTTCTTTTCCACACTATATATTAAATTGCTTCAGTGGCATCACCAAGCTGCAGAAAAGCCTACTTGATTCTAAAGGACTGGTGGTGATTTACAGAAGTTTGCCAGGCTGTTTTCAAAGGCTGCACTTTTTAAATTTGCCAGGATTTACTCATGTGTCTTTTTCTGCAGCTGCTGCAACAGATTTGAAGCAAAAAAATACCACCCGAAGCAGCTCACTCATCTTCCAGATCTCATTTGATTTGTGTTTCTGGTTATTTAGGCTTATACCAAAACCACTGATGATATCAATTAACAAAAAATCACAGAAATTTTTCTTAAAATTTTCAGAACCACTCAGAAAGTTTACTGCTAAAAAAACATACAAAACCAGACCAGAAGTACAGACTTTGTGGGTAAAAACTGTGAAACAGTGGTACAGCTTTACACATCTCATCACTTCCTCAGACTCTGATTTCTCCTCTTCATACAACATTTGACATCCCAAACCACTGAGAAGCTGTAAAGGACTTTTCAAAACATCTGAACTCCCTTAATCTTCCACAAAATTTTCTCTGCTTTTCCTCAGATTGGGAATTTCATAGTAAGATTTATAAGCCAAAATGGCTGTGTTTTAGTACATGAGAATGGCAATATTTAATCCCAGAGGAGTAACATATTTCACATGTTGAAGTCTTGTTGCAGAGGCACGACTGGCAGCTTTATGCCTCTGATGTAAAGCCATAGATAGTTCCCCAGTGGGATATAAGTTGCAATGGGAAAGGGAGTGCTGCTGTCTAACCACACCGACTACCAGCATGATGGACTTCCAAGCACAGATATTTTTATGTACATAAAAAAGGTATTTGGGAGCATTTATGGTGGTTTAGGTATATTTTCATATGCTCCTTGCATCTGAATTTATAGATGGTAAAGAAACAGCTTTAGAGGTAAAACAGCTAGAAAGTCAGGCATAATTAATGCATTTCAAACTCTTATCAGACAAGTTCATGATCATGAGGGTGGTGAGGCACTGGGAGGGGTTGGCCAGAGAGGTGGTGGAGTCTCCATCCCTGGAGACATTGAAGGCCAGGCTTGAGATGGGGCTCTGAGCAGCCTGATCTAATGCAGAATATCCCCTTCACACTGCTGGGGGTTGGAATAGATGGCCTTTGAAGGTCCCTTCCAACTCAATACATTCTATGATTCTATGAACTTTTGGTAGGTGGCTGTGGTAGGCTCGGTGTGGTGTAGTGACCTTGACACCCTAATGAGGCAAGATCTGCTTTTTTGCTCCCATCAACTGAAAAATCTACCCCAGGCTCTCAGAAATAAACCAAGAGGATACCATGAAGTATCACTCAGAAAGAGTTTATTTGTCTCATTGACCCAGAATTTTATGGATCACTTCAGCAGGACATGAGGCAAAACTGAGTCTGTTTTCAATGCATTCAAAATTAGGACTGAACTTGAGCTAGTAACCAAAGGCAAAACTTTGATATTTCTGAAACTGTCTTAAGACTGTAGGGGTTGAAAGTCACCTCACCTAACTTGGGATCTGTACAGCATAGATGAGCACATCAGTTCTGATCATTTGAGGTCCTCTTTACAGGAAGCAGGCTTCATAAATATTCAGTATTTTTAGGATACAATTTATTAAACCTCTAGTTTCTGAGACAGGTAGCTCAGCTGGAATGACTGGTAGTCTATGTGACACAGGCAGACTTCACAGAATCACAAAATAGTTGGGCTAGGCAGGTCCAACCACCTGCTAGACCAGGTTACAGAGGAACACATCCAGGTGGGTTTTGAATGTCTCCAGAGAAGGGGACTCCACCATCTCCCTGGGCAGCCTTTTCCAGGTGCTCTGACACTCTCAAAATAAAAAAGTTCCTTCTCATGTTTAGATGGAACCTCCTATGCTTAGTTTTGTGCCTGTTACCTCTGGCACTGGGCACCCCTGAAAAAAGACTGGCCCCATCCTCCTGACACCCATTCTTTAAGTATTTGTAAGTAATACTTACAAATTTATTAAGAAATAATACTTACAGATTTATTAAGAAATAAATCTCCCCTCAGTCTTCTTTTTTCCCAGACTTAGAAGACTCAAGTCCCTCAGCTTTCCTCATAAAAGAGACTTTCTAGTCCTCTGATCATCTTCATGGCCCTTTGTGGTACCATCTCCAGAAGTTCCCTGTCATTCTTGAAATGGGGAGACCAGAGCTGGAGACAGTACTTCTTCCTACAGGAGGACAGACTAGCTGTAACTAGTGCTGTAACATTGCATATGCTCTTGACCAAACAAGACACCAGAAAGACATCTTCAAAAGCGTTAGCACTATATGGTCTAGCTTCACTTTTTCAAGTTTAGGATCTTACTGAGAAGACAGTTGAATGCTCCTCATTTTCTTCATGTGTGTTGGGTTAGTTGTCAGGGTTTAATTTGGGGATTTTTTTTCCCCCATGCTGCTTCTGGGATTTCAAGCAGCAAATTATCATGCCTGGCTATTTATAGTTGAGGAGGCAGAAGATGATTCTGTAGTAGGACACAATTTCAGATGGAGGCAATCGAGAAGTCATTGAACTTAGCAGCTGTGCAGCTGCGTCACCAAACCCCTTGTGCTACCCAATTATTTTCCTTGGCGACTGCTTCCCCTAAGAACTTGTTTTTTCCTGACTATGCCTCAGTTGGCTGTTTGTGAGGGCCTGGCCAGTGTTTGTTGAAGAAAGAGCAAGTGAGCAGTCACTTCTGTTATTCTCTAGAGGTCTCTATAAGGAAAATGCTGCTAAATATTGACATATTCTCACAGTCTCTGGTGGGAAGGGAGAAAAAAGGGAGAGGGAAATGGGGGAGGATGGAGACCTGCTTTGTCTGGCTTTTCTCCCCAGAGAACAGAAATCAAAAGAGAAAAAAAAAATTTCTGTCTTTTTCTCCTTTTGCTTGTGGCTGTTACAGATTGAAGCTCCACTGCTGTCTCCATGCCATGTGCTGCCCAAGCATTAGTTCACTGCTAGTGAATATACTATCAAGCATTTTCAGTACAAAAATGCAATATAACATTGCCTTGTGAGTTTTAGGGAAGGAAAAGCTTTGGAGGAACCAGCTAGGTCTTCTAAGCAATTCTGCCATATCTGCTGGTGCCTCTCTGCAGAAATTGTGTCCACCTGGAAAGTTCTTCTGCATCAAAACCTCACCAACCCACATCTACTGGCAAATTCTGGATAAAAGATGAAATCCATCAATGTTGAAGTTGTAAAAACAATCTCTTAGTATGGGAAGATGAATGGGAACAAACAGACCTCGATGTTTCCCCCAGGCATGCCCAGTTATATGGAAATTACAGAAACCCAAACAAATAAGGGGAATAAAATAAACATGCCAAACCCCCTTACCCTTCCCTTTTTAAGTCCTCTTCCTAGTTCAAAGCAATTCTCAGACCTTCAGTCCTACATGTGGGTAGAGAAAGCTTACCCTAACTACCCATACATACCGTCTCTGGAATAACCTCTCACCCTGCGTGGCTTTGAATACCAGTTTCTGATAGGAGGTGCCTAAAAAGAGGCAGCACCACCTTCTATATCCTGCAGTGTCTTGTGCTTAAATAAACTTGATTATCAACTCCCTGCCCTGGTATTACTTGAAATGCTCAGCACAACACTTCAGAGTTTGGGAAGGAAAAAAGAAATAAATTCATTTTTCTTCTGACTTTCGCTAAACCAACAGTCTCAAGCAAGAGACAAGCAGTCAAAACAAAACTAAAAGGCTGAGAGGCTGCTGTCTGGGCTACATGGTGATACAGAGTAGCCAGTGCAAAACCAGTGGAGAGCAAACAGAGCAGCTGCTGGAGAGGACAAAATTCAGACCCTTTGTGGTGCCACTATGGAAGAAACCACATGGAAAACCTTAGCTCAGGCTACCTGGTGCACAGTGGCCATCCCAGGAGATGTGCAGGAGGGACTGCTTCCTGGATGGCTCATGCAGAACATCAAAAAAAAGTCAGAGAAGTGCAGAGCTGCTCTGCACTAATTTCTGCAGCCTTTTCTAGCCTCTTCAGACTCCCTCTGGCCAAACAAGGCCAGAAACTCTGGGGCAACCAGAGCCTTTCCTCTAAAGAGCCACTCTGGTGCAAAGAGGGGTTACAAAAAGACCAAGTCTAGAAAGTGCAGCTTGCTGTAGAAAATGCTCCAGGTAGAGACACTCTACTTGTCTATGTGGGAACAGTAGCAATATTTGCTAAGAAGAAGGTTGTGTGGTTTAGGATACCTAAGAGGTCTGTATTTAGCTTTTAGCAATTTCTCTTCTGGGTTTATTACTTGAAAGTCTCACACGCTTTCACTGTGGTAACAGGATTAATGGTGTTTCCTTTGTGCTGCTGGTCACGTACAGGCACTGAGGACAACAGGATCCCAAACAAATACAACAAATGACATGAAAACACAATTCATAAATGTGGGAAGAAATGTGTAAATAAATTACTTGTGCGCAAAACATTTCTAAACTTAGTCTAAATAAGGGCAGAATAATCATATCATAGGGCTGCAAAGGGTTTTCATAACATCAGGGCCATATTTTCTCCAAGAAAATTTTCTCTTGGGAGAATCTGTTCCAGTCTGACAGAAGAGGGAGGGAGGACATGCTTGTTTAAGAAAAAGTTTACACCAACACATTATTTGTGTAAACTTTAATCTCCTTACAGTAGAAACATACACAGTACAAGCCAAAAGTAGTATAACAATTGTACAGCAAAGCGTACCAGAAAAATGCAAAACTAATTCATATTAAAGTCTTAGAAAAAAAAAAACAAACCCAAACCTGTGCATTTGCTCAAAAGTTAACTTTGTTCAGCACATTGTTTTGATTTATATATAACAAGGCATTAATTCTATAAGAATCATTTACTATATTCCAAAATTGCATGACCTAGGTGTAACACTCTATAGCCTGATGCCATTTGTGTTTCTTAGCATATTTACAGATTTAACATACCTGCACTGACACGTAGCACAGGAGCACTAAGAACAAATGCAAGCTTTGCCAGGATTAGTTTCACATTGAAAAAGTTACATTAAGAAAAAGTAGGTCAATTGTGCATTGCAATAGCTTGGTTCTGCTGCAGCTATGACTCTAGTTTAATAATTTCCTCTTTTAGGTGAATTTCCTCCCTTCCAGGAGTATTTTGGTCTTTCCAAAGGCAGAAGTAAATCTGCTCTGAATCCACTGGAATTGGAAGAGGACTCAATTTTTAAACAGCAGCTCAAAATTCTTCCTCCTCCTCTGTCCCATCATGGTTCTTAAATTTCTTTGGAACTTAAGATTTCTAGAAATGGCATAACTGAATTCATTCTAGCTACTGTGTACAGAAATGGCTCAGGCAATTAAGTTAGTCCACCTTGTCATTAGTCAACAGGAAGTATAATTACTGTAGCTGTAAAGGAGGTATCTAGTGTTCCAGAATAAGTGAGTTTGATTACAGTGAGAGCTTCCTCAACTCTATTTACATGACAACTTCTGGCTCAATGTTAAATAGTAAGTCATCATTTCCTCTTCGAACTTCAAGTAGTAGAGGTGATTCATTCATCACAGCCTCTTGCAGGTCACTGGAAGTCATCAAAGGACGTCCATTGACTTTAACTATAATATCTCCATCTTGGATGCCCCCTCTGCAATGACAATGAGAAAGAGGCAGTACTTATGAGTTCTTTGCAGACAAAAACTAACAAGACTTTTCATCATCTCTTTGGCTGATGTGATAAGTTTTACTTTAGTTTCCATTTAAGGGAAATTCCACCCTTCTTGCTGCAAAAGAGTAATCACTAAATGCAAAATGATATTCTCATCAGGCTTATATTTGGTCTGCCCTAAAACTACAGCAAAGGAAAAACTACTGTCCTGTTTCCTGTTTAAACTCAAACCAAGTTTCTATTTATTAATATTCAGTATACTTTTCAGAAAAAATATTTGGTTTACTGCATTTCATATGTTCTTTAAATAATACATAGTGTTTCATAGCATAATTTAAAAGGTTCTGATTTTGAAATATTTCACTTTTGTAGATGATAAAAATTACTCTAGCACAAATATTTTAACTTCCTTTTTTTTAATGTAAAAGCCTATTTAAAATTGCATAAATACATATCAAGATTGGTAGGAGGAAATACCTGAATATAATGAGAAATGTTACCTCCTCATATCTATTTGGACATTTATTTGTGGTGAAGGAATTATGCATACCTATGAGAAGGTGAGTTAGGAACAACTTCATGTACATAAATTCCACTTCTGACATCAGGAAAATCAGCATTATTGTGTTTCAGCTCTTCCACCAAGCTAAAAGAAGAACAAAATATATAGCATTTGATTCCACTATGAAAGCTGTAGCATCTCAAAATAATTGTTTATTTATTCTCAAACATTTGTCACCAGAAATGAATGGCAACAGTCAATTGTTCACCACTTGTTCTTGTAAGGGGATGACATCATTTCAGGTCTGTGTGATGTGTGAGTAGAAACCTACCTCTAGAAGAAGAGAGATTTAAACTAATGATAAATTACTTCAGCCATCTGCCATGAAAACCTGGGCTTCCTGGGATGGAAAGCAAGCTGAAATAGCTGCACACAGCTTCACTTCACTTGATTTTGTACTGAGGAAGCTGACAATCAAATGACTACAGCAAGCACACCAAGAGAAGTAGCCTTTTCCTGAAAACTGGCCTGGAGACATCTTCCTTGGCTTCATTAGATGCCACAAAAGCAGTAATGTCTCACATCATGCTCAGTCCATAATTACAGAGAAACAGTCTGAGTTTCTCTCCACCAGTGGTGGCCCAGTGATGCTGATTGCATTCAGCTGATTTGTTCCAGCTGAAGACCTGACCCTTTAAGGAGGATTGCATGAGTGCAACTCCATAAACAAAGATGGCTTTGCTTTACTATAACCCCAGATGGAAATTGTCTTGTTTAATTTTGCAGTCTTACTGCCACATTGGAAACATGCCTACCACTGGGAAAGAACACCAGCATAAGAGCCCTCATTTGTTATCCCAAAATATATCCGGATCAAGCCAAGAGACAAAGCAACATGAGAAAAAAGCCAGCAAGGAATTGGAGCAGGCTGTCAATATTCTGGCTATATGAAGGCATGAAGCTTGAGAACTTGTGGATGCCCCCACTCTGGAGGTGTTTAAGGCCAGGCTGGATGAGGCATTAAGCAGCCTGATGTAGTGGGAGGTGTCCCTGCCTATGGCAGGGAGGTTGGAATTCAATGATCTTTAAGGTCCCTTCCAACCCAAACTCTTCTATGATTCTAACTTTAGCTACTACTTTCTTTCTAGTCGATGGTTAGGCATCAAATCTCACAGTCTCCATTTGCACTGCTGCCAAACCCTCAGGCAGCAAATCTCTCACTGGCACTCATGGTCACCTGACAGGAATAGCTTGTTTAAAGTCACCTAAACCCTGGTTTAGACATCCTCATCAAGAACCAAAATGAGCATTCAGGAGCTTCCAATTTCCCTTAGCTATCAACAAGGCATCCACCATAATTAGCATTTAGAGAATGACTGATAGTGATTTTCCAGGTGGCAGGACACAATCTGGATTGTTTGGAGATCCTTGCTGAAAGCTGCAAGATGAAGTTCTGAATTACTACTGATCACATCCTGTATGCATGACCTTTCTAAGGTACTTACGCAGGTGTTATTGTCAGCATCCTGATGCCAATGAAACGTTTCTTCCCATCTGAAAATAACACAAAGGATGTTTAAGAAATGTGGACAAACACTGACAAAAATAACTACTTTGACGATCCTGAATACCTGTCAATTAAAACAGGATGCATCAGCTTTAAACAACGCTGAACAGAAATCATACAAATCTACACCGAGGTCACTTTTTACTTTGGTTAGGCTTGGTGGCCAGAATGACAAGAACACAAGAGAGGGTGAGAGAGAAGCTCATTTACACTCTATAAGAATTTTCCCTCAGGAAATTAATGAACATTTCAGTAATCTAGTATCATATCACTTCAGAAAATGGAAAATTTTATATCCAGCTACCATTTAATCTGAAATTGGTCAAGACAATTTAATCATATTATGTTCTCATTAAAATGTAGATGTAGGAATTGAAATTAAAATTTCTACCATTTGGAAAAAGGATAGCCATGAGATTCACACTGATCCTAATACAAATACCTCAGTATTTCTACCCCAAAGAATGAAAACCACGTTTAAAAAAAAAAAACAACACACCAACCCATAGACTTTAGCCAAAATAATACTACAAATTATCAGAGGGATGGAACACCTCTAAGAAGAATTGCTGAGAGGTTGGGGTTGTTCAGCCTGGAGAAGGCTCCAGGAAGACCTTATTGCAGCCTTCCAGTACTAAAAGGGGTCTACAAATAAAGATGGGAACAAACAAGGAGTCATGTTTTGAAACTGGAAGAGGGTAGATTTAGACCATTTATTGCAAGGAACACTGGACTAGATTGACTGTTATAGGTCCCTTTCAACCCAAACTATTCTGAATCCATGACTAACCAAGGACTATATTTTTCAACACTGAAAAATCACTGCATCACTGCTTTAGGAAGAGCACTACATTTCTGTACTTGGCTTTTAGTAGCTGTGATGCTGTACAGCTGTCCTGTTAAAAAAAATTGCTGTTTGATGACTTCCTGAAGTGACTGCTTTGACTGCTTTAGTTATATCCGGTATGAAACAATGATTACCCTTATTTGTTCCAGCATAACTACTTCACAATGTCTTTAAGATACTTCATGTTCTCATGTGAGGAAAAAGTTTGAAAAGGAGAGGTACTGTCACCTCTAATTCTTATTCTTCCCAAAGGAGAATAGTTCCAAGTAAAAGAATAAGTCTGGAATGTTATACATGTCCAAAATTTGCATTAACATCAGTGAAAATGTTGACTACTAAACACTGTCTTTTCTAGACTCTGAACAATCTGACATTGGTACACCGTCATCCCTGCTCTTCCTAGAAATGTTCTGGCTCTCCTCTATTTTAAACTGAAACTGATGAGGAGAGCTGTGGCCAGCAGACTAAGAGAGCTGATTCTGCCCCTTTACTCTCATCTTGTGAGACCCCTCTGGGCCCTCTTGTGAGACCAGGTCCAGTTCTGGAGCCCTAAGCATGAGAAGGACACTCAGTATTGGAGAGTCTCCAGAGAAGGGCCACAAGGATGATCGGGGGCTGGAGCATCTCTCCTCTGAAAACAGGCTGAGAGAGCTGGGACTGTTACCCAGGAGAAAAGGCAGCTCCAGGGAGACCTCACAGCAGCTTCCCAGTACATGAAAGGGCTCCAGAAAAGCTGGGGAGGGATTGTTTGCCAGGGCATGGAGTGGTAGCACAAGGGGCAGTAGATTTAAACTGGAGCAGGGCGGGGTTAGGGTAGCCATTAGGAAGAATTTCTTCACCATGAGGGAGGTGAGACACTGGCACAGGTTGTCTGGAGGTAGAAGAGGCCCCATCCCTGGAGACATTCAAGGCCAGGCTTACTGAGGCTCTGAGCAACCTGAGAAACTCTGAGGATGGCCCTGCTCACTGCAGGGGGGTTGGACTAGATGACCTTTGAAGGTCCATTCCCACACCATGATTCTATGAAAATCAGCTATAACAAGAATGTCTTGAAGTTCATTTATTCCAAATTATTCCATTATTCCTCAAGAGCTTTGGACATTACTATGAACCAGTGCTCTTGTAGTGATTTCTCTACTATACATGGTAAATATAAAAGGTTTCACTTCTTAAAAATATCCAAACATGCTATTTCTGCCACCAGAAAATAATCCCCTGTCCCCATTCTGGAACGTTAAATGATGAAGTTGACTTCATGAGGCACATAGATGATAAACTGCAGTGAAAATCCACTATTTCCCTTAAAGAGTTTGCTGCTGGTCATCACCTGTCTAATGAAGAAACATGCAGAAGCACAAAACATACTGTAGGGTCTGAGTTAAGAACATTTACATGAAATAAAAAGGAGAAATTAAAGGAGGAGAGAAAGAAATATACATGGAAGAAACAAATCGGCAAGAAAACACTGGGGAAGGATGAAAAAACACAGCAAAAGTTACACTGATCTAAAAGGATTTATTTTGCCCCCAGTGGGTAAAGATGCATGGAAAAATAAAGGAAAAAAAAAAAAAAGACTGTCCAGTTATTTAGAAGCTCCAGCAGAGACTGAGCAGACACAGACAAGCAGTTGTAGTGTTTTATCACTCCCAAAGGACAAGCATTTTGACATCAAGGTTACATCACATTGGCAGAACAGTATGTGGCACCTGCAACTACCACTGACATTTTATATCTGCTCTGTGAATAAAAGGTCTCAAAACCTGTCATTTTGGCTATTAATGGAATCATGAGGCAGAAGAAGAAAACAAAACAATTAAGAGAGCTGTAATAAAATGAGATTGTGAATCAAAGAATCACATCACAGAGATGAAGCCCCAGCAATAGTTTAAAGGAACATTAAGGTTCAACAAATCCAGCTTAAATGTGGAGCAGAGCACAGCAGAGAGATACTCAAATTGAATTTCATTTTTGCAAGCATCAGGCCAGATTAAACATGGATTCCAGTGCTACAAAGTCAAGCAAATCAGCTTCAATCACTAGTTTAAATTTAAATCTGGTTTGTGTTGATGGAAAGTCAGAAGTTTATCCCAAGTATCGAGAAGCACTTTTAACTATTGACAGAGGTTTCTGGTCCACAGTAAGGAAAGGAAAGGCTTTAGGTAATATGGGATGTGTCAATAATAATCAGGGCAAATGCTTAATTTAAATCCTCTCATTTTTACCTCTTTCCATTCCTGTGCTTCAGTAGATCATATATGTGTAATTAAATATAATGGATGAGACTTCAAAAATAGTCATTATCTGAACAAATGAGATTTAAAAGACTAAGGTCAAACAAGTTAAATAATACTCTGAGTACGTCCTATATGCCAGAGTAAACCTTGAAAGAGCAGCCTCTTAAGGGGATTTTATCATCTTCAGGCAATCTGATATTTAGAGTGAAATGCTAATGCCCTTAAACATATTTCTATGACCTAATTGTACCATAAGGGTGGATCCCACTGAAACTACTGAGAATGTAACTGAAACAAAAGAAAACATGATAAAAACATCCCAAAAATTCTGCTTACATAAATTACTCATGTCAAGAAATAACATCTATGCAACACAAAGTGAAAACTATTCCTAGAGGCCGAAAAATGCAGACTGTCTCAAATATAGCAAAAAAAAATCTTAGAAATTCTCTTTCTCTGAGCATCAAGAGCTTTAAATGACCTTTCTTCTACCTCCAGCACAGGTACAAGAGGTATTTTCATGGGTGAAGCTATTTCTAGGCCCTCTTGCTGCTCTCAGTAGGTTCATCATTCTCTGGAGGCAAGGTTGATTGAAGGAGCAAGATGGCCGATTTCAGTGGTGGCATTTCTTAGACTTCACTGACTTCCCAGCCCCAGTGAGTGGCAAGGAACACCTTAGCACACGGTGGGATTTCAAGCTCATATCTCTAGAGCCATGTCTGCAGAGTGAGCCTCATGCCTCTCTGTTTTCACCCAAGCTGTTTGATTCTGAAGGGTGACATCACCAGTGATGTTGACCTGCTTTCCTCAAAAGTCAAGGAACACTTAGTAACCTGGGTGAATAGTGTGGGGTTTGGGGTTTTTTTTGTTTTTTTGCTTGGTTGGTTTTTTTGTGGCTTTTTTTTTTGTGTTTACTTCTTTGTTCTGGTTTATATATTTATTTGTTTTTAAACTTAGATGAAACAAAATTACATTAGCTACTTTGGAATGTACTTTTTAGAGCATAATTCATAATTAGCAATTTTATCAACTTCTCCATCTTTCCATAATCAATCAATAGTAGAAAACAATCTAATCTAGAAAATTCAGCAACGTGGAGACTTATCAGAATTGTGATGGTCTCAGATATTTGAGCAGATGCCCAGAAAATCTCCTGGAGGAATATTGAGAAATTGTCCAAACAACTAGGAATCAGATTCTTCAAAAGAAGCATGGCCACCAGGTCAAGGGATGTGATTCAGCCCCTCTGCCTTGCCCTGATGAGATCCTATCTGGAGTACTGTGTCCAGCTTTGGACTCCTCAACACAGAAGAGGTATTCAAGACCAGGTTGTATGGGACTTTTAGCAGCCTGGTCTAGTGAGTGGTGTTCCTGCCCATGGCAGGGGGTCTGGAACTAGATGATCTTCCAACTCTAACCACTCTATGATTGTATGCAAAACTTTAAGGGAAGTTTCTGAAAATCCAGTATGTGAGAGAACATTGAGGACAATGGGCTAGAGAAACAACCCTGGCACCAGCAACTGAATGAACCTTAAAGAAACAAAAAGATCCCAGAGAAGCAACATCCAACAGACCTGATACAAGATGAGTAGCATTTGTACAGAAACTGGTGAGAAAGTTTTGACCTGGATAAAGCATTACTAGATGAGCTTTGGCTGTTAAGCACTTAGTATGACACCTCATGACAGATATGAGGCAGGCAATTATGTCCAAAATACTGCAGCTATCAGTTGCTGGTATATTTAGATTATCATGCTCTTTAGTGCAAAGCCTTTTTTTTCTGCCTGTCACCCCCTCTCCATGTACTTTTTTGAGGAATGAGCTCAAAGGCCTTGTTCCACCAAGGTCTTAAAGTTTTTCACATTATCCAGTTATATAGGACTGACATAGATGACCCAGCAAAGTAAAGATCATCCATTCCTAGTGCCCACACTTCCCTCCACCTGTGGACATGTGTTTTGAAAAGTTCTTAATTTATTGTCCACAGCACACCTTAACCACCTTTTTGTTTGGGCAACATGTGAAATGGGAGGATAAGGCTACTTTAGCAAATTCCCATCCATTCTCAGTATCATTTGAGACTGTAATGATTCATCTGTGTCCTCACTGTCCTCAGAGGCCTTTTTTCCTGGATTTCTACAGATAACACAGATGGTGTCTATAGTCTTCAGGAGTTTAAGTAATCAAACATCTTTCCCAACTTCTGGGAATTTTTTTTTTGTATTCTGCACTGCTTTTTTCAATAACAGAATCTCAGACCTGTGCCTTTTGGCACTTCAGGAGATCAGGAGATTAACTGCAAGATGTCATTGTTTTTTCAGACCTTACCTTTACTCTGTTTGTCTTGTGACTCTGTGAGAAATTGTGTGATGCGGTCTGAAGGAATAGCAAAAGAAATTCCAGCTGTGACCTTCAAGGTGTTAATCCCAATCACTTCACCATCCTGTTAGGAGACAGCATGCAATTCATTTGCTTCGAAGTGACAGCACTCAGCTTGCTGCCCAGCATCTCACATTAAATGGTGGGGTAAGAAATTTCAGAGTGTTGTAATCATTCAAGAAAATAAACATTACTCGTAAGGGAGGATCTGGGCTCTGATTCTCTGTCCCTTTCACATTTAACTGTGATGGCCAGGGAGATGAACAGACTGTACTGTAATCTCCCTGGCCATCCCACCATACAGCAACAGATTCCCTCTGCTGAGCAGGCAGTGGAGTCATTCCTCCCATGACAGCCACAGTTCACTGTCCTGCAAACCCAGGGCTGGTTTAAAGAAATCTGGTTTAAAATTACTCATGCCCATTAGTTAGGTCCCATCTTTGCTGTGCGTACCAAGTTTCATAGTGTGGTAACTGTTCCTACAAGATCTAAGAAATTCTTGACCATAAAGGTGGTGAGGCACTGGCACATTTTACCCAGAGAGGCAGTGGAAGCCCCATCCCTGGAGACATTCAAGACCAGGTTTGCCAAGGCTCTGAGCAACCTGATCTAGTCCAGGATGTCCCTGCTCACTGCAGGGGGTTGGACTAGATGGCCTTTGAAGGTCCTTTCCAACTCAACACATTTTATGATCTCATTTTTCTCACTGCTGCATAAAATTCCCTGTGCTCTATGAGGAAATGTTTTTCAATAGATAACTGAAAACTTTATTTTCAACTGAGACCTAATCTGTATAGTTCATATTAGCTCCAGCTATCTTCCTACCACTTGCTCAAATGACTGGAAGCTGGTACAGTCTAAGAAATTAAATAAATAATTCTCCCACTTATTCCAAACAATTCAAACTATTTCAACCAAAATAAAAACCGAGTCACTTGGACTTACCAGATTAACTAGTGGTCCTCCAGAGTTGCCATACTGTAAAATGACATAAGGGAACAGTAAATTAGTGCTTCACTGTAGGAAATAAGATTTTAATTTTTAACAGTATTTTGTTTGTAAGTAAATGAAGAAGAGCAGGGCATTTCTTAAGGGGCATTGGAGGACACAGTATTGATCACTGAAGATTACAGGGCAGGCCTTACCCTGTCTGTTTACACTTCTTCAGACACAAGCCTTAAGATAGCAGCTTAACATGTAAGAACAATCATTAAATAGTTAAAAAGAGCATTTTTACTCTTCTGAGACTGACAGAACAATGTTTTGAAGAAATTAATTGCTATTTAAAATTATATTTCAGTGAGGTGTAGATACAGTTTCTAAGCAGCTTTATTCATCTCTGGGCTTTACATGTTCAATCACAACTTATTCTTATGAGGTAAGTACTACGTAAGGATTGAATTAGCAACCACAGACAGGCAGCGCTCTCCAGGGAGGACACATAGCTCTGAGCAGCCTGAAATTGCCTAATACCTAATGGCCTTCAAAGGAAACACACAACAGGACTACAGGAAATAGGATTTGGAGATGTTCCTTGTCCATCTTCATGTTGGCTCAACCAGTTTGTTTTTGAGCAAGGCCAGAGTTTTCAATTAGGTCTCCTGAACAGCCAAGAGCAGCAACTTTCCACTCAAAATAAACAAAAGCTAAGTGATGCATGACAGCAACATGAGCCATATAAACTGTTTGTACTTAGATAGCACTGGGCAAACCTTAATGATTCTCAGAAGAATAAAACAGACATTAAAGTTTTGAAAACAGCTTCTTAAGTTTGAGTCTAAATAAAGAGAACAATTTTGTACTTTGTATCTTGTCATCTATCAGAGGCTACACACATGATTTTTGTTTCTGAATGAGATAAAAGATCCATGATCATGATTTCTCATCTTTCCTCAGCACATCATCTTTCATTCACTTGTCCTCTGCTTGAGGGATGTAATGATGAAAGAACTTCAGCACACACAGTATAGCTCCATTCAGGAACATACAGCCCTGTTTTCTCCTGCCCCATGTTCCTGCTGTCCTAGTATTTCTCTGAAGGCAGCTGCATGCACATTCCTGCAGGGAAGTCTTGGCTGAGCCACAGGAATGCTCTGAACAGACCAGCTCTCAAACTCCTCCCATTCTCAGGAGAAAACCAGAGCATTAGCTAAGCCCAAAGCATCTCTATGCTAGGGACTATCTTCACATTTTTTCATCTCAGATGGCAAAGCAGTTTGAATATACTGTCATTTCCTTTACCTCATCTACTAGCAGAATTCCATTTGGACCAGCATTAATTGACACACTCTACTATCCTTATCTAAACTTGCTCATTAACTTTTAAGGCCAGTGAATGCCTAAGTAATTGATCCTGAAGAATGTATAGGCTTGAAGTCAAGAATCCCATGTTCTAATTCTGTCTCTGCCACCAATTCCATGTGTGCTCCCAAGTAATCCATTTTGCTAACTTTTCCTATTCTCCTATTAAAACTGAAGAAAATCATTCCAATTAAATGCCTCAAGAAGTTCAACTTCTGAAGTAACATTTACATCATACCTTAGGAGAAAAAGTAATTGCCCTCTTTTGTCCCCATACAATTTCTCTTGGCAAGTCTGTGATAAGTATTTGTGAAGCATTTGCATGCGTAAAACTCTAGGCATTATGACTTGTGTCAAATGTGATCTTGAGATCCAGCAAATAAATGCTGAGAATAGTTCCCTTCCAATGTATAACAGATTTCAGACAAAAACAAAATCAAGCCATTAATTTTCTACCTCAGATATGCATTTGGAATCAGCACAGGCTATATAAACACACCCAAGTACTTTAGCTCTTTGATTCCCTCCAAGTTGCTCTGAACTGATCTGCATTCCTACACAACATGCATCTCTTAACTAAAAAACTACACTCACTTCTCACTACAATCTCAAACTTGGCTATTTTACTTTTAGGTTTTTACTTGGACTCTGTGATGTGCAAAGGGAAAGCAAGAACAACAACCCTCTCCTGAAGTTTACCTGGGTGTCCTCTTATTACACTGGAGCAGATACTATCAACTTGACTGCTCCATCTAGTTCTAATGCATGGAGATGAAAGAAACCTTGGCTCTGTTCTGCAGCTTGCTTGGCCAGGTTAGCTGAACCAGCGGGGAGAAGTGGCAGATTTATTGCTGTTCTATTCAATCATGTGTTACCAAACAAGATCTATGGCACGAGAAGGTCTGTTATATGTAACATCTTCATAGACAACCTCAAAGAGGGCAGCTTTATTTAACATACCTTTCACAACAGTATTGCCTAAATACAACTTGCAGAGTCTTTTGTAGAAAGCAGCAACTAAAATCACTGCTTTTTAGTAGATTCATCTTTCAAAACACATATTCCCCTGCTGAGTAGAAGAGGATGTCAAAGTCCTGAGGACCATGAAAGCTCAGCTCCTCGCACATCTAGTACTTACGTTAATTATAGCATCTGTCTGAACATAATCCATATCTGAGTCCCGCAGGCCAAGTTCTTTGCCATCTCGCTGGGCAGTGCTGACAATACCCGTGGTCACAGTGTTCTGCAAGGCAAATGGGCTTCCAATTGCCACCACAAATTCTCCTGGCCTCAGGTCAGCAGAGTGTCCCAGTAGCAGTACTGGCAGTTTTTTCTTACATAAACACAGAAAGAAAAAGGATCATTAGTTGATACCTGAAAATTATCTATTTGGAAAGGTATTAAACTAGGAAGAAGTTAGGAACATGCACTTTCCACTAATTAATGAAAGAGCCCAAAATTAGGCTAGATAAAATTAGCATAGTGCAGGGTGTTACTGTTTTAAACCATCTTCAGAAACAAACTGCCAGCAGCAGTATCTTTACATTTCATCAAGGAAAAAAACCTCAGTGAGATTCTGTAACAGATTTCCTTGTTTTTCATCAGATTATTCCCTCTCTCGCCTAGAATTAAGTCTACAAACCAATATTAACCAGCCTGACACTCTTGCTACACCATGGACCTTGCAGTCCATGTGCTGGTGCAAAGCTAGAAGCCAAAACAGATTTGGTCTTGAGGTAAAGATAACAGAATCTAGCCACAAGCATTTTTATTTTTCTTGGTTTTTTATCAGTTGCTAGCACAGAAGACAAAGCAATTTAACTTCAAGATACCAAAAAAAAAAAAAAAAAATCGGACCTACAAAACCAGTTTGTTCAATACTTCTGTTTTCTCCAGATATATTTCCAAGGAATCTCGAAACATATTCCAGCCACTCTATGCTAAAGTAACTGAATTAAGGTGTTTAAATTAATTCATCTGCTTCTGTTGTTTACCTTAGGGTGGATCTTTATTGTTGCAATGTCAGATTTCTTGTCAATGTCTTTGATGGTTGCTTCATAGGTGTCTCCATTCTGTAGCTGCACTTTCAACTGTTGTCTCCCTGATATAGCATTGGTACTTGACACCACGTGGGCATTAGTCACAATTAAACCAGAATCAGACATAATAAACCCAGATCCACTGGAAAGTGGAACATTTCGACCAAAGAGAGGATGCCTGAATAAAAAAAAGCAAGTAATTATAACTTGTAAGAGCTGACATTACAGAACAAATCATTTACCACCTTTCACCCTGAGAAGTATTACATTTTAAATATTAAAAAAGATTTTTTTTTCTAAAATTGTGACTGCTTTTGGGCAGCCAGGGAGACAGAAACTGAAGTTTTCAGACAACTCACAGCATCCTTTTCCTTTAGTTTTGAGTTCTTTCTTTACAACTTCCCTTGCAAACACACTAAGTGACAACAAGGGAAGGAAAAGTCACACCAGTTGCTACTTCTATACAGGAAGAAAAATGACAGGAAATAGTAGGGCTGACAAATGGACTGATCCTCTAACTGGGAAAATGGAAGAACAACCTTGCAGCCTAATAAAGGGAAGAGACATCTCAGCGAATCACAAAGCCCAAGTGCAGACTGGCAGGAAAAAGCATGTCTGGAAACTGAAAGGATTAGAAATGTGGAAGGAAAGAAATGAAAAACCTTAAGAAAAAAATTATGTGAAACAACATTTGCTAAAATCCAGTTAAAAGATTTATCAAGTGTTTAAAGTATTGACTTTTCTCAGTGAACAATTTCTGTAATGACCTTAGGTTGTTAGGGGAACAGAAAGTGTCTGGGCAAAATGAGAAAAGGTCCACAAATTCTTTTTTTATTCTCAGATGTGGTCCTTATTAGGAAATTGTTTGAAAATTACAGCTATTCAGCAGTAAAGAATTGGAGCCAGTCCCAGGGAGAAGGCAGTATCACAATTAGCACCGAGCAGGCTGCAGGGCAAACATTTACTTATAGGGGAAAAAACAATTACATATGCAAAGATCTTAAATATCTCCAGCTGCAGTATTCTCTCAGAAGACTCATGTGTATGTCCTAATACGATTATCTCAGCTTTGCATATTAAAAAATCTGATTCTTCAAGACAATGCAAAATTTAGAGCACTCCAAGTAGAAAGGTATTCACCTAATAGAGCACATGTAGTATTTCCAGTAATTTAGCAATTTGTTTTGAAAGCAGGTTGGTCTGAGCACTCAGTGTCACACCTACCTCCCAGGTTGTTTTGAGGGTTCAATGCTAAACTAGCTGCCTCAAATTTAGTACACTTTGTCTTGGAATGTTTTGGTCAGCAAATTTATAACATTTTTTGCCCTATCACTTCTGTGTTTAGACAGGTTACATCTGGTCAACAAGCTACCTCTGAAACTTCTCCATGCCAAAATAAAATCACCTCTCATTGAAAGTGGAATAAGAAACAAGAAACTATGTTTTTCCAGCTTGTTTTATTTTTAAATAGAAATAACATAATCCAACAAGCAAAGACTGGAGAGACCTCCAATGATGAAAGAGACTATATGGAAGATAATAGGGATTGTAAGGTACAGAAAAGACTTTATTCCAAATAAAATAGATCTAGTAAATAGGAACAAAATGCACAGATGAGCAGTTCTCTGGATAGATGACTTGTTGTAATGTTTCAGAGTACTCTGTGAACTTCAGGAATCCAAAGTGAAAGAGAAAAAAAAATCTTTGTAGAACTTGAATAAAACATGCAATTAAAGGGCTGAAAGTGTTACCTGAGGAAGAGTTCAATGTGCACAACTGCAGGTGCAATCTTCTCCACCACATCTGCAATGAAGTTGAATTTGTATCTTGGGCTGCTGGACTGTAGGTGACCTATACTAGCAGAAAGAATTGGATATGTTAATAAGCCAATACCCTTTTTTTACTAAGTAGGCAAGATAAATACACCTTGGTCTGGTTTTCCTACTTCCAAACAGGTATTGGGAGAAGAAATCAAAGCCATGAAGATTGTTCAAAAATTAGCCAGTATTTTTCTTGATGACAAGAAAATTTAATCATCAGCATCACTTGGCTATAAGTTCTTTGATTTTCTTGGAAGTCTACAAGCCTTATCTGGAGTATTTTGACAGAACAGCTTGTTCAAAAGGCATAGGGTCTTAGGATAAGTCATGTTGGAAGGAGGTTTCCAGTTCAATCACCTGCTCAAATCCAGGTCTGCTACAAAGGCAGACCAGGCCACTCAAAGACTTTGCATTCTGTTGGAACTTGCAAACCTCCAAGGACAAAGGCTCCAGAAACTCTCTGGGCAGTTTGTCCCATTGCTTTGCTGTCCTTCATATGGTAAATGTTTTTTCTTACAACTGGTCTGAACCTCTCTTGTTACAACTCATGTTTCAACTCATGGCTATCATCTCTCATCCTCCCACTATGCACCACTATAAAGAACCAGCCTCCATCTTCCTACTGGCTTCCTCATGAGTACATGAAGGCTGCTGTTAGGTCTTCCTCTTCTTCAGGCTGAACAAGCCCAGTTCCAGCAGCTGCTTCTCAAAGGAGACAATGTCCAACTCCCCTAACTGTCCCTACAACCATCTCCTGAACTCACTCCAGTTTGTCAATGCCTTTCTTGTACCAAGGGGTCCAAAACTGGATACAGTATTCTAGATGTGGTCTAACAAGTGCTGGGAACTACACTTACAACTCAAGATTTTTTGAGGCACACACATTAGAAACTTACGGTAAACTTTTGCACCTAAGGCCAACAGAATCCTAGCTGAGATTGAAAATAGTGTGGCCAGCAGATTAGACATCATCTGAGCTCTAATTTCTAAACAATATCAACTCTTCAGAAGTGATGCTTTGCATCATTGTGATTTACCTAAAGTTCAACTCATGCTGAAAGATAAGCTTACTCCAAAGTAGCTCTTGTTACCAAGTCAACATCTGGTCTTAATGATTCTAGATCATGTAACATAGTGAGTCCATTCTTTTCAAAGTATATACTTTTCATTCATCACCCGCCCTTTATTCAATTCTTTAAAAGAAAAGTAGATAGAAGGCATCCTAGAAGTAACAAAGATACACAGAAAAGAGAGAGAAGAGAGCACTCATGCATTTTGTTATTCTGTGCAGCTCTTAATTCGAAGATCATTTTCACCAACCCTTATCTAGAGGTGTTTTACTGCCCATTCAACCTTGTAACTTGTCAATTACTTGAGACAAATATAAAGATTAGAGAACAATGGAGATACCTCACTCATCTGTTCTATTCTTTGAATGAATTAATAAGATAAGAGGTGTCAGGGAAATAGTTGCTATAGTTCTTATAGTCTCTCAGAAAGTTTTCACAATTAAGCGTTGTTAAAGGACCAACAAATCCATAAAGTGAGACCTCACATTGTCACAGTATCTGAAAAACCTGAAGCAAAGACAGGAACTTATAGAATGGACCCAGTGCTGATACCAAGGAAGAAAGTATTGAAGAAAATTAAGCAGGGTCAAGACAACTAGACGTTTCTTCTTAGAAGTCCACGACTTCTTTTTTCTGTTACTGGATGTGGGATTTACTTTCTGAAGGGAAAGAAAATGTGCTTACATTTAGAAAGCTAAATTTATATGATACAGTATAAACAGAAGGAATAGCTTGGCAGAACCAGATTCAGTCTATTATTTTCATGTACACTCTCACGCACTCTGAAAAATCCCTCTAACCAATTGAACGTGCTTGGTTTAAAAGAGACACTGCAAACAGTAATGACAGGGGAGAGTCAAATGTAAACACAATACACTGTTATTTATTTTGCTTTCTGGGTCACTGAAGAATTATCTCACCTTCAGTTCACAAGCAGCCTGCCTGATTATGCAGTACAGCCTTTCATGTCTGGTAACATGACTTTGGCTGCTTGTTCACTGACAGGACATAAACTTATCATCACATTTATCTTAATAGAAGCAACTACCCATCTATGAAAGAGAGATGGCTAGAACCTGAGCTGATGAAGTAGCACAGAATCAGACAGGGGAAAGTATGGTGAATGAAGGCTTTCAGATGGAGTGGGACAGCATCACTCTGGGTGAAACAAGGGAAACCAAATCCCTTTGCATCTGCCAAACTGCTCTGCTGATGCTGAATTATCACAGCTGTACAGGGCCAAAAGCAGAAGAGGACACCTGCCAGAAAGTTCAGTTTTGCACCACTCCTGAGTCATTATCAGGGAAACACTGTGAATAACAGTGGCTTTCTAGGTAAGATCTGAGAGAAACAGAGACAGAAAGTCTGAAAGAGCTAGTGGATGAATGCAAATACAGGAAGAAAGGAAGAAAACAAAATGCAGTAATACAGAGAGGAGGCTGTAAAACTGAAGCAAAGCTTGTCTTCTTTCCATACCACAGCGGAAAACTTTCCTCATCTGAGCAGAACCTCTGATGGGAGTGAGAAGACAAGAATACTCAGACATGAAGGCAAGTCCAAACCTGCATTATATATTATTAGGGAAATCTGACACAAAGGAAAATGAAGAATTAACAGATGTGCAGACTTAGCAAGAAAGATGTAGCTGATGACCTACTGGCCTGATTAGAGATGTGCTGCTCGATAGTTTCTGCAGGGAGTAAAAGCTGGTGAAAACTGATTTACAAAGCTGAGATGTCTTCATGCAAACTGATCACTCTTCAATAAATTTCTGCAAGCTGGGAATGATGAGAAACTGTAAACACATTATATGACATGCCAGGAACTCAAACTGTGAGAGTGGTGAGACACTGGAACAGGTTTCCAAGAGAAGTGGTGGAGGCCCAATCCCTGGAGACATTCAAGGCCAGGCTTGCTGAGGCTCTGACCAACCTGAACTACTGCAGGATGTCCCTGCTCACTGCAGGAGGTTTGGATTAGTTGGACTAGTTTTATGTTTCTATGACATGAAAGATGTAACTGCAAGCTAACATTTATTCTCACACATACAGCACCACCTAAAGGAACTGAAATTTTGGTTGTTATTATTAACAGCATTTTAACGTACATCTACTAAACTCAGGGTACTTTAAAAGGGAGGAACTGCAGCCTCAGAAACTGAAGGAGGAAACAACATGCAACATTGTATATTGTGTAAGGTCACCCTGAGCATAGGTGTTACAGTGTAGCAGCAGAACCAGAACTTCATTTGGATCTCCAGACTATCCTTTAACTTGCACTGGCTGGCAGTCACCTGCTGCCGCTTGTGCTCTTTCTAAAATTTAAACTCAAGTGTCTTCCTGATTCTTCCCTCTCTGTCAAAGCAGCGGATTCATGTAGCTCTCAGACTTCTGCAAGACTCTGAAGGTCCAAGCTCTGAGTTCACAGCAGCTTTGTGTGTTTCTGACCTATTGACCTGCTGAGATTTGCCACATAATTTTTCCTAAAGTCTCTCAGTAACATCCATTATGTTCCACATTATTACTTTGTGCTCCAAAAACCATCTCTCACTAACCAAGCTAATTCGTGTTGGCAACAAGCCATGATTTAATCCAATTAACTCTGTTACATAACCAAATGTCAAAGGTGCTGCGATCAGGTCATACCTGAAGCAAACCCCAATTTATACTGCACAAATCTTCAGCCATTTACTAATTTCTTAACCAAAAGAACTGTATTTTTCCAACCAGCCCCACAGCTACAAATCAGATTTTCAGTGGATCTGAATCCCCATCCTGGCATTTCAATTGAGTGATTAGATCTTTGGAGGCTCTCCAGCTTCCCTCACAGTACTGGGATTTGGATGTCAGAGCATAAACTGGAGTTAAAGACATCCAGGCATTGATTTTGTGTTTCCAGTTTCATGGGCACAAGCAGCACTAGATTTGTACAGCCAAAGCTAAGTGCCTGTCAGATAGAAGTATTATCAGCTCATGATTTTTCTTGGCTGGTGGTGTTATTTACAGGCTATGAGTTAATTTCATAGTGTTTAATTCAGTTTCTTGCAGGAACAACAGCCTCATTCCAATCCCATTGATGCTGCTGTAAGTCAGGTACAAGTCCAAGAGATTTGTAGAGTTAGCCTAGGATGAAGAAAACTTAAAAAAAAAAAAAGTTTAATCAGAAATAAGTCATCATAATTCCACTGAAGGCAATGAACCTAGACCCATTTACAAAAGCCTGAACATTTCAGACTATCTGCCAATTTACTCCCTGTAGAACTAAATCAAATTTCATTCAATGCTTTCTTAAGGACACTTTGCTGTATTAAAATCCAAAATTTTATATTAATTAAGAATTTGTGGGCCTGGGAAACTCATTCTTTTAAGACTGTTCTCTCATTCCCCTTTCAAAACCAGCTTCAGAAAAAGATCTGTGTGCTCAGCAAAATTATTATGTCTAAGGGAGGACTGCAACCTGGCAGAACTGATCACTAGGGATAAACACTGTCCCTACTGTGCTTTCATGGAAAGAAATGAAAGACAAATAAAAGATTATAAAGTCTCTGCTTAAAAAACAGAAACATCTGCTGGAAACTTAGATCCACAGGCAGCTTTTCTGATGAATTCAGCATTAAGATCAAGTTGCATAGCTGTGCACTGACCATAAAGCCTCGGTGAGTTTAATGCCACGTTATGGTCCAGGCAACTTGTTTATACAATGGATGTCTACTGTGCACAGATGAAAACAATTTGGTGAACCAACACCAAATTAGCTTTAGTGTGCAGGGCAGTAATCACAGCAGTCAGACAGAGATGGACTGGCAGAAGCTTTCCAGCACAGACACTTCACTGCCTCCAGATGCTTGTTATTCCTTCTTCCCAAGAGACTATCATAGGGAGACATACTAGGAACTTCTTTCCTGCCAGCCATCCTGCACTCTTGAGTATTTACCAAACCCTGCATAATATTCATCCTCACCTGCAGGAACTCAAAACAAACTCAGACATAAGGAAAACAATCAGTAGAACAACGTGGCTGGAGTTTTTGTTTCCAGCTGATACCTTGCAGCTCATTTCCCTAAATACAGCTGGAGGCAGCTGGAAGGCTTTGATGGCAGTGATTCCAGGAGGAGACTTCACTATCTCTTACTGAATGCAAGTAGTGCTCAGTTGTTCTTCTGTATCTTCAAGGTTAGGTTACAGGCACACTCCAAACACCCCATGTGGAACTAAGTGCAATGACTCTGCTCATTCATTAACTGTGTTTTAAAGGTTTCTTCAGGAGACCCGAACTTTTAGGCTCATATCTTGCAGCAATCTCACTGGCATAGGTTTTTCATCATGATCACTTTTTGAGAGTTACTTCAGTTGAACAAGGCAGAGGAGAGAAACTCTCAGGCAGAACTCTACAAAGGATCAGTGTCAAAGCCAATGCACTTGTACTAGAACTTCTTCTCCTGCAAGTTTTCTAATCAATCTTACACTTTTCCTTGTTGCACTGACAAAATGACACTCTTACTTCTTTAAATAACTTTTGGCTTCTGTGTCCTTGGTGAGAAAATATCAATCTTCTGACATGTGAACATCTTCACAGAAGCCATTAGTAAAATAACATTGCAGAAAATCATTCACTACTAAGAATGTTGCACAGAGGGCTGTTTATGATCTCTCAATACAAGTGTCTGATGTGAAGTCACCAGATTGCAGTTGGCCTCATGGATCCTTTAAGTGAGGAGTTTGACACTTCAGTTGGTTGATATGTGGCACTGTTAAAACTTAAATTTGCTGTAGTGGGAAATAAAGCCCTGTAAGAACAAGTCTTTGATCACAGAGGTCATCTTACATAAATGTTTGTACTATTACTTACATGTTGGCCTGTGGTGGCTTGTGTTTCTCACAGTAGGTGACAGAAGGCATGAAAAAGCTAGCTGTTTTGGGAGATTCACATGTGTTATGGTGTCTAGTGTTGCAAAAAAAAAATTAAAATATTTTCAAGTTATAGTTTAAATTTAAATTTCAGTTCTGCAAGCTGTTCCTATTAGTACCTCAGAGAAACCCATGAGTCTGCTCAGGTGCAGAAGGTTAAATGCATGAGGACCACTTAGAAGGCACAGGCATACTGAAGAACATGAACATTCAGGAGTTCCTGTGTCTCCATGTACACATCCCTTTTAGAACACTAAACCCTGTAATTTGGTTTGGTGCTCTTCCAGCTAATCCAGGCTCTCAGCAAGGAGAGTCTTTTGACTAGTCAGTTTTGGAATTATCACTCAGTTGTTCCTGGGCACTTCTCCCCCCCTTTTTACTCCTTTTACATGCATCCTCTGTCTTCAGGCTTCTGTCACTAGGAAAACATAGCTAAACTTACTCACACTGCTTTGGTTTATCGCAGTCAGAATCTAACTTGGTGTCAATGTAAGTAATTGGCAATGGACAAAAGCAGACAAAAGCGGTTCCTCAGGGTCACTGCATGTTCTGAAAAGGGCCTGAATCACTTTATGCAAAACTACTGTTACCTGAGACTGTTTTAACACATGGTTAAATAAAAGTGGATTTACTTTCTAACTAGTTTAGCCCTTCAGACTGAGTCATATGAGGCCAGATTCTTTCAAGAGCAGGGAAAAGAAAGAAATTCAACAGTAATTTTAAACTGTCAACTCTCATATAAACCTCTCATTACAGCCATTGCATGTTATTGTTTAAAAAAAAAAATTTAAAAATACCATAATTGAGTTCTATTCCTGGCTCAACCACCAACTCAGTCTGACCTTGGGCAAGACACTTGGTTTCTTTGAGCTTCAGTTTGTGCAGCTGTAGAACTGAATAAAAAAAATTCAAAACTTAACAGAGAACCAGATGCTTCATCTAAGCTGAGGCTTTCTGGGACAAAAAATGAAGCCAAAATAAAGTGAACACTAAACTATTTGCTTGGGAAAAAAGAAAAGTTACTTCTACCTCACAACTCTGAATTCCTAAGCCTATTAGCAGTAGATCCAGGATTCCTTAAAGAAAATGTCATATGTACCAAACCCCAAGCACTCAGCAAGTTCTTAAAAGCAGGCTATCTCTCTCATTTTGGTTAAACATTCTGATTATTTCACATGGATCAGTTCCAAACTAGTATTAGGAGCACTAAAGCTAATGTATGCTTATGTCAAGAGGAACAGGCAAACAGCAATTTAGAACTATAAGGTACTGAAAGACAGATCATTGTCGCTCCAGACTGGCATCTAGAGCCATTCCTGGCTCTACAAGATACTCCAAAAGCATCTTCAGGAATATCCTTTGACCTCTTTCCTCTCTGTACTACAATTTTCCTTCTCTCAGGACTAGGATATACGGAAGTTCACAGTAAGGCTGCAACATGTAGCCCTTTCCTCTCCAGTCCCTCCCAATACTTTGTCAAGTTTGCTATCCATGAATCATAGAATGGGTTGAGTTGGAAGGGACCTTAAAGATCATCTAGTTCCAAAGGCCCTGCCATGGGTAGGGACACCTCCCACTAGACCAGGTTGCTCAATGTCTCATCCAGCCTGGCCTTAAATACCTCCACGGCTTCTCTGGGCAGCCTCTTCTAGTGTCTCACCACCCTCACAGTAAAGAGCTTCTTTCTTCTATCCAGCCTAAATCTCCCCTCTTCCAATTTGCATCCATTACTCCTAGTCCTGCCACCCTGTACCCTATTAAAAAGTCCTACCCCAGCCTTCAGCTATTGAGCCCCCTTCAGGTATTGAGAAACTACTATGAGGTCCTCCCTGAGCCTTCTCTTCTCCAGGCTGAAGAACTCCCTCAGCCTGTCTTCATAAGGGAGGTGCGCCAGCCCTCTGATCATCTTTGTGGCCCTCCTCTGGACTTGCTCCAGCAGCTCAATGTTTTTCTTATGCTGAGGGCTCCAGAACTGGACGCAGTGCCCCAGAACAGAGAGGACAGTTAATGATTCACCTGACATAATGGAAACATGATTTGAAGCTCCATTATGCATGTGGCTTTTCTTTCCAGGAAAATGATGAGAGAAGTAGCAGAAGAAAACCCTTTTAAAAAAGTACATGAAAAAATACCATCAAGCATTAAAATGCTTCCAGAAAGTGGCTTGCTTTCATACCAGCTTAAGCGATTACTAAACTTTCTGAAGTTAAACCACCAAGTCTGAAGTTGCCACAAGGAAAGACCTTAAGACATCACTGCAAAGATAAGAGAATTTGGTATCCTAATTGTTGATATTTTAAAACCTAAAGGAGGTTTGCAAGTGTTGCAATTTCTCATGAAGGAGAAACATGTTTCAGATGTTTTATATGTGACTTGGTGCTTTTGTGGCACAGCTGGACTTCTAGAGACATTTTCTGCCTGTAGATACCTGTCAGGTGAACCCAGTTAACCATTAACCTCACACAGACATCACCAGGGAACATCTCAGAGGCTCAGAGACTCTCTGGACATCACTCTGCTTGTGGTGACCACAGTGTGATGGATCTGCAGCCCATCCTGAATGAGCAATGCAATCCAGATGGCTCAGCAGTGAGCACCGATGGACTAAATGATCCCTTGAGGTCTCTTCCAGCCCCTGACATTCTGTGATTTTACCACAAGACAGCGGCACTGGCTGAACAAGAGCTGCCTGGCTAATCCCTCTTTCCTTCAGAAGGGCTGACAGCCGAGGGCATGGCCCCTGCCCTCAGGGACAGCCTAACGCCTTCCATCGGGCTCGCTTCCATCCCAGCAAGTGCGTTTGCCTCCCGTCAATGGAGGCAAACCTCCCCAAAGCTCAGCCGAGACCCCTGTCCCACACTGATGACCATCGAGGGCAATGCCTTCCATTCACTGAAGACCCGAGCAGGCATTCCCCGCGCCACAGCAGTGGGGTCGAGGCGCCTTCACCTTGGAAGCCCTCCAGCCCCCTCAGAGAGCACTGGGGGTTTCTCTCATCCTGGCAACCACCCGCCGCCCTCGTTCCCGCCGGGGCCGTGCTCCTACCCGATTCGCAGGCTCCCTTCTGGACCTGGACGAGGGCGGGCAGCCCGTGCTGCAGGGCCTTGCGGCTCACCGCCTTCAGCTGGCAGATGTTGTCGTAGGTCCGGCCGTCGCTGCCGCACACCGGGGAGCTGAGCTTGCACTGGCAGACCCCCTTAGCGAAGCGCTTGCCCATGGGGTAGCGGCAGTCGAGGCTGTCGCCGCAGGGAGGGTCCTCCTTGCGGCCGCAGGAGTCCCCCTCCCCCGCGGCGCAGATGAGGCAGCAGTTGCAGCGGTCGGGGACGTAGCCGCTGGGGCAGCTGGGGCTGGGACACTTGGAGACATCGCAGCGGCTCGGGCACTTGGCTCGGGCAGCCGAGATTTCGGCGGAGCCCGGGCTGCAACCCAGGGAGAGCAGGAGCAAGGGGCTCAGCAGCGACACCCGCATCCTCGGAGAAGGGCTGCGAGCCCGCCCGGCCCCAGCCAGGGGAGGAGGAGGAGGCGGGGAAGGTGCGGCGAGGGAAGGGAGAAGTCGGGCTTTATGCACACACGGGCGGGAGAGGAGTCTTCGGCTCCGCGGGAGGCTGCGGTTACAGAATCGGAAGCCGAGGGCCGCCTCAGTCCGTCCCCAGCTCAGCTGCTGTAAGGGATGAGGCGCCGAGCCATGGCCGTGCTGCCGGGCAAAGTGAGCACCGTCCCCAGGCGGCGGCGGAGAGAAGCGGGGAGGGCGGCGGAGAGAAGCGGGGAGGACGGCGGGCAAGCGGCGGGGTTTTATGCGGGACGCGGCGGAGGCAAGGGCGGCCAGGCCCCACCCCGGGCGGGGAGGGACGGCTCCCCGCGGGCGGGAAGAGAGGCCAGGGGAGCCCTCGGGTGGGACGGGACGGGTCACCACGAGCGGACCTGCTCCCCTCAGCTGGGGCGGTGAGGGGCGGATGGCGGCCGTCTGCCGGTAAATCACCGCCCCGAGAGGATTCCGCTTGGTGCTGGAGCTCAGCGTGGGCCAAACTGTTGCAAATGTGTGCTTGTCAAAGAATATACGTGAAGAGAGCACCTCTGCAAGTGGCAGCCACTGTCTTCTCTTATAATTGGCTTTAATGTCTTTGTTAGCGAGGGCGTTTGTTACCACCGCCACCAAAGGGTGAGGTTGGGTCTCCGCTGCTATAGTAAACACAGCAACACAGGGGTGTAGATCCCTTTGCAGGTGACAAAGCAAAGATACACAGAGTTAGAAGAGATCTTAAGTATCATCTAGTTCCAACCCCCCTGCCACAGGCTGAGGCACCTCATAGAATCATGGAATCAGAGTTGGAAGGGACCTTCAAAGGCCATCTAGTCCAACCTCCCTGCAGTGAGCAGGGACAACTTGCACTAGATCGGGTTGCTCAGAGTCTCAGCAAGCCTGGCCTTGAATGTCTCCAGGGATGGAGCCTCCACCATCTCTCTGGGCAATCTCTTCCAGTCCCTTACCACCCTCATGATGAAGAACTTCCTAATGTCTAAAACCTCCCACTAGACCAGTTTGCCCAAAGCCCCATCCAACTTGGCTTTAGCAGACAATCCTTCATACGTGGCATCATGGCAAGCTGCACACGACACAGCAGCCAAAGGGGATCCATGAGGCTCCCCACCACCATTCACTTCAACAAAATATTGTTTAGCTTCTATATAATATTGCCAAAGTCTTCATTCCTGGCATTTTGATTTTTTTTTTTTGAGTTATTTAAAAGTGCTCAGCAACAGTGTAAGGTGGAGCAGCACATCTGTTGAGCTCTGTTAACTGGCCACCTACATGGTCTTGTGTGGACCACCCTCACCAACAAAGCACTCACATTTGTTCTGAGGTAGCAGCTAGTCCTGGCTTTCAAATTAATGAATCTAGATATGAATTGATCCAGAAAAATTGGGTTAAGGAGAGAAACCTCTGACATAGCTCACTAAGAGGCCATAACAACCTCGGCAAGGCTTACTTGCTGCCTGTGACACTTCCAACCTTGACTTCTGCCTGTTGTTCCCCCTTCCCTCCTTTTTTGTGCAAGGGATAAAGATCCTGTAGTCCTGCGAAGTACCATCTAGGACTTTCTCCTGCTGGGAACCCATGACCAAGCTTAAGGAGGCACATGGCTACATGGTCATTAAAACGGAGAAATTATAATGCTGTCTTCTTATTAAAGATATCTTGGATGTAGTAGGCAGCATCCTGAATCCCCTGCTACAATCAGTGTCTTGTTTTTCCCTCTTTTACAGTGACAGAGCTAGTCCAAAGTCGGGTTCTCCAAACAGCTGCTTTCATAGTTATGGAAAAAGAAGCTGGCAATATGTGATGAAAAAACTGATGTTATTCTGACACTTTTTTGAAAGGTAAGAGTTACTAAATATCTTTATTTATAAAGAAGTGCCTAAAATATTAAAAATGTCTATGCTTTGATATAAACTTTCCCTTGGAGGAGACAGGAGATGAATAAAAATTAAGAATGTTAGGTCTGAAACATGGGTCAGAAAGAAACAAGAACTCTGTGTGTAGGTAACATGAATATTTTCATTATTTGTGATGACAGTTACAAGGAAGAGGCTGGGGAAAATGCTTCAAATTACAAATAGTCTCAGAGTCACTGCTGTTAAACTACAGAATCATGGTTGCATTCATATTCCTACTAGTTGCCTCTTTCTGTTGAGACACTTGGAGGTTTCCAGCAGGATACAGGAAAATGGGGTGAATATGAACAGATAAATCCAGCAACCTTAACTGGAGAGTTTGCAGTCTAGGCTGAGAGTAAGAAGTTTCACAGAATCTTTCATAAAAACAGCCTGTATCTCATTAATTTAAAAAATCTTGTTAATTGAAAAATAAAATCTGAAAAGTATTTTCTGCTGACTGTTGTAATGAAAGCAATATATGGCAATTTCTCCCAGGTAAGCATAGGATAGCATTGCCTCTGCTAGAATTGGGTATTAACTGTGTTCTGAGGGGTGCAATTCACTACAGGAGATAGAAGAGGACATATAAGTGATACCTCAGTCTCTGCAACCATTATTTTTTTTCTTCTCAAAATTCATTATTTTAAAAAAAGACAGCAACACGGAGAAAGGCTAAGAATAAAAATGAAAGCTCCACTAAGTATTGAGTGTTCTTCTTGGCAACAGTAAGAGGTTTCGTGCCTCAGTGCTACATGTTGAATTCACTAGAATTTGAATTCATTCAGAAGTCAAATGTGACACAAAAGCTGTTTAAATGATAGCTCATTCACTAATAGTTCTCTGTTGCTTGGAAAAATAACTGTGTAATGGGATCTGAATCACCTCTGTCTGCTGGAAATGATGCTTACTGCATAGCTAGATGAGAGGTGCCTCAAGACAAACCCAAAGCAATGCAGGAAACGTTGCTGGTGACTCAGTGGCTATCTGTCTTCTCTCTCGAGGGATAAACTGTGATTTTATGGAAGTCTTAAAGGGAAGTGAAGCCTGTAGTTGCCATGTCTTCGAAAGAATATCAGGAGTTCACTCTAAAACTCACCTACTGCATTCTGGATCCTCTCCTTCCCTTTCTCTCAGTAGGAAAAATGTTCTTGTTGGCTTTTTGTTAGGTTAATTGTCCTGCATCTCCTGGTGTACATACAGGGTGGGTTTACAATCTCCAGTGGCTCCTACTTCTGCCTGGCTGCCTATATATGTTATCAGAGCCAAGGATGGTGGTCTTACTGACCTCTTCCATGTCATGGAGTCCACATAGCCATGACAAAGTAGGGTAGAATTTATAGTGAAATGACATCTTCATGCTGCACTGAGGATCTATATGCTGCTGGTAAAGGAAGTGCCATTAGGATGATGTCTAAACCCAAATTTATAACCCCATAGCCATTAAAGTTCATACTTAATTGCTTGAGTATAACCATATTTTCCACTCTGTCTTGTCCCAATCCAAACTAGGCAATTACATTGATTTAAATTTCTATCCCCGTCTCTCTCTCACTATAAATCATGAAGAATTTTAATTCACACGCTGTCCTAAATCCTGTTACATTAGTTCATCTCTGTGTGTACATAAGTGCTATAAATTTCTCTGGAGTTAATTTCTGTATAATACAAAATTCTTGTTATTGTTTCCTTGATATGGTTAAAGTTCAGTTCCACTTCTGTTATAAACTCAGTACACAAATTCTGTAAGTTTGAGACCACTCTCACCTTTCCATTGAGGTCTCTAAATTAGGAGCATATGCCTAATATCCATCCTTAGTTCCTTTTAGAAGTATTTTGAAAAGAAATCCACTTTAAACTGAAGTAAAAACACCATTTATTTATCAGATTGTCTGCAACTCATTTCCTGAACCAAACAGCTAAATTCTGTTTGCACTCCTGACATTGCGAGTCTCACAAGCTGATCCAAGAGAACATCTGTCAGTTTGTTTTCAGGACTGGACATTGCAGAAGAAAAGAAGGAGTGGGAGGAGAAATAGACTTCCCCAAATACAGCAGTTCAAACAAACTGAGAACTTCCTCAGCTGCCTTCATGGGCCAGGCAAGCTGTGCCTTAGAAATATGCTTTCTTTCTCCACTCCCATAACAGTAGCTGAGAAGCAGGGGTCATTTTACTTCTTAGTTCTCAAAATTATTCCAATAAATAATCTTAGAAAGTGTTAACAATCCCCAAAACATATTTAAGGAATACTCTCACAGTATACTGAAAACAAATTAAAAAATCAAGTGCTTGTTCTCTTCTTTCATGAGACACTGCTGCTCTGAACTCATTGCATTGGGTGCAGGAGACAAAAGGTGAGGATTTTGGCACAGAAACAGGATCATTTTGCAGGAAATGCCACAGCCTGTTCTGTTCCTCACTCTGTTTCTAGCCAAAAGAACAGTTTATGTTGATATGTTTAGGGAGAGGAAATTAAGATCCTTAGAACTGGCCTAAAAATCATATGCTTTAAATTCAGTCAGTCTTAACAAGCCTTTTTCTAGCAGTAGCAGGGAGAATCATATCTCAAACTTAATCATTAAATATAGGGTCTGCTGTGAACAGATAAGCAGATTTTAGAGCAGGTGTGTGGAAACAAAAGGAAGGTGTATTTTTTATTAGAAAATCCTGATTCATAAAAAAAAAGAGGTATCTCAAGAGACAAAGCATAACAACTTGTGTTTGGAAGTGCTGTTTGATGTCTGAGGATGTGTACCAGGAGGCAGAGGTAGATTTGGTCAAAATGTGTGTTTGAAGAGGAAAGAACAGAGCATAGAAGAAGTTAAGAAAAGACTCTTTTGTTTTTTCTCTTTGATGAGGTCCAGGTATCAAAATTACAAGAGTTTTTTCCTAAGCTTTAGAAGGCTCAGATTCAATTGTCTCATCTTTCTGGTCAGGAGCAGTGACTTGGCTTTGATGTTCTGATGTTGCAGGTTCTGTCCACTGTGGAAGATTCAGTTTTCTAATACAGTGTTAGAAGCCTTAGTTTTATGCTTCTGTGGAATCTTCCAACAAGATGTATTGCCAGAGCCACACCACTGCCACGTTTAGCTTGTAGATTTTTGTAAGTGATTCAAATGTCTTGAAGCAACAGTTGTATGTAAATTATTATGAGCCATAGAAACTCCTTCTTCTTGGGAATTTGGCTGCAGTGACTCAGAGGAAAACATACAAATGTAAATAGGATTTTGCTTCTCTCCACACTATGCTCTGCTTTGTTGTTGAACAACTGCCTAGAATCTCAAATAACCTAATCCAAACTGATGTGTCCCAGTGAATATACATATCCTGCAAGATCCTGCAGCATGCAAAAAGAATACAGTGCACAAAAGACTGGAGTGGAATGGAATAAAGTTTTAGTCGGAAGGGACCTACAATGATCATCTAGTCCAACTGCCTGGCTTCCCTTTCCTTTAATCCAGAAGTTAATGGATATTATTAAGGGCATTGTCCAAATGCCTCCTTAACACTGTCAGGTTTGAGGCATTCACCACCTCTGTAGGAAGCCAGTGTTCAGTGAAGAAATGCTTCCTAGTATCCAATCTGAACCTTCCCTGACATAGGGCCAAACCACTACCATGCATCCTATCACCTGATATCAGGGGGAATTAATCAGTACCTCCATCTCCATTTCTCCTCTACAAGAAGCTGAGGAGAGCAAAAGGAAGTCTCCCTCTGATCTCCTTTTCTCCAAACTAGTCAAGTCCGATGTCCTCAGCAGCTCCTCACAGGACATGAATTCTGGCTCTCTCATCAGCTTTGTTGCTCTCCTTTGGACATATTCTAGGACTTTCACTATATTCCAAAATTATGAAGCCCAGAACTGCACTTAGTACTTAAGGTGAGACTGCACCTGTATGAATACAGGGAGACAAAGAAGTAGGAATGCATCAGAATAGAATCGGTTAAAGGGGAAGAATCACTCTTAGAAGTCTTGTAATCTTCTGAGTCCAAGTTTACCTTAGGATGCTCTTAATGAACTGTCAGAAGCAACCTAGAAGTGTAATTCACAGTAAAGTGAAAATAAAGTCAGCTTATGGGCCTCCAGAAGACCATAAAGCAGTCCATGATTGAGAACATACCACATCTCACAAATCCATTTCTGTCTATGAGAGAGTAATAGAAATTGTAGGCTGAGGAAAAGCTGCAGATGCCATATGAATACACTGCCATTGTTAATATTTATTATGGAGTCTGATAAAATTTTGTGAGCAAAAAAATGGAAGTCTTGGTGAAGCGTCATGGTGTATTTAATTTCTTGGAATTTTTGCTGGCCAAAAAGAGTCATCAGATCTCCATAAGTCTACCAGGGATTATGTTTCCACAAGAGGGTAAATTCATTAGAGGTTTAGAAATAAGCCTTAAAAGCAAATCTGGAAAGACCTGAAATTGTTTAGTCTAAACCAAAAGAAGACAGAATAGGGACATGATAAGGGTATGCAAATATGTAAAAGGTTGCTGAAAGGAGAGGGTAACAAACTGTTCTCCACATTCACATGAAGTAGCTCAAGAAGAAAAATACTCAAAATGCTGCTAGACCACTTTAGGGCTCAGAGTATGAAGGTTTTTTTAAAATATAAAAGGACTGATATTTCTACATGTAAAGACAGCAAAGAACCAGGACTGAGTTTTGTGGAGAGGATATGTCTTTTCTCTGTTTTAAAAAGCCTTCTTTATACAAAAGGTTAAATTGTTTTTGTTCAGAAATCACTTTGAAAGAGCTGATCCTGCCTTGGGCACATAGTATCACGAAATTCCTTCCTACTTTTCTACTGATTTTGTGACCATAATGCAGACAATCTGCCAGATTAAGAGTCATATAATCAGGTTGCAGAAGTCCAAAAATTAATTTGGGAAGCTCATTCAGAACTTCAAGAAAATTAAAAAAAGGGATATATTAGAATTAGAGATTAAGAAAGATTTGGTTAGGGCTATAATTTCAGTTCTATGATAAAACAAGAAAGCAAAACTCAAGTAGAAGCATGAGATTGAAAGTGAAAATGGTTGTACAGCAAGAGTTTGAGGTCTTGGGATGATCAGAGGATAAAGTATCAGGAATGGGGATATCAAAGAGAAATACATAACAGATGGGAGGGTGAAGGAGAGAGAAACATTTCCTCCAGATGGCATGTATTATCTCTTGGAAAGACTGGCAAGATTTGAGAATGGTGCCAAGAGGAGGATGTCCTGTGAAGAGAGGTGTATCAGATGTATTGTATTAAATTCTGTTCATCACCTAAGGCTTGTAAATGAGTTACACTTCTAAATGTTCACATTCCATATATTAGCCCAGCTTGCTCCCTGTGTACTATCATTATTGGTATTTGTCAGTAGTCAGTGTATAATGACAGATATTCTCTACAATATCACAAAATCAACCTCCTTCCATCTTCCATTTCTTCCCTCATTTTTCTTGTTTATACCATCTCATATTCTGTGACTGTTTTTTTCCTTGCTGGCAGAGTAACAAGGTTTGGGGGCCTTCAGATTTTAGGAGTCTTTTTATGGTGGCTTGGCGTTGTCTAAGGCTGGTGTGGATGTCACTGGATATCAGCCAGGCTTTCTCTGTGAGGGTCTGCAGAGAGTGCCAAGAGGGATGAGGAATGGAAGGCTGAAATAGAAACATAGAATCAATTGAATTGGAAGGGACATTCAAGGACCATCCAGTCCAACCCCCTACAGTGAGCAGGGACATCCTGCACTATAACAGGTTGCTCAGAGCCTCAGCAAGCCTGGCCTTCAATGTCTCCAGAGATGAGGCCTTCTCCACCTCTCTGGGCAACCTGGAGCAATGCCTCACCAATTAGTCCAAAGGAAGTGTGTTTAGGAGTTTTGCTAATCTCAATTTTTCAAAATCTTGGGCCTTTTTCTAAATAAAAATTTTAAAATTAGTAATCTATATTTTGCTTCTTTTCATTGTCTTCTATTTATAACACTGAGTTGTGTTTTTGAGCTTCCCTCCCTGAAATAAGAGCTAGAAAATTGTTTTATTGTGGAATAGAGATTCTCAAATCACTGCAGTGATTAATGTTTTAAGAAGCGCATCACATTTTCAAGATGTGATGTAAAACTACAAGAGTTGGAGACTTTGGTTTAAGTTTTAGAACTTGAAGAACTTGAAGGTGACTAGAAATACTTTTGAGGAATTAAAGAAAAAGACAACATAAGCACAATGAGGAATATTCTAACAATGAATTAATTTTTCCTGTGAAGACTGAATGATGGCAGAAGAGTGGATCTTGTAGAAATCGAAAGTCGGAGTTCTCAGAATCACAGAATGTCAGAGATTGGAAGGGACCTCAAGAGACCATCTAGTCCAATCCCCCTGCCAGAGCAGGAACACCTAGACCAGCCCACACAGGAAGGTGTCAGATGGGGTTTCATTGTCTCCAGAGAAAGAGATCGCACGCCCTCTGTGGGCAGCCTCTGCTACTGCTCTGTCACCCTCATCCTGATGAAGTTTCTTCTCATATTTCTGTGGAACCTCCTGTGTTCCAGCTTGCACCCATTGCTCCTTGTCTAATCGTTGGAGGTCACTGAGAAGAGCCTGGCTCCATCCTCCTGACACTCACCCTTTACATATTTGACATTATGACATTAATGAGGTCACCCCTCAGTCCCCTCTTCTCCAAGCTAAAGAGACCCAGCTCCCTCAGCTGTCCCTTGTGAGACCATAAAAAAGAGAACATGGGATCCAGTCGTGGAGAAGATAAGAATGTAGACATGGTCTTTCTAGTTTGATCTGAAGGGCTGGTGTCCTCTCATTTATGGTGATTTAAGAAGAATAGAGTAAGTCTGAACCAACACATTTCATGCTAGATGGTGCTGCTGATTTGGAAAGAACAGTTTCTTCACACCCTTCCAGCACTACTGCATTTTAAACTGGAACTCTCCACCTAACTTGGACTAACTGAGCAAAAGGATCATCAGGAACTTGTCACTCAAGCCGTGGGCATTTCTATCAGCTTGACTCTCTCAAAATATTGACCAAGGCAAGTGAAGAAGAAGACAGGTGTTAATGTTAGACCAAGCTATTTGCCATAGGGCTCTATTTGCTTACCCTGGCACATTTGGGATGATGTCAGCACACAAGGAATGTTTCTACAGATAAAGCAAAGGGCACATGATTTCATGAGCCTGCCTGTGGCAGATGTGTGTGGTGTGAAGAAACACTGTGGCACGAACTACAGTAACTCATCAAGACCATGTTATTCCAGCTCATTAATCACATTTCTCTGTTTTGTCACCACAGATGACTCTCTGTGAAAGCTCACCAGTGGTCTTGACAAGGCTCTCTGCTTACAGAGATGCCTGTTGAAATTCTTCACACCATTACTGAAGCAACACTGGAAGGCAGATGGGTGCTGAACCTCTTTCAAGTCTGCTTCACAGAACTCATCCTGGAATCAAGGAACAGGGCCCTCATATGCCTTGTGTGAGAAAGCTCCCACAGATTTTCACTGTTTGAATCAGTATTCTCACCAAATTCTTTTTTTCAGTGTGATTTGACCAAAGAGGTTGAAGTCTGTCATGCTTTTCTTGGTGATGACTGGTAAAAAGAAGAGCAAATAGTAGTTGCCAAATTAGAGGAATTTGCATAATGAAATCACTGTGTCATATTACTGCAATGAAATTAGAGCATTAAATACATTTGGAAATGTGCCCACCTTAAGGATATTTTTTTATGTGGGGAAAAAAAGAAGATGCCTGCCTTCTCTCCACTCCAAAGAGCCCAAGGGAATGTATATTTACTGCTATCCCTGGGAATTCCATGTATCCCTGGCCCACTCTTTGGAAAATTTGACTAGCCAAGGAGTCATGCATGCCTGTTTTCTCATCCTTTACTTGTCATGGAGCAGCTGCATTTCAGAGTTGTTAGGGAAGATCAGTGACTACATATGGAAGAGAACAAGATGAATGTATCAGTGTTTGCAGTTGAGCTCAAATATGAAAAGAAACTTAAATAATGTGATGTTCATTGCTGCAAGGGAAAACAAGGATTCAAAAATTCCATTTGTAGAAGTGCACAGACTTCATGAAGCCTGTCCATAGAAAAACCTTCAGATTTTGGATGGCTTTGGCAGGATGAGCCTCATTTGGAAGGAAAGTTCATTTAAGGTTCTGCCATTTTCATCATATTCAGGAGCAACAGCAGTGAACCAGACCCTCTCCTTAGGGTTGACTCCTGAAAGTCTCAAAACTTTCTGTTCCAGTCTCTCTCTCTCAAGCCCTCACAGCTGTTGCTGTAGAAAGAAGAAAGTTTACCCACAAACCCTCTGATGATAGGATTAGAGTGAGTTTTACCTTTCAAAGGCAGTAGAGGAGATGTTCAGAATTATACACTGCCATAAAGGCCAGGGTCACTGAGAGAAGATTGAATTCCTCACAGCCAGGTAGTTGAAAATTCTAGGAACAGGCTGAGTGTGATCTTGGTGACTGGCAGTCACCGCAGTGAAACAAATTTGAGACTGAAATTTCTTCTGTACATAGGCAGAACTATCAGATGATCTGATGGAGGAGAAGGAGATTATTTTATGGTTTATACAGCAATATAGTGATTGGAGAACTCATCCTGGAATCAAGGAACAGAATCCTGGACCATTCTCACAGAGGGAATTTCAGTCTTCATCTCTTTTGGTTTTTGGGTTTTTTTCAGACAAGCTATTGCCAGTTGTCTTTGAAAGCTCCCAACATTTTCTCTGACTAGAGAGATGCAGGATTCCATATAGGAAATTGTCTCTTATGTCTGGCATTTAGGATGTTTAACTCAGTGGGATAGATCTGGAGTTTTTAAAATCGTGTTAAGAGTTAGAATTCCATATCTCAAAATCATAGCAAAGGACTGAGTCTACCATGTAGACCATGTAGAGCCGCCATATATGACAGAGTAACTCAGAGCGATCATGGTTTGCTTTCACTTGTACAGAACAACAGGAGTTAAAAAGGAGATGACAGGCATCCTTCAGGCTCTACCCACATGGGATGTCATATATATTTGCTTTTGGTTTAGAATTCTACTCTTTTTGCTGTTTGACTCCATCAGCTCCTTTTAAATATTCCCAGGCAGGACTCTTCCCTACCACTCATTCTCTTCACTTGAAATTCAGACTTTTCCTTCCCACCTCAGTCTCTGAAAATACTGTTATTTCTTTTTGCCTCATCCACAGCAAATCCTATTGGGTCTTCATTGAATTTGATCTCAAGAGGTTGTCTCATCAGAAACCAGTTTATTCAACCTCACTTTTTTCTTCTAATCAGGCTTCTTGAAGGATCTTCCTCCTCTCTTTCTTTTCCTCCACTGCCCCCCATCACTTCCCTTGCTTCTCATGTCCAAAGATGTGATTCTTATCCCAAATACCTGACATGGATATGATGAGCTTCACTTGAAGAAATTAAACAACTTGTTCTAGTTAATTTAGACCCTTTTCAATCTGCAGCTAACTTTCCCAGCAATTTTGTGTGAGGATCTAATTTTATGGAGTTTTATGAATGACAAAACATTCCATGGAGTAATGGAAAAACTCTTGTTAAAGGCATATCTCAGATTAGGGACACTTAGTTACATTAGTTACACTTTTCAGTGCAAATTTGCACTAATATATCAGACGCAGGGCAAGTATCCCAAAGTTCTAGTATGTCAAGCTAACCAGTCCAGTCAGCCCACTGTACTCAGTCCCCAGGGTATGACTGACCCATTGAATTTTGACCATGCTTGGCCCTAAACATCAAGATATTTTCAAAAGCTATCCTTGTTCATGTATAAAACAACCTGTCCTCCCTTTTTTTCCTCTCTAATTACTCCTCATCTTAGAGTATGTTTCACAAAAAGCTGTGGCTGAATTCACTTATCACATTAAAATATTGCAATCAACAAAACAGCAACTCATATGGTATCAATATCTAGTAAATTAATATGACTTAGCAACACTGAAATGTGTTTTTTCCCCTTTTTCGAAATGCCTTTTTTCTTGAAATGCACAAAGTGCCAACAGTGTGTTTTTCCACTGTAATCTGTTCTTTCTTACACAAGATCTAAAAACATCTGCTTGTGGATAGAATCACTTGGGACTTAGGCTGCTTTTTGATTTCTACTTCTGTCTTTGGAGTTCAGTAACACCCACACACCTCACAGCATCAAAACCAAACCACAACAAAACTTCATCTGCTTCTGCTGAATTTCCCAATAGAAACTGAGAACAGATCTAGAAGGGAACTGATCCTTGGGCCATATCCTACACAGCTCTTAGTTGATAGAACTCATTTGAATTCAGAGGGGACCAGAGGAGATCTTGGCATCAAACTCTTGAGTGAGGAATGCAAAACTAGACTCTAATTGTCATGGATTTGTTTTTACTAATGCTTTATAATCTGTCCAGGACACCGAGGTTAATGTCTTTCTCCTTGAGAAGTGTTCTTTGAGGCCTTTCATTGACCACAAGTCACCAGGAATCTTCAGAGTACATGGAGCACTGGTTTAATGCTGACTTTGAGGGAAGGCTGGTCTAGTGGGAGGTGTCCCTGCCCATGGCAGGGAGGTTGGAACTAGACAATCTTTAAGGTCCCTTCCAACCCAAACCATTCTATGATTCTACCTTCTGAATCACTACCACCTTCTCACTGCAGCACCTGGCACTTCTTTGAGATCACAGTTTCTATTTAGGTTTTAACCACTCCTTTACCAGATCTGGAGAACTCATTACACAAGTTTGTGTAGTGTCTGGGTTGAAGAAAGCTTCTCACCGTTTAGGAAACCTTTAAATCAACATCTGATAACTGTGTTCTTTATTATCCAGTCGGGTTAAAATTTCCAGACTATGTACAAGTTCCTCAACACAAACACAGCTTTCAAGGCACAACTAGAAAGACAAAACTGGGTTAGCTAGCAAGGAGGCAACATGTATAGGGAACTCAGATGTCTTATTAAAAGGTCTATCACTTTGGTCTGATACTCCTTAGATGTCTAATCTGTGTTGAAACTGAAATAGCTTTGCTCAATTTGGAAAAGTCTCAGAAAACAATTGGAGCTGGAGAGCCCTCACAGCTTTCTGAAGAAAATCCTTATGAATCAGTCTGGAGGCACTGGCAGAACACGGTGTCAATGATCAACCACAAAACAAAGACTTATTTTTCTGCTACAGGTTTTCAGTTAAAGGAAAGCAGAGCATTTAGTTCATGTAATGAATATTGTCAATGGAGTTTGAAGCACGATTTGTTTGATCAAATGTGTGTCTACTTTGAGATTAGAAAAACAGTTTTCTGTATTTATGTTAACTCCATTGAAGATAAGATTAGCCTGGGCGCTCAAGTTATATGTAGATGAGGTGTAATGAGGGAACCAGCTTGGGAGACTAAATAAACTCTGAATTGACACTATCCAGGTGACATTATTTCCTTTTAAAGACAAGTGAAGTTAGCCAGAATCAAAACTTACTCTCATCTAGTGGCTGTCTGATATCTCAGTCTTGTAAGCAGATATCTTACATCAACCAATAAAGTTGATAAGTGAATACAAGATTTTACAGTCCAATACATGAGGTTTGATTCAGCTTGCTAGCCCCACCACCTCTCTGGGTGCTATAGTGGTGCACCATTTGGTAGTCCCAGTTGAACAGACAGGGAAATCACACTAAAATCTTAGGGTTGAGGCACAACAGTTGCCTTAAAAATTAAAGCTGAGGCATATTGTGTAGTGGAGGGATACTGGTATGATGAGTCCTGATAAAACTTTTCAGGAGTTTCTGCTGGGAACTGAGCATCCTTAAAACGTGCTGAATGACCCAGCAAATCCACTGTCTCACTGGCAGCAGTGGAGGTCTCCCCACTGACTCTAGCTTGAACAGGAGCAGGAATGAAAAGCACACACATCTGGTTTCTCCTTAACAGAAGAGCATAGTAGGACATGTAGGCTTCATGAATTGCCTCTAATAAACTTGTATTTCATCTTTTAGCTGCATTTTTTAACTTCTGAAAATAACATCTGCTCCTTCTCTCTTAATCAATAAGATTTTAAAAAAGAGATTAGCTGCAATCATTTTCTAAAAGCCTAGTAGAATGAAAAGGCTGAGAGAGAAACTTAAAGGAGGGCAACTGAAAAAGAAATGTGTTCCCCATCATGACCATAACTCATTGCTGTATTTTGTGAGAACTCTAACGAGCTAATCCATCTGGTTTTGGTTTTCAGTCACAGATGAACTAATAGCCTCTCATTTAAGTTACTGCATGGAACCACTATAAGCTTAAAGAAGCATTAGTCATTTTATTTGCATTCAAAGGGTTGTGTTTTTTTAATGTAAGGAATATCTCTTCCCTTAAGAAAGGAGCATATCTTGCATAGCAAGGATTGCCAGAGGGGCAGGAAAATCTGTGTTCCCAAAAAAGTTGATTACACAGTCTCATTTGGGTTGGGTAAGGATCGTCCTGTGTCATCAGTTCCATTCCACTGTCCCAGTACCAAACTGATGATACCAATTGAATTGTGGGATGGGAGAAAGTATAATTTCAAGAAGAAAGAACCTAAAATTATTTCAGTGTATGTGAAAATAAGGACCTTTAACTGTTCTTATGTCTCTCCTGTAGAAAAAATTAGAAAGCTTTGTATTATTTTTGCCATTATATACTCAAATCATAGAATACATTGAGTTGGAAGGAACCTTTCAAAGGCCATCTCGACCAACTACCCTTCAGTGAGCAGGGACATCCTGCACCAGATCAGGTTGCTCAGAGCCTCAGGCAGCCTGGCCTTGAATGTCTTCAGGGATAGGGCCTCCACCACCTCTCTGGGCTGCCTATTCCATGGTACATTTTATTTCTAGATATTTGTTGTCTCTCCTCGCACCGTTCCTTTCAACAAAGTTACTTAAAAGCCCCTCAGTGAGTAGTTGTGAGTGGATGAGTTGAGATGGAGGTACCATATTTTTGCCACACTGCAAAGATAATGTAGGACCTTCAGTTTGTTTCACTAGGTCCTGCAGCAGTTAATGTCCCAAGCTTATGAGAATATATGCAGGTATATGCATCCATTCCAGGAAAGCTATACCATAAGTAAGGAACTTTACTCACAGCAGGCTTCCTTCCCTGAGGACTGTTTCAACCCTACTCAAGTCTGTCCTAGTTTTTCCACTGCTTCCATTTGGCATCAGATCATTCCTTCTTGCTGATGAGTCTGAACCATTGACAGATAGGGGAATATTTATTCTATGCAGTAATAATTCCAAAAATTACCATGTTACAGTGGACCACAATGAAGAATTTTGCTGTAGTAAGAATTCTAGCCCTTCATTTTGGTTTAGAGCTAGAAATTATCTGACATTCTATAGACAGAAAAATTGTTACTGGTTTTTGATTGTATACATGGTTTTAAATAAGCTCAAGCAGCTTGTTTTTTGTATACTTTCTGTTGTTTTGGTTTTTTTTAATTTTAGACTCAATATCCTTTAGTTCAGTGCTATCATTATAGATTTTCTAAGAAGGCAGGGATTATGTTAAAAAAAAATTAAATTACGCTATCTGGAACTTGCCACCAATGTGTTCTTCATTTAAAAAATTGAGGGTTTAGGGTTTGTTTGGGGGTGGGGGGTTGTGTGTTGGGGTTTTTTTAAATCTGTTTTGCTTTTTGAATGATGGAATTCCTTATTCATTCTACTTTCACCTGTGGTACTTTGACTTTCTTAGAAGCTTCACCATGTTGTTACTTTTTCTGTGTCCCACATCCATTCTTGGCTGCTGTTTGATAGTAGTTATGCCTCCTTTGCTATTAGACTATAACTATTTAGGGAAGGGGGTTATGGGCTTCATTCTACAGAGATAAATTTGTGGGCACACCTGGGACTACATAAACATCTGTGTCAAGGAATTTCTTTTAAGATCTCCTAGGGGCAATTTTTGGTTTCCCTCACAGGCTTCAAAGATCTGTGGGTGTCTACTCTGCTACAGTCTGGGTAACAGTGGTAGAAATCCTAGAAGCTGTTTATGTGAGAGGTTAGAAACTCTTTTACATGAGACGTTACTCTCACAACCAGCTTCTCAGTTCAATCCCAGAGAAAATGGGGTTTGATTTGCTTTGTTTTACATCTTATGACTCAGGTTAAGATTTTCCATGGGCAAATACACTTAGCACTGGTATCATTTCATAATTCAAAATGGCTCAGAAGTCCACAAACATTTTCCATTGGAGAGAGATCAGCTTGTTCACAGAAATCCAGAGAGAAAATATTCTTGATGCCTTCTCCTTTTATATTCATGGTAATGGCCATTTTGCCTGAGAATTTGTAATTCGTTAATTTTCAGGTTACAACTTAATAAAAAAGTGCAAATTTTCATTGAAAATAGCAGAAGAAAGGATTCATGTATTGATAATCTCTCCTCTGTCCTCACTAAGTCACCAGTTCTTTAGAAAGGCAAAAAAATTCTGCACATTTTAAAAATTAAATCTTACACCAAATAGTCTGTTTTCCAAATATTTTATCCATTTACGTATATAAAGGAAAATTACTTTTCAATTTAAAAAATCACCATAAGGAAAGAAAATTTTTATTGAAATATTATTCCCAAATCATTTTAGATCAAACACAGACTGGCCAGGACCACATTCTCCCTTATGACACATAAGTGCAAACATGGTGGTTGCAAACCTCAGTGTTGTGCTTTGAGTCCTCTAGTCTTGGCCACAATTATGGATATCCATTAATTAAAAGAGCTCAGTATGGTAAGACAGTAATTCGGATTAAAGGCTTCTGATAGGTATATTCTATAAATAACAGCAAACAGCAATAAAAACTGAATGCAGCAATCAAAAAATTCTGTGCCTAAATTACATCTAGCACCTGTGGGAAAGAGCAGTCAACCACCCAGACATTAAATTGCGAATTTTTTTGTTCACATAAGCAAGTCTCAGTAGTTGCAGACTTACTTCTGTGCTTTGCCATTACCTCACTGAGGATTTGTGCTCACGGGTGTGTTTGTGTTTGTGGAGCAGTGGAAATTTCTTTTCAACAAGTATGAAAATAAAGCCTGTGTGTTTTTGCAATTTTGAAAATATTTTCCTTGGCAATGAAAGTGATAAACTCAGTGGCTAAAAATGGTGTACTTTCTAGGGTATATTTCTTGCTTTACACCTGAAATAGGACACCAAACTCAATGACAACAGATCCCTCCGCTGGCAAAATCAGTACAGTACCATGAAATCTGCCTATGAAACTCCAGAAAGCTCTCTTTTACTGTAGATTTTTGGAGGCAAGTCACTATACAATGAGTTTGCATTGTATAGTTACATACATTATTCTTTTGATGCCTTGGAGTGGTTGATTATATCTCTGTGAACTTCACACAGGTCTTCAGGGTGTTTGTCTGAGTCTTCATCAACATCAAACCACATTGCCCAAAGCCAAAAGGTCAATGTAGGCCAATCAACAAAGCCAATTGGATGTGAAATGGAAGTTTACAACTCTGGAATCATTGTATTTTCCATGCAGATGAGACCCAGTAGAGGTAGACATATTATAATTGCCCCTTTTCCACTGATGTGACTTCCAAAGCAAAAATTTTCTTCCAGTAAGAATCTGCTTTTGGAACTGCAAAGCCCACAAGTTATTATCATGGACCTTTGGAAAAGTACTGAGATATTCAGCACCCATGAGTTGATGGTAAACCAGAAAGCCAGAGAGACTCCATTTCACAATCTTAATGGCCTATTAGAGCATGTAGTGATAGGATGAGGTGCAACAGTTTTAACTAGATCAGAGCAAATTTAGATTAGACATTAGAAAGTTCTTCACTAGAAGGGTGGTGAGGCACTGGAACAGGTTGTCCAGAGAGGTGGTGGAGGCCCCATCCTTAGAGACATATAAAGCCAGGCTTGCTGAGACTCTGAACAACCTGATCTAGTGCAGGATGTCCCTGCTCACTTCAGGGAGCTTGGACTAGATGACATTTGAAAGTTCCTTCCAATTCAGTGTATTCTGTGATTCTATTAGGAACATAATGATAGAGCTTCCTCCATTTTCTGTTACCTAGTAATGAAGGAACTATGGTTCATCTTATCAAGAGAATCCAGTGTCCAAAATTCTAAATGGACTTCAGACTGCTTTAAGCATCTGATAAGCCTGAGTTTTGGATGACTGGAGATTTGCTGTTGGGTGTCTAGTATCTGACCTATTAATTCATCTTTCTAGCCCTCACAATAGTACACTGAAGTATTTTCATTGAGGATGATGAGTGGAAAAGAGCTGTAAGGCAGCAGAAACATATAACAAGCAAAAGCAGTGGAAAAATAGTGCTCAACACACTATTGAATCCGATTCTTCCTGATAAATACTGTAAAAATTTGTAAGTCGCTGTTTTTTTTCAGTTAAAATTAGCGAGTCTTTCATTCAGAACAATTCTGCTTATGAAAATGTTTTACTAAAGGAAATATATTCCTGAACAGACCAATAGCATTCAACAGATGTTCCATTTCTGGTCTAAATTATGGATTTAAAGTCTAAGATAGCTGTACTTGTGCCCACACTTCTCTCTCAATCTCATTTCTTAATGGACAGGCACCCATATCTGAGCTGACAGTACTGGCAAGTGATTGTTTCTGCACCATCCTGCAGACTAAACTATCCTCTCCCATAAACTGAGAAGGCCTTTTAGCATCAGCATTGCCACTGTGTTTCATGTTGTGCCTGTGCAGATAAAGAAATTATGTCTATCTCTTTTGCCATCACATCTGTTTCCATTCACCAGCACTAAGCTTGTCTGAGCACAAGAATAATACTACGAAAAAGCTAAATCTTTCAAAAAGATTTTTTTTTTTTATTGTTTAGCTTGGGTAGACCAAAGCCCATTCAGTCACTGTAGGATATGGGATCCCTTACTAAGCATCTCTGCAGTGTTTCGGTACAAACCATTCAGAATCTCTTCTGAACTCTTCAGCCTGATTAAATCCCCTGTATGTTCACAGCTTTGGCACTGCTCACGGACACATCAGCACTGACAGTGCCAATGGAACAGCTGTACCCTTGCCAAATGAAAGAAAACAGGTTTTCCCTATCTCTCACTCTAGTGATGTAAGCATGCTTTTTTTCCCAAACAACAAAACTAAGTGAAATAATGCCTTTTTGGTGAGTGACAGGACAGCGAGAACTGAAAGAGTCTGAATCACCATCTCATTTGGCTTATCTACACTAGGCTTTGAGACCTTTGTAGATGGAGATCTTTTTGATCTCTCCATAGCTTAAGATGCTCTTTTTTTAATAGAATCATATAATGGT